>PVLA01003625.1:0-205946 GCA_004027455.1 Hydrochoerus hydrochaeris | reverse complement strand
TCCATGTCACTCTAGATAAATACATGTTATGAAGAAATCCACAAGAGCAAGTTCTGGGGTTCTCTATAGAAGAAGAAAGACAACTACCTTCTTGGCAGGA
The DNA here is from genome assembly GCA_004027455.1 of Hydrochoerus hydrochaeris. Classification (NCBI taxonomy): domain Eukaryota; kingdom Metazoa; phylum Chordata; class Mammalia; order Rodentia; family Hydrochaeridae; genus Hydrochoerus; species Hydrochoerus hydrochaeris. The sequence goes on along the minus strand of PVLA01003625.1, from coordinate 205,846 downwards.
AGGTAGAGTGGTACAAACAGGGTCCAAATCACTGTGGAGATTCTTCAGAAAATCAAAATTATGGGCTGCAGATTGACTGAAGTGGAACTAGGGCCCATACTGCAAAGGCAAGGTTGTGAGCACAAAGCCTGATATCAAAAAAAAAAAAAAAAAAAAAAAAAAAAAAAAAAAAAAAAAAAAAAAAAAAAAAAAAAAAAAAAAAAAAAAAAAGAAAAGAAAAAAAGAAAAAGAAAAAAGAAAATTAAAACTAGTGTTCCCTTTTGGCCCATTCAATGTCTTATATTGTATTTTAGTGAAATAACTGAAAGCATCATGCCACAATGATATATTCATAGGTATGTTTATGGTGCATCAGTGTGTAACACATAAATCTCAGAGACAGCCTAAACATCCACAAATAAATCAGAAGTAAAGGACATGTGGTGCTTGTATGCAGTGGGGTATTAAGAAGGATAAAATTTACATAATTTTTCATCATTGAAAGCACCTCCATACCGTGCAATTAAGTGAAATGAATCAGAAGCACATGTATAAATAGTGCATTGTCTCTCTGGTGTGAGAAATTGAAACTAAATACAGAGCCCAAATATTAAAAGGATATTGTGAAATAGGAAGAATATTTTTAAATGGAAAGTGAAAAAGAAAGAAGAGTAATGGATTGAAAAAGGAAAAAAAGAGAAAAAGAAAAACAGAAATAAAGATGTTATAAATAAGGAGGGGAAGTGTAATTGATGAAAGATCAGTGGAAAAGGAATAAAAGGAATCAAAATACATCATGTAAGGAACAAAATCACGATGATGAATGTGATCATTTTTATACCTAGAATATAATAATCTTCATTAACTAAAAAATTAAAATTAATAAAATTTTAGCCAAATATTACCATACTTGACAATTTTTCAAACCACTATCATTATTGTAATGTTAATTTATGACTGCTTATTAAATGTGCTTATAAAGCACAGTTTGAGTCATTAACTTGCACATATTCTTGAACAATTTCTAGATTAGCAAACAATACTGTTCAACAAATACAACCTACTTTTCTCTCTATAGTTCCATCCGTGTGAGATTTTTGATCCCTTGATACAATGAATAAATCCTCTTCCTCACACTAAAGCAGTTATAGATGATGATTGAACATGTAAATTCATTACAGAGTTTAATAAGGAGTCAAATTTCAAAGATAGATATAATGGAAGAAATAAGATATGCAAAAAGGACACAAGTAAAAATCATGCTTTTGAAAATAAAAAATATACTTTCAAAACATGAACCCATTTTAATCTTTTTCCTCTACTTGAGGAGCAGAATAAGCAGGGAAAATTCCCATTTGCATAGAAGATTTTTTAACCTTCCATTTCTTAGCAGCAAATGGACTTTTCACCTGTAAATGGATCAATGCTTAATTATGGAATAGGTTTTCATCATTGAGTCCTTTATTATCATACTACACCTGGGCTATTCTACTCATCTGCCCAAATGAAGGACACTGTAGGTGATCAAATTTCAGATTTATCCTACCAAAATTATACAATGTTTCCCAGTTCCAAACCACAGTACAGCTCACACTTTTGATGGTCCAGACTCAACTCATCAATATGTACCAAAATTTTAGCCTAATAAATGTTTTCTGTACCTCCTATTTACATATTCTCAAAATTCTTCTGTGAAAGGGCTCAGTGAACCTCCAAACATTCCAGGTGTAGGGCAGTTAAGTTCTATAAGTAACAAGACAATTGGAGACAAATTTGAACACCAGGGAAGAAGAGTGTGTAAATGAGGTGTAATGGCAGGATTGATATAATCTATTATATTATATGTAATATATATCAACAGAAACTTAGAAAAAGATCACACATTCATCTCAATAGATGCACAAAAACCATTTCACAAAGAACAACACACATTTATGATGATTTTCTTACAAAATTAGACAAGATGGTTTTTATCTTAATATGGTTAATCCAGCTGTGTAAACCATCAGCAAACATCAGTCTAATTAGCCCAAAACTGAAAAGTTTCACTCAGAAATCTGAAACAAGGAAAAGGTATCCAATATCACCAATTTTTTTCAATGCACTTCTGGAAGCAGTTGACAGAGAAATTGAACAAGAAAAAATTAAAGCAATGAGTAAGATAAAAAAATGTGAAAGATGAAGAATTAACACAATGGAAAAACTAAAAAGAAACAGTACAATTGTCTTATTTGCTGATGACATGATACTCTACTGGACATGATAATGTATCTATAACACCTCAAACATTCCAACAAAGGAATTCAAACTTAAGAAAGCAAGTCAGTCATGTATCAGGAAGAAAAGTAAACACTAAAATCTCAGTAATGTTCCTGTGCAAAAATAACAAACTCACTAAGATAGGAAAAAGTGAAAAAAATCCCTCTCACAAAGCATGAAAAAATGAAATACTTAAGAATAAATGTAACAAAAGGAGGCAAAAGAGCTCTACACTGAAACTACACACTCTGAAAAAGGAAATCTAAAAGGATATCAGAAAATAAAAGATATTCCTTGCTTATGTGTAAGAAGAAACAATGTAATTAAAATGGCCATATTTCCAAATATTTTATATAGATATAATGCAATTCAAATCATTGTACAATTATCATACCTTCCAAAAACAGAGAACAGATTCTTAATATTCATACATTTGACCAAAAAGGATCTAGGATACTAAAAATAATCCCAGGTACCAAATATGAGGCATGGTGCATCACAATCTCTGACTTGCAACTATAATACATAGCTACTAGGATAAAAACATTAGATACTGGGACAAAAAGGATCAGTGTAGTAGATTAGAAGATTCAGAAATGATTCCAATAACTGACAAGCTCCTTATGTTTTGCAAAGGAGATAAACACATTCCCAGTAAGAGAGGTAGACTGTGTAACATAGTACAGGAAAAACTGGATTTCCACATACCAAACAATAAACTAACCCCATGTATCTCACCATCCACTAAATGAAAGTAGAAATGAGTCAAAGATATAAATATTTAAAACCATCTAATTGTTAAAAGAGAAACAAAATCATTTGGGAGAACAGATAGGCAGAACAGTTGAACACTTCATATAGGCAAAGTCTTTATAAGCAGAGCCAAGATCACACAGAAATATCACAAAAAATCAACAGCTATGATACCATCTTATTAAAAAGATTTATTCTACAAAATAAATTGATAACACCATGAAAACAAAATCTCTTGGATCCAAAAATAATTTTGATTGTTTATTCTCAGACAAAGGACTAATATCTGGAACATATATAAATTTGGAGAAAATTAGAACCTCCAAATTTAAAGACAGAATCCAAAATTGGGGACTGAGATGTACACACTCATCTCAGATTATGAAGTACAAATGACAAATAAATATATGCAGAAAGGTTAAATATATTTGTCTTTTGAGAGATACAAATTAAAACAACTGTGAGATTCCATCTCACTACAGAAAAAAGGAAATAAGAAAAAAACCAATAAAAATTTGGAAGAAGAATGTGGGAAAGAAAGAAACCCTTCTTCACTGCTGATAGAAGTGTAAACAGACACACCCATCTGGAAAACAATGCAGACATTCCTTAAAAAAATCTAGCACTACAAGGCCCATGTGTTACAACTGTTCTCCATGTTTGTATCTTCCTAAAATAATTTAATACATTTTACCTCAGTGATGTATATGTACCCATGTTTATAAGACAACATCTTGTAATGCCTAAATCTTGGAAACACCCCAAATGCCCATAAATTGATGAAGATACAAAAAAGGCATGATTTTTTATGTAGTAATAGTATATAGTGTAATTCTCAACCATTAAGTATACACTTCAGACACTTAAAGCTAAAATGATGGACCCTCACAATCTGCTTCAGTGAGATAAATGGCTCAAACACGTGTAAAGATCACCCTGTCTCATTAGTGAGAAGATTTGAAAGTGTAAATGGAAAGCAAATGCAAAATAGTTGTTATGAAATAGTAAGCAGTTGTTCAAAAACAAAGGAAAACTAGTGAAGGAGAGTATGAAAGGAAAGAAGGGGGAATGCGAAAAGATGGAAAAAAACATAAGTAATCACTGAAATTAAGGAAAGAGGGATTTTAGAGAGCAAAGGGAACACAAAAAGAGGAAACAAGATATATCATGTACAGGTACAATTTACCTGTAAGGAATGAGAATATTAAGTATATCTCAATTATAAAAATAATAATGATAATAATATAACTTCCATAAAAGCTGATGTGTATTATTTACAGGCTGCAGTACACCAAAATCTAATCCACTATTCTTTGTAATTTACATGAAGTTATAAAATCATTTAGAGATTCCATGTATGTAGAAAGATGTAATAATTATATTAATATTGTCACTCAGATATCTATTTAGCAAATACTAAAAACTTAAGTTGTTTTTGTTTAGAGAAACAGGCCAGGGAATAAGAAATAATACCCCATTATAAAAACATTAATGCATGTTTGAATGCGTGCATGCACACATGTCCTGATTCACTACAGCCATATTCTTTCTTGCTGAAATTCCACTGTTTGAATTCAGAATTGTGAATAAAATGATTGGAGGATTGATATCAACAGATTACCCCTAAATTTCCATTGGACCTTCAGGTCTATTGTCTTTGATATCCTCTCATTCTGAGTCAAGTCAAGACCCATGCTTTATTTTCACCCTAAGTCATGCTGACCTCAGCAAGACATTCCTTGGTCCAAGAGTTAATATTGCCGTGTTCCAAAATCTCCTATGACCTACAGTTTTCTGTTTTTCTTTTGTGCTTATTTTTGCCTATGATGCAGATGCTGATACAGCACTCATGCAGTGTATCTCCAAATTTCTGTATTATTTCCACTGAATCATGTTCTACCTCAATAAGCATTCAAGTTTGTGAAACAAGACTAAAAAGCACTCCATGGTACAGATTATGTTAGAGATGGGAACAGCCTTCATATTATCTGGAATCCCAGTCACATGTATTGTATATGTCCATGTGGAAATGATCTGGAAAATGGAAATTTTATCCCTACCTTATAGATGCTTGGTTCTGTATTCAAGTCATGGACTTGACACTTCGCTTCCAAAACACTCAGTAAATGCAGAGCAATCAGGACTGACCTTGAGCCAATAGAGGGACTGGGGATGGAGGGAAAAAGTACTTTTCTATGTAGAAACTGCAGATGAGGCTATGGACACCACATGTGCTAATGAAATCCCCATAAGGAGTGTCAAGACATTCAGCAGGAGAATTTGCTGAATGTTTACTACTGTGCATCAGGCTGAAGTTGAAGCCAGAATAGGAACAGAATAGGGCACTGGGGTCCCCTCTACCAGTCAAACCACATGGCACAGACCTGAAGGGATCAGCTTCAAGCCAGTACAGAGGACAGGTCACAAACTTCACAGATTTCATGGTGAGAATGTAACCTCATCAGACAACAACTAGGCCATCTGCATCCATCTCAGAGCACCTCATACTTACTTTTCTAGCCTCTAGGTTGTTTGCTTGTGTATTTGATTCCTGCTGTTTGAGGAGGTCACCCAGCAAACCAGCTCTAATTCTAGGTCCTTTCATCAGCAGGTGACCCTGGGTCCAAAACATGGCAGCAAAAATATAAAGGAACACTCCACATAGTGAATTGCCCTGAACTCTCTATGCCTCTTTCCAGTTCACTGTGAACACAGCATTCCTGCATCTTCCAACAGATGGTGATGAAAGACCAAGTATTTGAGACTGAAGGGACAGGGAAAGTGATCCAAAACCTGTACTGAGGAGCAAGTTGACAGGTGCTATTCCTAGATTACATATGGGCTACTACAATGCTCCTTAAGGGCATTACTGCACTTAAAATGAGGCTGCTCGTGTCTTTACAGAGCAGGGATTGACTAACTATATTTTTTGCAGTTTACTCCTGCATCCAGTAAATAGGATGGAAACTGTGCTCTGGTGATATAAGACTATGTACTCTGGAAATGACTCCTAAACTCAGAGGGGGGATGGTGAAAACAGGTGAGGTCTACCCAGAATGTGAGATGAGGCCAGTGTTTTATTGTCTTATGAGAAAACAAGGCCTATTTTAACTTTTCAGGACTGAGATTGGAATCCAGGACATTTATACTGAGCTATCTCCCCAGCACTATTTTTTATTTGCAGACAGCTCTTCACTATGTTTCCAAGTTGCCAAGCCTGGGCTTAAATTGCAAAGTTGAAATCCTCTTGCTTGTGGTTTCCAGATTGCTTAAATCATATGAAATCACCACTCTGCCTATGTCTGAACCATTTTATATAAAAATGATAAAATATTAAATCAAGGGAATATAAATAGGAACTACACTGTAGTAATTTGTCAGCAATATTCTACCTCAGGATTGAGTGTGCAGAAATGCCTACTGCCTCAATGTATATTTCCAATATTGGAGAGTAATATATTACACACATAGAATCTTGCACATCTAACATTTTATTGAGAATTATGATTTTGGAATAGATTGAAAAATATATGTGAGTAGACAATCTAATGATACTAAAAACAGAAATTGGCATAATGACCATGGTGTAATCAGCATCCTGTGAATGTGTTGTCTTTCTCTTCTTATCTCATCCTGCCTTGCACTTAACCTTCTTGTCAGGCTGTTACCTCACGTGATAGCTCTCACATGAAGGAAGCTGAGATCCATGATGGATCCAAGTGACATTAGATTTATTTTTGCTACTGAGAATGGGAATTGATTTATAGTTTGTCAACTTTCATTTCTGAATTTTATTTTTATATCTTAAAATGCTGTTAAAATACAACTGCGGAACCCATACCTAAAGGGAGACTAAGACAGTTTAGCAGTGCCATACCCCAATGACTGGACAGCAAGAGGCAAAAGTTGTGTACTATCATACCTGCATGAAATTTTTTGCAAGGTAAATCTAATGCTACAGCCTGGGAATGGTGGTGCATGCCTGTAACCCCAGGATGTGGGAGACTAAGGCAGGAGGATTGATGCAAGTTCAAGACCAGCCTGAGCTACAAAGTGAGCCTAAGATCAGCCTACAATACAAAGTGGGCCCAAGGTCAGCATGGATTACAAAGTGAGCCCGGCCACCATGGAAAATAAAGTGAGCTCAAGGCCAGCAGGAACTTCATAGTAAGACTGTTTCAGCCAAAAAACTTATTCTACAATTCTCATGCATTTAATTCATGCACTTGTGATTATTACCTTATTTATTGCACATTGGTGACTCAATCTTTCTGCTGTCATGATATGACATCATTTCCATCACTCACCATTCCTATACTGAGAATCATATTCCATGCATTTTCCTTTGAACTCTAGGAACTTGTGTGAAATCCTGATTCATTTGCCTCTTCAGGATTTTGTTTTTTATAAATGAATGACTTAATACAAGAGGGATAGAATTTAAATTTGTATAAAAGAACATGATGTGTAGAAGGCAGTAGGAGCATAGATCTTTCAAAAATGGAGAGGAGAAAGAAATAGAGGAAAAGCTTAAATAGGGCACATTAAGGCAACCATAACAAACTTAGTCCTATTATACACATTAATGCCTTCCAAAGATGAATACTTACATTATGCACTAGAAACAGGCACTAATGCAATTATACATATTTTAAATTTGCTTTTGTGATTATCTTATCATATGCATACATATATAGATGCATGTCATAAAACCTGTTGAAGGACACATCTGAATGTGCTTGTGTAGGTCCTTCTAGAAAAATGAATTGGGACAGATCCAAATGGAAAAGAATGTTTATGAGAAAAATAGGTGTTATCTATGAAGATGATATAGGTGTATCAAAAATGTGAGGAAAATTAGTCAGAATCCTTGAATTATCTCTAAAAAGTGTGATTTTTTATTTTTATTTTATTTATTTATTTTTGTCTTTTTGAGACAGGGTCTCACTATGCAGTTTGGACTGGCCTTGAGCTCACTTTGTAGACCAGGCTGTTCTCAAACTGACAAGGATCCTCCTGCCTCAGACTCTTGAGTGCTGGGATTACATGCATGAGTCACAACACCCAGCTAAGTGTGATTTTTTAATCTTAAGACTACAGACAAACAGGTCAGCTACTTATGTGTGATACTGAAACACACAATGAATATGCTTTATGATAGCTCCATATTCAAGTGTGATTGCTGGAAAATCTATGAATATATTCACATCAATTTTTAAGGTATTTGTACAGGTCTCGACTACATGGGTAATTGGCAAAGTATTTTCAAAATAGCCACTTACATATGTACAATTTCTCTTCATAGTGCTGACTTTCACATATTTGACCATACCCACATATACCATGTGCTTTCTCACATTGCATACAAAGTCTTTGAACACATTATGATATTGTTTTGGAGGTTAGCATCTCTGTCAGTGGAAAATTTTTCTCAATACATCTCTTTCACACAGTTACTACCCAGTTTGTGGGAAATTTAGCATTAATAAAGTGAAAAATTTGCAAGAAATCCTTCTCACATTCACTACTTAAATGGGGTTTATCCCTTGTGTGCATTATTTCATTAATTGATGGCATTATGTTATGCTGAATGCCTTTCTCCATTTTTGGCATGCATAGGGTTACTTTCCTCTGTGAATTCTTTCATGTCATTACAATCACTGGTGGTTGAAACATTTGCTGTATTGCTTATATGCATAAAGATTTTCCTCATTGTGTGTTCTTTCCTGTGTTTGTCAGGGACTATGTGAACTTAATGTTTTCCCAAAATGATTATCTATAGAGTTTCTGCCCATTGTGAATTCTTTGATACATTTGCAAGCTATGGGTTTGGCTGGTAGATTTCCACATTGCTTACATATAAGGTTTCTCTGTGTGGGATCTTCTATGTCTAGAAAATGTGGATTATCACAAGAGCCTTCTTGATATGTCTTACATAAGGTTTCTCCCATGTGAATTATTTTATGGACAAGGCTATAATACTGATTGAAAGATTTTCCACATTGATTACCTACATATAATTTCTCTCTAATGTGAGCTCTACCATGTATTTTAGAACCTGATGTGTACTGAACATTTTTCCAAATTTCTTGCATACTTAAGATTTCTGCCTTATTTAAGTTCATTCTTGTTTCTGACAATATCTGAGTCTGCTTTTGTGATGGTATATATTACAAGCATGGTTACATAGATAGGTAAAATCCATGAATACAAGCACACTTATGAATGTGAATGTATAGATCCTTTTTAGTAAACTGATAGAAGAGTTACAGATTATTGTGGGGAAAATGGTCATGAGATAAGTGGGTGTCATCCATCAGGACAAGACATTGGTGGATCACAAACATTGGAAAAAAAAGATTCAGAATACTTCAATTTTCTTTAAAAACTGTATTTTTTATTAAGACTACAGAAAAATAGATCAGATATCTATATTTGATTTTTTTTAAAAAAGAAAAACATTTTGGATAACTTGTGTTTGAGGGTGTTTTCAAAGAAATCTATGAACATATATTGACAGCAATAATTTTATATTATTTTATGGGTCTCCTCTACATGAGTAATTTTCAAGATATTTTCCAAATAGTCACTTACATATGAATGATTTCACTTAATTATGATTATTTTTACACATTTCACAGTAACTATGAATACTGAATGCTTTCCCACATTGCATACATAGGCTCAGGAAACAATATGACATGAGTCAGAAGTTTAGTGCCTCTGTTAGCTTAAATTTTACCAAATATTTCTTACATGCAGTTACTCCCCAGTGTGAGGGGAATTTTATGTTTGCAAAAGTGAAACATCGCACCAAATCTTTTCCACACTGACTACATACACAGAGTTTCTTCCTTGTGTGTATAATTCATCTATTTGATGGCATTTCTGTGCACTAAATGCTATCCACCATTCTTCAAATGCATAGAATTACTACACAGAGGGAGTTCTTTCATGTATTGACAATCTCTCTGGTTTGGAAAGTTTTCCTACATTCCTTATGTTTATAGTATTTTTTTTTTAGCAGTGTGGGATCTTTTATGTTTAGAAAATAAGATTTTATCAACAAATCCATTTACTCATTTCTCATATAGATGGGATTTTTGCACAGAGTGAGTTCTTTTATATAAACGAAAACTTCTATAACTGAAAGACATCACAAATTGCTTATATAAATAGATAGGGTTTATGTTCAGCACTTCTATATACAGAATGCTTTGTCATATTGTTTGTATGCATACAGGCTCTACCTAGTGTGCGTTCTTTCGTGAATAAGGGAGCCATTTTGACTGAAAGATTTCTCGTGTTGCTTAGATACAAATGATTTCTCCCAAGGGTGAATTCTTTCATGCATAATAAGGTTACTATTTTGACTGAAAGATTTCCCACATTTATTACATGGATATGGTTTCTCCCAGTGTGAATTCTTTCATGTATAATAAGGGCCCCATTTTGACTAAAAGACTTCCCACATTGTTTGCATACACAGGGTTCCCCAGAGTGAATTCTGTCATGTGCTTTACAGTCATAGGCTGTACTAATGCTTTCCCACATTTGTTGCATACATAGGGTTTGTCCCCAATATGAATTCTACCATGTGCTTCATAGCCAGAGGCTGTACTGATGCTTTCCACATTTTTACACATATATGGTTTCTACACATTGTGAATTCTTTCATGTATAATAAGGTGACCATTTTGACTAAAAGATTTCCCACATTGCTTACATACAAAGGGTTTCTGCCCAGAGTGAATTCTATCATGTGCTTTACAAACATAGGCTGTACTGAGTGCTTTCCCATATTTGTCACATTCATGGGGCTTGTCCCCAGTATAAATCCTACCATGTGCTTCAAAACTAGAGGCTGTAATGCATGCTTTCTCACATTTGTTGCATACATATCATTTCTCCCCAGTGTGAGTTCTCTCATGTATTTTACATTGTGATGCACTCATGAATGCTTTCCCACATTTTTGCATACATAGGGTTTCTCCCCAGAATGAATTCTTTCATGTATAATAAGGTTACGATTTTGACTGAAAGATTTTCCACAATGTTTGAATTTGTAAGGTTTCTCCCCAGTGTGAGTTCTATCATGTGTTTTACAATCTGAGGCTGTCATGAATGCTTTCCCACATTTGCTGCATACATAGGGTTTCTCCTCAGTGTGAGTTCTATCATGCATTTTACAATCTGAGGCTGTTGTGAATGCTTTTCCACATTTGTTGCATACATAGGGTTTCTCCCCAGTGTGAATTCTTTCATGTGTAATAAAGTTACAATTTTGAGTGAAATATTTTCCACATTGTTTGTATACAATTGGTGTCACCCCACCATGAATTCTTTCATGTATAAGGTAACAATTTTAAGAGTAATATTTTCTACATTGTTTGCATATGAAAGGTTTCTCCCCCATGTGAGTTCTAACATGTGCTTTCCTTTTAGAGGCTGTACTGAATACTTTCTCACATTTGTTGCATACATAGTGTTTCTCCCTAGTATGAATTATTTCATATATTATAAGGGTACAACTTTAATTCAAAGATTTCCCACACTGCTTACATACAAATAGTTTCTCCCCAGTGTGAATACTTTCATGTGCTTTATAACCAGAGGTTGTACTGAATGTTTCCTCACATTTGTTGCATACATGGGTTATCTCCCCAGTGTGAATCCTTTTATGACTTTCACAGCTACTGCACATACAGTATAATTTCCCACATGGTTTGCATTCATATGATTGCTTCCCAGTGTGAAATTTTTTTAATGTTTTTTAAAGAAACTACTGTGAGATAATGCTATTTCACATTTTTTCAGAGACATAGTGTTTCTCTCTACCCTATATTCTAACATCTTGTTCAATATGGTATGAAGAAAGAGAACTATTCTCATAGTGTTTTTCTGCATATGAGTTCCCTGAACTGTGATTCTCTAATGGGTTTGAACACTGTTGGGTGTTGTGTAGGATTTCACACTTTTCTTACCTATAAAGGTTTTCTGTCCTGGATGAATTTGTTCACTAAGATCAGAGCTGTCCTCCTCACATTGCCCATATTGACAGCATCTCTCTCCAGTTTTCCTCACTTCATACTTCTGAAAGGACTGTAAATCACTTCAGGTCTCTACATCTTCATTACATTTATATTGCTGCTCTTCAATTCTCAAATAATTCTCTTCATCATATCTGTAAAGAAATACAAAGAAAGATATCAATCACATGGAGAATGCTTATTAACAATTGATATTTATGATGTTAAGTTTGGTTGGATGTCTACTAATTCACTCTGATGTTTAACTGACTTATTGCCCTACAGGATTTCTTTCAAAAATTTTTAGAATAAAAAACTCTTTTTATTCTACAAAGAATGACTGTCTTTTGGGTATTTCAAATTGGTATATGATTCCAATACATGGTATTATTTTAGGAGATTAGTACAAATAGTTACCAAATATTGATCATTTTCTAGCTCTTCATGTCTTCATTCTCCCTTTTGTCTATTTAGCTTGATCATTTTTCTCATCTACAGAAAGTAAGGATTTCTGGTCACTTATTATTTCTCTTTACTTATACTCTGAAAATATGCTTTTAATTTGCCATTTAATGGAAAACCTGTGATATTTCCATTTCTGTGCCTGGTTTATTTCACTTAAGGTCCAACTCTTTCCGTATCTTGGGAAATGTTATCATGGTTCTTTATATAGCATAGTTTTTTCAGTGTAGAGCTAAACACAGGTCTTAGACTAAGTTACATTTGCTGATCTATTATTTGATTTTTACAGAGAGATTCTTATTGACTATGAACTTGTTAAAGCTGAACTTCAAGTTGTCATCCTGCTGATTCAGCCTCTAAAAGTGCTGGGATTACAACAATGCACCACCATGATGAGCTAACCCCACATTTTCTTTACCCAGGCATCCAGTGATGGACATCTGGGTTCTTCCCAGAGCTTAGCTACTATGAGTTGTTTGTTGTATTAGATATTGTAAATGCTGTTTCATGTACTGCATTGAACAACACATTGCGTGAATCACTAACATTTGATGATTTTAATGTATGTGACAATATACTGAGAGCATCACTGCACAGAATGGCACAGTACAACCCACTCTACAGTCAGCAGCTAGAGGCAGGAGGATCGCTCTGAGTTTCAGGCCAGTAAGGACTACACAGGAAGTTCAAAGTCAACCTGGACTACAGTATAAAATCATGGCTCAAATGTAAAAAAAAAGGGTATTTTATGTATCCATCAACAAAGTATGAGGAATTTTAAACACAAACAGCTCAACATTTTATAGGATATTTTCAAAGTACTTATTATAAGAGTAGCATTCATTCCCATTTTGAATAGTGATTCTAAGTGAAATATATTTTAGATCATGAAAATATCTGTATTCACATGTATACTTAAATGGACATTTTAAAGATGAATTTCTATCAAAATTCACAATTTGTTCATTTCCTACATATCAGAACACAATATTTATATTTACTCTCATACACTTCCATGATAATGATCTTGAAGTCAATTTTTAAACTGATATATTAGTGTTATTTGTTACATAATATCAGCACAACCTCTGATTCCTACATTCAAATACTTTTCTATAGATTCCCAAATAGCATAAAATAAAATAAGTGTATATCTAGATGTTTTTCTGAGGTTAAATAAAGTGTATCATGATCTCATTTTTTCTAATTCCTTTGTTGCAATATTTGTGCTCACACAGTGACACCTAAGAAATATTCCCTTCTCTTAGGTGTGTCAATCACCTTAGATTTCCTGAGAAATTTTTGCCCTCTTCTTTATTTTGCTAATCATGCCATATTCTTCCTGTATTACAGACATATAAATAAAAAAATTCACTATAATATTACAATAAATCATCACTGATTCCAGTTATACTCATGGTATAATATTATGAGGAATGGGATATACAAGCCAATGTTGTAATTATCAAATATATTAAATTATATAACAGCAATCATTAATTCTGCTTATATAAATAAATAAAATGTATCACCCTTACCTGTCTCAGTAATATTCATATATGTTTCCCAGCTCTGTAGAGATTCTTTTGGATTGGAGTCTGCAAATCCCACTCTTCTTTGGTAAAGTTCACAGCTATATCCTCAAAGGTCACTGCCTCCTAAATAATGACAAGTGTCCCTGGGGGTTAGAAACACAACAAATATATCTCAGGTCCCAGCATAAATGTCTTATGAAGGTCATTCTTTCAAGTACTAACTGCATGTCATGGTCATCAAAACTCAAGTACATTCAAATATAGTCACTCAGTACCACTGATACTAGACTATAACACACTGTAAAAGTAATTACAGAACTGTAGCATGGCTTGCCCTGCAGGGCCGCCTATACTGTAATTTTTCACTGACTTTAAAACAGTGCACAAAGAGGAAGGGTGCAAACCAACATCCACAAAACACCTGGTTATTCATAACATTGAGTTCATCTGTTTTCTAGACAGCATTTATAGTCTTGAAACTGGTTTCACAGATATTTAGTTTAATATGAAAGGAGGTTTATGAATTACTAAAATTTAATGAAAATAAAGTTTATTTGACCAGTCTACACACAAAGAAATTAGGGAAAATATAGCTATAAACCTATAGGCCAGGGATACCAAATTATCTCCTTGTACTTGAATACTAGAAACTCTACTAGAGTGTAAAGGAAGATAATGTGAGAAAGCATATATATGAAATGCTTGGAATGCAATGAAAATTGAGGTATAGCAAAGAAACTGGTTACTAAATACAGAAGGAAGAGTTCAGTCCAGTGGGGTAGTACAAGTCTGTTCCCCAGCACTTGAGAGGCTGATGTAAGAGGATTACCAGGAATTTCAGGATTGCCATGAATACAGTGTCCAGCCTGGGCTATGCAATAAGGAGAGTTCACACTACAAAGTAAGGCTTTAAGTGCAACTCCCTCAGTAAATCAAAATTAAAATTAATTCACAGTCCTTTGCAAATCACATCATTGTACCAATGATACATCTTCATGGTAGAAGCACATGGCTGACATGTGCAAAGTCCTGAGTTGAATTTCCAATACCAAAAGAAACAAGCTAAAAACATCTTTGATGTGTTTAACAATTATAGATGAAAGTTAGAAAAAAAACTTACAAACATTCAATACTTGTGAGCAAGAAAATATTTTGCATAATTAATATGAAAAACATTTGCTCTACAATATTCAACAGAGGACAAATGTATGTCAGGAAAGGAAGACAACTTTCAATGCATTCACATGGATATAGATTATTGTTTCATGATTCAGCTGATGTTATGCCTCTCGGAAAGAAAGTACAATGGTTTTCATTTACATTGAGAGAGAGACAAGCATGTCCTTAGAAATCTGGATTGTACAATCTCTTCACCTATATGCATTGGTGAACTTTTGAAATGGAAAAGAGAAACACGAATGACTGTGCAATTTATATTTAAAAAACACACAGTTAATGAAAGACTTTCCTCAGAATTAAATCAAGCAGCCATGAAAATCAGAAGAAATTGAAATCTATGTAGATGGGAATTGAACAAGAAAACTTTTATCTGGAACAAAATACAAAGATTTTACATCTAGAGTAAAGATCAATCAGCACAGATATAAAAATAAATAAAAGTTTATTTCACTCAGGAGGAATACTGTATAGAAAAGAAAATCCATATCACAGTTGTTAACAGCCTTAAACAGTATTGAAGTGTGGAAAAACAAAATAATTAGACTTATTAAATCAACACTCAGATACTAAATTTCACAAACATCTTTACTATGGAGTTGATGGAAATACAAAGACAAGATAAGCAGATGCAAATGTCTAGAAAATGTTTTGTGCTATGATTCCTGGAAAAACATGTGATTATTTTCAAGTAAAATTAAAGAGTCAGAAACAATGACCAAGAGAATAAATGAGTAAGTATTTGGCCTTGATTCACGTACCAGCCCCTGTAAACATAGTAAGAAATGATTAAATTGAGAAATAACACAAAAACCTCACAAAATATTTCTCAGAGCAATTTCTAAATAATTCCTAAAAACTTAAAGGGAAGAAGCTGAAAGAACAGTCTCCATGAAAAAGCACACATTATAAACTTTGGAAAGTTTACAAGCTTGGAGAGTTGTCATAAACCATGCAATTAAACCTTCTGACCAGAAGGGATTTTATCACCTGGTTACTTTCATTTCTTGCCTAAGCCCCAATGGAGAAACTTTCTGAATGAACCTGGGACATTTTCATTGTTATCATTACATCTAAACAAAAAAAATTTGAGAATAAGATTTTGTTTTAATGATTAAAACAATAAATTGCAATTCACATACTTATTCATTTGTATCTGCTTATCTGCCTTCAGACATGAAATGATGAGACAATATCCATATTAGGTAGTGATAAGCAAACTACAGTTGCAAATATCAGTGCTACAAATCCACAGCTAACAGTCCTGAAATGCTAAGTTCACCAAAAAGGGAACAGGTCAGCCTATCAGGAAAGCAGATGATATTATCAGGAGAACATGTCAGATAAAAAGGGACTGAGAGAACAGGTGTCAGAGCTGCTTAATAGCTAGAAATCTAGGTAATGGACTCATCACCTGGAAAGCGGTGGTTATGTAGACACTAGTGAGGATAGATTAAATAGAAAACTATGCAAAAAAAGACATACCTCTGTGGCATTGTTTCAAGGAAATCTACTGAAGCTACATTAGCTTTATTATATACCACATGTACAATCAGCAGTACTTTAAAAGCAAATATTATTCCTTAATACATATCCCACTACACAGTGCAACCAACTACATAAACAAAAACAGGACTGGAAGAGAAAAATCAGTCATTTACAAGTACATATTTAAGAATTCATAACAATTCTATCAGTGATTGACAGCTCAGTAAGGCAAAGCAATATTTAAAGTCACACATAAAATTAACAAGGTAACAATTCACTTCAAGATAACAGTTTAATTCAAAGAAATATATCACACAGGTTCTATCATATGTTTTATCAGAGAAATACATAGCACACTGTCCTCACAACAAGCAAAGAAGTACTCACACATGTGTCCCAGGTTCAGAGCAGCAATGCAGAATGTAAGGCAGACAATGTATTTGAAGTCATATAAAGCAGGCTCTTACACAATACTTGAATGAAATTAGAAATGAGAAACAGAGGCCTTCCTTGGGCATCAGCCAGGAGGAGAATCAGAGGGTGGTCCCGGAGATTTCTCTAAGGCCATGCTGTTACCCAGGAGGATGCACAAAGAAGCCATTTGCCTGCCCTCTTGGTGAGCGCCTTCCTCGGGCATCAGCCAAGGGGAGAATCAGAAAGCTGCCCCCAAGATCTCACCACAGCCATGCTGGAACTAAGGAGGCTGCACAAAGAAGACATTCACCCACCATCTTGGTAAGCGCCTTCCTCGGGCATCAGCTAAGTGCAAGCCGAGTAGTTTTTCCTGTGAACCTACCAGTGCGCGGGATTGAAATCCAACATCCCCCACCCCGTTAGCAACTGGGGATAGAGGTCTGAGCATTTCTTGGTAGTATGATTGTATGCAATAAATAAATGTGGGGGGCTCCTCTATTTTCTCTGAGAGCAATTGTTGCTTTCAGTTTTGATTCATTATGATTAATTACTTTACTGTTTTCATTATTCTCTTTTGGTTGACTTTATAATGTTCTGTTTTTGGTTTGATTTTGCTATATTTAATAATCCTCCCACAGAAAACAGGATATTTCATGGCTCTATATTTGTGCAGTTTCTAAAGAACAATAGAGAAGAAACTCTTAAAACTATTAGAGGCATTATTGAGTAGTAATGTAACTAAGTAAATTAATATCTAGAGGAAAAACATCCTACAATGATGTCAGTGGAAACAAAAAAGATACAAGAAACAAAATAAAATTAGCAGACAATAAGTTTGAATGCATACAAAAGTATTCACTTTCAAATAACAGTAAATATATTGAAAAAATTTAAACTCCCAACAAAAATTTAATAGAATATTTAAGGTAATGTAACAAAGACAATTTGTCTGGATTGAAATACAGATATGTGCCACCTAAATATGTATCAGATATAAACAAGTTGATTAAAATTATGAGAATTATACCACATGCAATACACATTGACATAATTTCAAAAAAGTGAAAACCACATATTAAACAGCTATAAAAACACAAATTGCATCATTCATCATGTCCTTTTCAACAGTGTCCAGTAACTATCAATGAATTATAATAATTACATGACCAATGATGTTTCTCTCTCTGCACTTAGAGAAAAAATTTCTTTTGTGAGGCCAGGGTTATAGCTCAGCAGCATAGCTCCTTCCTGGCAATGTGAGATTGTGCATTTGTTTCCCAGTTTAAAAAAATTTCATGTAAAATTGAATTTCCTACTTCAAAGAGATCAGTTTGTGTGTTTAACAGCCAGCACCTATGCAAGCTGTCCTTTACAGCATTATTTCACTTTCTGTTATTTAAATCCCTATCATAACTTCCAACTTTTATCACTATAAGATATAGAAGCTAATGTATTCAACAGTTTATTCATTTATCACATGACTCTAGATATGACACAATAGTTTACAGATGCCTGGCAAGGGTCCTAACAATTATGTTCATCATAGCCAATGCTAAAATGTATGTTAAAATTTAATTATGTTAAAGTTTTTTAAAAATTCATATGAGATTTTTAAACATCCTAAAATGAATTTGGAGTTGTGAGGGTATGCTCATTAATTTTGGAATTCACCATTAGGACAACAAAGCTCAATGAAGAGGATATAATTCATCTGTTTGAGACCTCATATTTAAACTCTTATTTAATTAGCATAGTTATGTATCTCTGGCACTCACTATCAGTTTGGTAAAATATCCAACAATGTCACCTGACTTTATCCGACATAACAGAATCCAGACTTATGCTAACTAATCCTAACAGGAGGGTAGAATGATAGCTGCATGGAGCCCCATCCCCATTGCCTTCCCTATGAGAAAGAAAGGACTCAGCATGGTAAATTTTCCATATTCCTTTCCTTCTCAAAGTTTAAAAGTTAATCTCTTGTGGCTTACTAATTTTTCCAAAGTAATGTACTCAACTTGACACCCCTGATGCTTAGACTTCTACTATCACATTTTGTGAGTTAGAAGAACTAGATTATTAGGAAACACATTACATGTAGCTTCATGTGGCAAGGAAGCATAGCCTATGAGATACATCTGGTGCATGGCCCTGCCCCTCAAGCTCTCTCTCTCTGCTGAAGAATATCCTCTGCAAGGTTGAAGATTTGACTCTGACAGCATGAACAAACCTGAGGCCAATATCCCAAGGCAATGGAAAACATCTGTGTGCATGCACAGAAAAGTAAGAGACTTGTTTGCCCCTTATTATTCCACCAAGGTCATATTGGTTGTTTTGTCATGCAAATACAAAGTGAGTTATTTGCCATGTGCTATAAACCAGTTATCCAAAAAGAAGTGCAGGTCTTTAAAAGTGGCCTGGGAAATCATGCTCATCATGACACACACCACAAGTAATCATCACAAATCACTAATCTTTATTTGTCTAAGAATTCCATTCACAAATAATCTTCATATGTAGTACTTATTTTCTAATTCTCTTAAATCTTCACAGGAGAAAAAGGAAACATTTTACCAAAAAAACTATAGGAACCAGAGTCACTTCCTCAGAAAGAAAAGATTCACAAAATTTTCTGTACATGGGACACAATCTTTCCAGCATTCTGCAGCTTGTCATATTTAAGAGTACTACATAATACTCAAGGAATTAAAGCAATGATTTACATAATGAAAAGTCAAATATGCCCAAATCTTATTTGTAAATGGAAAAATTAATTATAAAATATCCTATGTGAATTGTCCATTTTTCCTTATGCATTGTCTTCTTCCCAATCTACTTGAGTATGTGTCCCCAGGTGCTCTATCTATGCTCTATTCACCTCTTTGAACTCCTTCTGTATGCTCACAGAACTATGCATGTAGTCAGTACTCTAATAAGTCCTACATAACTTAGAAACTCCTTTCCATTTAAAAAGGTGAAATTGCCAAAGTTCAAATTCTCCTCAAGCTGAATCACACCACTCAATTTAAATTATACACCTGAAGCTGTGTTACACAGATGACATTAAAAGATTTTTTACAGAAACACTTGTTATGTCTAATCCTAACCCTAATGTCTAAACACTCAGCTGGATTTCTGTCATTTTAAAATTTCCATTTTATCCACTTATGTGTGAGATACATGTCTAGCTGTATGACCAGATTGAAACACATCAGTGTATTAATGATAAAAATAATGCAAGGAAAAAAACACACAAAATACCCACAGTAGTGTTCACATTTCCAACAGGATTGAACTGCTCTCCTGATAGATCTGCTCAGGAGAAATATGTGAATACAGCTCTCCAAACTGGAAACAACTATGTAAGCCTCATGTTCTACAGGGGACAATATGAAGACTGTAAGGAATGACACAAAAGTTCTATTGAATTTTGAAATTAAAATGACTTGATCAACCTAAAAGTAACTGACAAAAAATGCATTGAATATGCACAAAAACAAACCTGATATTGCAAACACTGTAGGAGACAATTCCAGTCACTCTCCTTGAATGCAAAACAATTACTGTGACTTTGAAGGTTACAATACTTAGATGACTGTACTCGATATTTGGGTTTAAAATAAACACCATTTCTAAGCATTAAATTTTTCCACCTTCTGAAAAGAAAGGTTCTAATCAGTATTTCAGATATAACTGAAAGACAAATTTACAATACAACACTAAATATCACATGTACCTTACTGAATTCAGCACACTGTCAATCACTGGTTGTTCATCCATGGTGTCTGCATCCCAAACATGAGCATATAAACTTTGCATTGTGCCATGTATCACTAGTAGAAACTATGTGCCAACTTAAAATTTTGATATAAGTTTAAACTGCAAACAATTTCTCTTCATTATCTAAAGGCCCCATGGATTTTAGAAAAGATAATTTTGGGTGGACACAAACCTTTAATGTGCATCTCTTATTGAAGAAGCTCTTGCTCAGTGATGCAGGGAGGCCTTATTTTTTAAACTCTCTTAACTTTGCCAAGGGGTTTGGATTATATTTGTGACCACCATGAGTCTGTGTTGTTTGTTTTACCCCAATGCTGAAACCTTAGTGAAATTCAGTTACATAAAAATTAAAACACACACACATGGTAGTGCATTACTGAAATGATAGAACTACAGTGGATGATGAATGAGATTCAGAGAGTTTAGAACAGAATGAGGAGACCTAATGCCCTCCACCAAAGAAGAGGCACAGCACTATAACAAACAAGGTAGCACATGCAACCAGGAACCACCATTCCAAACTCCTACAGGAAGAGTCAGTGATCCATAAGGAATGCTTCCTTGCTATGTGAGTAACTTCACCATTTATCTCTGATTTAGTCAATTTCACCTGAACAATTAAAATTATTGTTTGACCATAGCTCTTTCCCAACTAATGCCTGTCTGCCTTGTGAATTATCATTTTTTCCCTGTTACACTTGCCTCACTTCATGGTTTTACTCTATATAAATTCCTAGGAAATACAGTCTTTGGCAAACCACTTGAGATGTCTTCTGTCTCTCTCTCAGACAGAAACTTTCTTTCTTTCAATAACTACTTCTGCTCTTAACCTCTATTTTTCATAAAATTCATTCTTAAAATTCAGAGAATATGAACTTGTACTGGACATATAGTAGGCTGAAAAATTCATTCCCCTATAACAAACTCAACAATCAAAGTGCTAGAAAAGTCTCAACACTTCTTGCTACCTTGGGCAATGTAGTAAGATCTCATCTCCAAAAGCAACAACAAAAAAATTTTTTTAATATTGTTTTTCAAACCTTTGATGATGTGGGTAAGGCCAAATTTCTGAGGTCAGTCACTGGACAATAAGAACATCATACATGCCTGACATCTTTGGTGTCCAACAGAAAAACCTTCTTATGCTACTTCAGCTATGATGTACAACATATTTTCAAACCTCTATTTCTAGTGTTCTAATTTCCTATCTCACCTCAAAGGTGATTAGGGGAGCTAATCAGTAGACACAGGAGAAGTATTTATCCATGACAAAGTTTCCGTTCTTTCTATAGTCCTGTGACCCTTTTCCTACTCTCACACCTAGTAAGCAGACAATCTTTCAGTGCTGTCACACTAGCTCAAGCTCACCTCAGATGTCCTTTAGTGCTCTGGCTGCTGATTGGGCCTCCCTCCACATGCCCCTGCTCTTCTATTTCCTTTCAATCACCTTGGTCCTTGTTATTCAAAAAGAATTTCTTTTTTCTTATTCTTTAATATGCATTCAGTTCCTGACTATATGAATATATCCCTACCTTAGCAAAAATCCCATCTTAGTGTTTCAATGTTTTTGTCTTTTTGAGACAGGGTCTCACAGAGCAGTTCAGGATACCTTTGAGCTCACTTCATAGCCCGGGCTTGCCTTAAACTTGCAAGGATCCTCCAGTATCAGCCTCCTGAGTGCTGGGATTAAGGGCATGTTCCCACCAAGTGTTCCTAGTTTCAGGTCAAAGTTTAAGCACAACCAAAATGCTACAGCAAATTTTTCACATTTGACACCCATTTCCATTTCCGCTCTCATATTTATCACATCTCTACATCCATGTAGACATCAGTACACTGTTTCTCAGTGTGGGATTAACAAGCAGCACCTACAGGAAGTAGTTCTCTGCAGGAACTTTCCCCTCACAAGCTAATGCATCACCATCCCCAAACACTTCACAGCATTCTAAACTCTATGGAAAGCCTTGCTTCAGTAGTTCAGTTCAAAAAAGTGTTTATTTATTTAGCTTGTAAATAAGGTACTAGCTAAGGAAAGGGCTGGAGGTACATTTGCAAAAGTAATGGCTTTGATAAGAATTAAAATGAGAATAGACAATGACCTAGGGCTTTGAACCAGCAGTGAATTTTCTTCCCTACAATAAAATGGAGATTCCAGTCTACTATGGTGACTTGCAGCTTCTAATTACTAAACTCCTGAGATAATAGAAATGTAAATAGGAACAGCCAGTTTATCTCTAAAATCTGTTTCCTGTAGACCCCACAGGCTGAAGAAATGTGTTAGAGAAACTGGGCTCAAAGTAGTTCTTTTGTCTGGATGCTGTGACTTAGGAATGTGATCTCTTCACATTGCAGGCTGTTGGAGGAGGATGGTCTGGAGTTCAAGGTCGTGCCAGACTACACAGGTACACTCTGTATCCAAACAATAAAAGATAAAACAGAAGACAAAAGAGAAAAGGACAAAAGATAGATAAGTGGTGACCTATTTTAAATCCATAGTCACACGTAACCTGCCTGCTGACTACCCTCATGGGAAGCGTTCTGAAAGTCAAAGAGCTCTTCTAATTTCTTATTTTGGTTCCAGAACTAGATGATCAGCGTGGTAGGATTGCAAGTTGTGTTTTTGGGGTAACATTGTGAGTAGAAGTCTCTCAGAAGGCATTTAGATGTTAGTTTTTTCTCACTCTGAGGACAGAACTCATGTTTGCCAGCTAATCACTCCACTCCTCAAACAGAGCTATGCCTGAGGCTGCCAAAAAGACATTCTGGGCTTGCAGTGGTTCTGTCCATTTCCTTCCAAAACTCCCACAATTTCTCCACATTCCCAGCTCCAGTACCATCAAGTTACCATTAGGATACTTGAGCATGTCCAAGAATCCTTTGCAGCCCCAGTAAGAAACCATAGAAACTAGAGGTGCAGGCTCTCAGCACTGAACTCACAGTGAGCACTTCTGCACTAGGCCTGGGATGAGCCCTCCTCCCTTGGCCCACTTGATTGGGTTAGCAGCCATCTTTATCAATGATTGGCTTTTGGGCCTGTCTCTGCCCTGAAATGTCACCCTCCCCTGTCAGGATTACTGATTCCATTTAGGAGCTTCACTATTGACTTTTCAGAGGTGTCCTGGGTTTCCTTAAAGGGCTCAGTGCACTTTCCTGAAGCTGGGTCCTAAATATTCTCAGGTGAATGTCCTCTGGAAGAACCAATTCCTTGAGGACAGAAAAGATTATTTGACCAGGTCAGACCAGAACAAACTGTAATGGGTAGGAGCTCCTGTCTGGAATGAGGCCATAAGCTTTATTATCCAGATTTTCACAGGGTTTCTCTCAGTCTGCTCATTTTCATTCAAATAACTGTATGCATCCACCAAGAGAACTCCATTACAGCCTTAATGAAGAAACTGCACATAAACAGTAACAGGTTTCTGGAAAAAAGTAAAGATGAAGAAAAATCCAAACAGTCAAACTGCTTCAGAAAAGCTTCATACTGTAGTGTCATAAATCATACCTTAATTTTGAAGATAAACCTAGCCATGTATGAGGTTCACAATGACTTCTGAAAGAGTCCCACACTTGATCCCCTAGATCACTTCCTTGTATTAATTGTGGAATACAAAAACATTTTAAACTGTAAGTGAAAACATTTTTGGCCTGTATGTATATATTCCACTCTAGGGTCATTATATTAGTGCATTAGCCTGTTGTCTAGCTGTTGACTGGACTTTATATCTGAGGTTGCTTTCAACAAACCCAAAAATTTTAGATCTAAAATACAGACAGCATGAAAGAAACTCTAATGAAACTGAAGTAGGAATTTTCAGACAGGCAATGGTACCTGAGTTTGGATCTAAGGGCCTGGCATGAGTTCCAGGGAAATGGCTTTTTCACCCATTTAATCAATCAGCGAGGAACAAAGGCCTTCAGTTTTCTGGCCATTATCTTCTCACAGGTAGCTGTCTGACTCTCATTTCTTTTCCTTCTTCCAAATGAAGTGTTTGCATTTTCCCTTTCAATCTTGTTATCTCTAAGCCCTTATATTTAAAAACATTACATTCACTCATTTACTATAGGGCAGCAGTAGGGTGCACACCCCCACCTGTGACCAGGTCAGGTAGAAAATCATTTCTCTTCTTTTTTATGGATTCCACTTTTTGATCAGCCAAAAACTTTTTTTTTCTTTTTTAGTTTCTAATAAAATAAGAAAAATATCTCTCCTAAGGTCCTGCTTTTGTCCACAGCTACATTCCTTGTCCTTGTGAGCGCCTGAGCTAAATTTCTACCAAATTAAAAGGTTCAATAATTTTCTCTGTAATGATTACTGGTTGGGTATTGATAATAGTCTTGCTCTCTACCTAATAACTTAAGAGATTTTCTTAAAAGTGTCCTGATGGAGTTTTTAATTACCAATCATGTATCTAACCAGATTTAATGTGATAGGTGTATCTGACATCAAGTGCATGAATTTCTGTTTTTAAGCGTCAAGTTTCTGATTTATCTGAGCCATTAATTCACTCCTTAGAAAAGATTGTAAACCTGACACTAGCAGGTTCCATATGAAATTCCTGCAGATTAATTGGCACACTGTCTCTGTGACAACCTCCACAGTGCACAGGCACTTTATTTGTCTTAATATTAAATACCTTCTATTCATAATTTTTAGTGGAGGTGTATTTTAGCCCACCTTTTGGAAGAACAGACCCTGGTGGAAATGTGAGACAGAGCACAGGAGCTCAGCTCATATTGCTAAAGGTGTAGAATAAGACATGAAGCAGCTACCACAAAAGAGTGTTTCCAAGGGTATTAGGCATACATATGTATCTCTGTGTATTCTTCCTGTCTCTATTTTTGTGTCTGTGTATGTGTCTGTCATTGTGTCTGTGAGCACAAAGGGTTTCTACAATCCCACTGAGAGTCCCCTACACATTCTTCTCTGCAAAGCTCCTGTCATGAGTCACAGTGCAGCTCAGCCCCTCAGTGCCCTAAAGTTCAATTTTATGTCTCCTCATGCTTGTTCTGTGTTGGTGCACACTGATCTCAATCCTCATGTCTCTCACACAGTGGTGCACAGCAGGGTCCTCAGGGTCACAGAGGGCAGCTGCCACAAAACAGGCTCTGAGATATATCTCTGGATTTGAATGCAATGTATTGAATTAAAACCTGAAGTAAGCCCAACCTCCAGCACCTGTGTGCACAAATCATTCCAACCCTAGAAATTGCTCTGGAGTAACAAGTAGGAGACACACATGCTGATCACTTACAATGTTATGTAAAACACCAGAATAAAATTAGTGCTTACTGACCACAGATGCTTTGTACTGCTACCTTCCATCCAAGTTGAACATTCAGAGATGGGATACTGGACCTGTCCTACATCCAGCTCAGATAACACTATGTTTAGCTCCCCTCTCTGTCACCTAACCCCTCCTATTCCCCAGGCAATCAATCATCAGGATTGAGTGTTGGGATACAGAGAAAGCCTGAAGTCATCTGACAGTGTCTCCTTGAGAAAGTAGTGTACCCTGCAGGGATTTAAACCTAGTTTGTCTGACATTCTTCCTGTAGCTATTTTCCCTGGACAGGTGTCTCTGATCTGGGACACAAGGCCGACAGAAGTGAAAAGTACTTTTACAGGACCCTATTGATTCATGGGCTATGAGCCCTCTGGTTTCAAATCCAGTGTTCTCAGGGCCTTCCTTCATGGTACTGCAATCCCTTCTATATGGGAATTCAGAAAAAAAGGATGTAAAGTTGTAAAGACCTTTAAGTTGCAACCTGGATTTCCTGCAGTTTTCATTGGGGCCCTGGAGAATAGCCAACCATCTGTGGATAAAAAGCTTCTCTGGCCCAGACACCTACTGGTGTTGCCAAAGGAAAACCAGGGCTTTTGTGGATGAAGGAGTCATACATTCCTGCAGATTGTCCCTTTCAGGGCCCCCTTATTGGAGAAATAGGAAAATTATTGCAGTCTTTACATACTTTTAATTTTAGATAATGCAAGGATCCAGATCCTGGGGGAACATGTCCCTTTTTTGGAAACTGTTCTTGATTGATGTGCAGGGCAGGTCCCCTGTTAAATTCCCTTCTGCTCTCACCTGTACAGGCAGGGACCGTCTTGATCTTATGCATGTGGTAGAGTGTCTCCTACACACTTCAATAGGTAAATCAGCATCTTAGACCAACTCACCCTGATGGTGTGGTTTCAGGGTCACTAATTGGAAGCAGAAGTTGCCTGGTGAGAGAGTTCATCTCCAAGAGTGAGACACACATCCTACACCAGGAAGGACACAATGCTGGTTTGGTGGGCTTCAGATTCTGGTCTTTTCTATTTGTGACTTCAGAAACTAGGATATATGTGGACACAAAAATCTTTTAGTATGTCAGGTGTGTGAGCTTTTGGTTGAAGGAACATGTCTGTCAGATGTGCCTTTCTGTGTCTGTGCACCTTATGGCACACTTGGATGTCCCAAATACCCAGCTGAGAAAAATCTTGCAGTGACCACCAAGGGGAGTGGGAGAAATGGGCTTGAGGCCTTGGGAGCTCTGAGCATCATGTGGGAGGTGGTGGAGGCAGAATCTTCTCAAGGCTTTCCTGTCCTCTCCTATGTCTTTGGTGATTTCTGTATCTTCACTGACTTTTTTCAGATGAACCTGGGTTCTGCAGCTACCTCAGCTCTAATCCTCTCTCATCACAC
Organism: Hydrochoerus hydrochaeris; assembly: GCA_004027455.1. Taxonomy (NCBI): domain Eukaryota; kingdom Metazoa; phylum Chordata; class Mammalia; order Rodentia; family Hydrochaeridae; genus Hydrochoerus; species Hydrochoerus hydrochaeris. Next base: position 178,285 of record PVLA01003625.1, on the reverse strand, counting down.
TGTGTGCCTGACACTGTGGGATTCTGTATTTGTTAGTATTTCCTATCATGTGACACCCACAAAAAATGTCTACAGATTAGGATCATTATCACCTGACAACTGTTTCTTTCTGTAGGACAGCCCACTTGCTTTCATTTATTTCATCTTTAAACTATTTTAACTCCTCAAGATGATATTTGAACGCTGGGTGTTTTTTCTCTGCTTGGAATACTTTATCTCCATATAGGATCCATTTCAGGAAATGTCCTTCCTGTGAACCTTCCATTTGGACTGAGATCTTTATCCATTTCTTGATGGTCAGTCCTTTCTTGCCCTTGTCAGTACCCTGCATGATATTTATTAATATTCCCCTTGAGATTCTGAGAGTTTTTGGAGGTAGCATGTGGTCTGCATGGTGCCTAGGAGCATGCTGTGGCCTCCTTGTTGTCTTCTCCTGTCCTCCAATCATCCAGAATCTACTTAACAGTATTCCCTACAAGAGTCAAACACCAGGGTATAACTGTAGGTACTGAAATAAGTAAGCTCTCAGGGAGGGAATCACACCACTCTTAAAATCTAGGATGGAATAATCAATATTTTTTCCAAAGGAAGATGGGAAGGGAATACACCATATTTAATGCAATGTAACCATTGTTCTATGTTTAAAAACTATAAAGTATTCAAAAACAAACAAAAGAGATTTCATATGCATGGAATTTGCTGGTCCAGAGTTTAAGCAATGTTCTTATTGTGCAGAATGTTGGGTCCTGCCTGGGAAGGAGTGGGGGTGAAAAGAAGCAACTTAGGCAAGTTGAGAAACTCCTGGAAATAGGCAAAGGTATGCAAATGGGGTCTGTGTGCAGCACTGATTGCATTTCCAGCTGAAGTGGCAGTGTGAAGGGTTCTGTGGAGGAGTCCAGAGTAAAGGAGTTCCAGGGTGCAGGGAAATTCATTTTTTGGCCAACTGAAAATGGGTTCCTTAGGAATCAAGAGTAAAAAAAAAAAGGTGAGGAGTGATTACTGAAAATGCCTAAGTGACAAATTTGAGAGAGTGTGGTTGATAGAGCCAGGAATGGCTTGAAGGGTAGTGAGTGTCACCCTTCTCTCTGATGGTCATTGGGATCTACATAATGATCTATATTGGATTTGTCCTTGGTGTTGAGCTCTGAGCTCCATGGACATGCTTTCCCCTTCAGGTCACACATGAAACTGCAGGGAGTTTTATGCCTGGGCTTTCACTGCTCTCACTTCACTGTGTCTTGCACAGTAATACATGGCCTTCTCCTAGGAGGTCACGGAGTTCAGCTGTAGGGAGAACTTGTTGTTGGATGTGTCAGCTGTCATGGAGATGTGGCCCTGGAAGACTGGGTTTTAGTTTGCGTTCACTGTCCAGTACCGTATCCACTGTAGAGCTTTACTAAGGAGCCTGGCAGATCCAACTCCAAGCATAACTATTGGTTACAGAATCACTGGTGACGCTGCAGGTAAGCATCAGTTGCTCCTCAGGCTTCACCAGGCTGGGTCCTGATTCTGGAAGTAACAGATCAGACAGCACAGCTGAGAGCAACGGGAGGCATGCTGAATGTTTCCCTTCCCATGTCCTGAGCCCCCACAAACAACTAGGCACCCAAGAACTCTCACTCAGGGGAGCCATCATTAAATATAGAAAACAATCTTCAAACCAGACTGATGTACCCAGCAAAACTTTCATGCAAATTTAATGGAGAAACAAGATACTTCTATGACAAAGAACAACTGAAGAAATTCATGTCCACAAAACCAACCCTAGAAAGAGTACTGAAGGACATACTAGACAGAGATAAAAATGACCACAATCACCAAAAAAACAACAGAAAGAAATGACCAGGTAAGATAAGTAATTAAATGAGAGGAAAAGCAAAAAGAAACAACTGGAACATAACATGGCAAAGTTGAGCCAGTACATATCAGTGCTATCCATAAATATAAATGGCCTCAATTCACCTATAAAAAGAAATAGATTGACAGAATGGATCAAGAAACAGAACCCCACAGTATGCTGTATACAAGAAACATATCTGAACCAAAAGGAAACTCATAGATTGAAAGTCAAAGGATGGAAAACAGAATTCCATGCAACAGGAACCCAGAAAAAAGCAGGGGTAGCTATTGTATTTGCAGACACTGTGAACTTAAAACCTAAAATGATTAAAAGAGATAGAGAAGGTCACTACATACTTATTAGTGGTAAAATTGAAGAGGAAGAACTAACAATTATAAATATACAGGAGCACTAACAATTATAAATATACAGGAGCCAAATACAGGAGTACCAACTATATAAGACAGATACTAATGGACATGAAAAACCAAATACACAAGAATACAATTATAACAGGAGATCTTAACAGCCCATTGTCACAAAGAGGTAGATCAACTAAACAAAAAGTCAGCAAAGAAATAACAGAACTGAATCATACCTGTCAGCAATTGGACTTAGTAGATGTCTACAGAGTGTTCCACTAAACCACATCAGAATACACATTTTTCTCAGCTGCACATGGGACATTCTCAAAAATAGACAATATATTATCCCATAAAACATTCTTAAGTAAATGCAAATGTATTGAAATCATACCATACATAGTATCTAACCATAGTGCACTGAAATTATAAATTAATGGCAAAAGAAATTGTAAAACCTACATAAATACATGGAAATTAAATAACAGCCTTTTGAACAACCAGTGGGCTACAGATGAAATTAAAGAAGAAATAAAACTGTACCTACAATTCAATGAAAATACAGAAACAACATACTATAATCTGTGGGATGCTATGAAAGCGGTCTTAAGAGGGAAATATATAGCAATAAACTGTCATATCAAGAAAACAGAATGAGCACAAATAAACAATGCTCCATCTCAAGCATCTAGAAAAAGAAGAGCAAGCTAAACCCAAAGCTCCTAGAAGAGAGGAAATTGTAAAGATTAGAGCAGAAATCAGTGCAATTGAAACTAAAAAAACAATACAAAGAATTAATGAATCAAAAATGGTGGGTTTTTGAGAGAATCAACAAATTTGACAAACCCCTAGCTAACCTTGTCAAGAGAAAGAAAGAAAAACCCCAAATTCATGCAATAAAAACTGAAAATGGAGAAATTACTACAGATCCCATGGAAATTCAAAAGATCATGAATACCTACTTTGAAAATCTCTACTCACATAGAGTGGAAAACAGAAGAAATGGACAGATTTCTAGAAACATATGAACTACCAAAGCTCAACCAAGAAGATATAGCAATTTTGAACAACCCAATATCAGCTATTGAAATTGAAAATATAATTAAAAACTTACCAAGAAAGAAAAGCCCAGGTCCTTATGCATTCACAGCTGAATTCTACAAGAAATTTAGAGAAGATTTCATGCCCTGTACTCCTTAAACTCTTCAACAAAATTGAGAAAAAAGCAATCCTGCCTAAATCATTTCTGGAGGCAAATATAACTCTGATACCAAAATCAGAGAAAGATGCAACCAAAAAAGAGAACTATAGGCCAATCTCACTAATGAACATTGACACAAAGATTCTCAACAAAATACTGGCAAATAGAATGCAGCAAATCATTAAGAAGATTATAAATCATGACCAAATGGGGTACATTCCAGGAATGCAAGGATGGTTTAACATAAACAAATCAATAAATGTAATACACCACATCAACAGAGCCAAAAACAAAAACAATATTGTCATCTCAATAGAGGCAGAAAAAGCTTTCAACAAAGTCCAACACATGTTCATGATAAAAACACTTCAGAAACTCAGAATACATGGCATCTACCTCAACCTTATAAAGGCTGTCTATGACAAACCACCAGCCAACATTAGACTAAATGGACAAAAACTGAAAGCTTTCACTTTAAAATCAGGAACAAGACAAGGATGTCCACTCTCACCACTCCTTTTCAACATAGTTCTGGAAACACTAGCCATGACAATCAGACAAGAGAGAGAAATAAAAGGAATAAAGATAGCAAAGGAAGAAGCTAAATTATCACTATTTGCAGATGACATGATACTCTATATAGAAGACCCAAAAAACTCCATTAAAAGACTGCTAGAGGTACTAAACAAGTTCATCAGTGTAGCTGGGTACAAAGTCAATGCTCAAAAATCAATAGCATTCCTGTACACAAACAAAAACTCACTGAGAGAGAAATTATTGAAGTACTGCCCTTTACAATTACATCTAAGTAAATGAAATACTTAGGAATCAACCTAACTAAAAATGTAAAAGACCTATGTGCTGAAAATTATACTATGCTGAAAAAGGAGATTGAAGAGGATATTAGAAAATGGAAGAACATTCCTTGCTCTTGGTTAGGAAGAACCAACATTCTGAAAATGGCTATACTCCCAAAATTGTTATACAGATTTAATGCAATCCCAATCAAAATACTTTGACATACCTCACAGAACTAGAGAAACCACTCCTAAAATTAAGTTGGAAACAGAAGAAACCTAGAATAGCAAAGGCAATTCTAGGCAACAAAAGCCAGGCAGGAGGCATCACAATTCCTGACTTGAAAGAGTACTATAAAGCCACAGTGATAAAATCAGCTTGTTACTGGCAAAGAAATAGACCTGAGGATCAATGGAACAGATTAGAAGATGCAAACACAACTATAAAGACAGTCACCCACCTGATATTTGACAAAGGGGCTAAATATGTCCACTGGAAGAAGGATAGTCTCTTTAATAAATGGTGTTGGAAAAATTGGCTCTCTACATGGCAAAGACTGAAACTAGACCCATGCATATCACCATGCACAAAACTAAAGTCTTAATGGATCAAAGACCTCAATATTAAAACAGAAACACTAAATGTACTGGAAGACAAGTTAGGTAGAAGTCTTGGAGACATAGGGGTAGGCAGAGAATTCATGAACCAAATGCAAACTGCATGGGAAACATTTCAAACAATTAACAAATGGGATCTCACATTATTGAAAAGTTTCTCCACTTCAAAGGAAATCACCAACAGAGTGAAAAGAAAACCAATAGAGTGGGAAAGAATTTTAACCAGCAACCCCTCAGCCAAAGGACTTGTGTCCAGATTATACAAAGAATTGAAAAACTTCAATCCCCCCAAATTCAAAGACCCTCACCAAAAATGGGCATCTGAGATGAACACACAGTTCTCAGAGAAAGATATACAAATGGCAAATAAATACAAAAAAAAATGTTTGCCATCACTTGTCATTTGAGAAATGCAAATTAAAAGAGCATTGAGATTCCACCTTACTCCGGAAAGAATAGCTGCCATCAAGAAATCAACTGATAACAAATGTTGGGGAGGCTGCAGGGAAAAAGGAACACTGCTCCACTGTTGGTGGGAATGTAGACTGGTGCAACCATTATGGAAATCCATGTGGAGAATTCTCAGAAGACTAGGATTAGAAGCCCCATTCAATCCAGGTATCCCCCTCCTGGGTATTTTCCCCAAAGAACAGAAAAGTTCATATCACAGTGATATATGTGCACCCATGTTCATAGCTGCATAATTTGTGATAGCTAAATCCTTGAAACAACCAAGATGCCCATCAACTGCAGAGTGGATGAAAAAGATGTGGCATTTTTATACAATGGAATATTACTCAGCTATAAAAAGATGATCTTGAGGCCTTCATAGGCAAATGGAGACAACTTCTGACTCTCCTCATTAGTGCAATAAATAAGAATCATATTTATAAATATCTCATTGTGTCTCTAGTGTAAAAAGTAATAAGAACTATAAGAGTAATAAACCCCAAATATGTAATTGCTTTTGTAAAACAGAGAGGAAAAGAAAGTGCTCTAAGTGACATAACTGCATGTAAGTTTGAGTGTGTAAAATACATGACCATATTTCTGAATTTTTGTTGGATCTTTGAGCAAAACTGTTTGTAGTCTGACTGTTTGAATATTTACTATGTACCCTTTTACTTTGTAACTTGAACAACTACATCCAAGATGACAATACGTAATTTGCAAATTACTGATTTCTTAGTTGGGCTTTTTCTCATTCTCCTTTTTCTTTCTTTCTTTTAGAATTCTGTATTATTGCCACCCTTTTTTGTTTTTTTTCTTTTTTCTTCTCTTTAAGTAAAATTTTAAAAATGTATAATTGCTGTTGTAAAAAAAAGAGGAAATAGGAAGTGCTATAAAGATATAGCTGCATGTATGTTTAGATGTGTGGGATTGATGACCATATTTCTAGGTTCTTGTTGGATTGTTGAACAGATCTGTTTGCACTCTCATTGCTTTAGTGCCTACTTTGTGTGCTTTAATCCTGTAACTTGAATAACTATTTCTAAAAGAACAATGTGTAATATATCAACTAGTGATTTCTTACTATTTATCTTCCTTTCTTGAAATTCTGTAAGATTTCTACCTTTTTCCTGTTTTTCTTTCTCTTTAAATAAAAAAATTTAAAAAAAGGAACAGACTGGCAGACTGGATCAAGAAACAGCATCCAACCATATGCTGTCTACAAGAAAGCCATCTAAAACAAAAGGAAACTCATAGACTGAAACTCAGATGATGGAAAACAATACTCCCTGCAACAGGAACTCAAAACAAAGCAGGGGTAGCTATTCTGTTTCCAAACCATGTGAACTTCAAACAAAAAATGGTCTGAAGAGATAAAGAAGGTCACCACATACTAGGTAGGGGAAAATTGAAAGAAGTAGATATATCAATCTTAAATATATATGCACCAAATTCCAGAGCATGCAACTACACAAAGCAAGAATTAACAGAAATGAAAAATCAAACAGGTGATAACACAATTATAACAGGAGAACTTAACACACCACTGACACAAAGGGATAGATCAACTAAACAAAAAATCAGCAAAGAAAAACAGAACTGAATCTCACCTGTGAACAAATGGATTTGATAGACGTATACAGAATGTTTTATCCAACGTCAGAATATACATTCTTCTTAGCAGGACATGGGACATTCTCTAAAATAGACCGTATACTAAGCTACAGGACATATTTAAGGAAATGCAAAAGAATTGAAAGTATCCCATGCATATTATCATATCATAGCACCATGAAACTGGAAATTAAAGATAAAACTAACTTCAAAAACCCCACAAACACATGGAAATTGGATAATACACTATTGAGCAAACAGTGGGTCACAGAGGAAATTAAAGAATAAATTAAACAGTATCTACAAGCAAACAAAAATACAAATACAACTTTCCAGAACCTGTGGGATGCAATGAAAGAGTTTCTCCTAGGAAAATTTATTGCACTGAGTTCCCACATTAGGAAAACAGAATGAAAACAAATAAGCAACCTGATATTACAACTCAAACATATAGAAAAACAAGAGCAAGCCAAGCCCAAAGCCAAAAAGTGAGGAAATTATAAAGATCAGAACAGAAATTAATGCAATAGAGACTAAGAAAGCAATTCAAAGAATCAATGAATCAAAGAGTTGGTTCTTTGAAGGAATAAATACAATCAACAAGTCCCTAGCCATCCTAATTTAAAAAAGGAAAGAAAAGACTCAAATTCATGCAATATAGAGTGAAAAAGGTGAAGTCATTACCAACCCTGTGGAAATACAGAAGATCATCAACAACTATTTTGAAAAACTCTATTCTCACAGGTTGATCAGCACAGAAGAAATGGATAGATTCCTAGAAACATAGGAACCACCAAAGCTGGGTCAAGAAGATGTAAAACTGCTGAATAACCCAATTTCTATTAATGAAACTGAAAATGTAAACAAGTCCCCAACAACAAAGAAGAGCACTGGCCCAGATGGATTCACTGCGGAATTCTAAAAGAAATACAAAGAAGACTTAATGCCGACACCCCTCAAACTCTTCAATGAACTCAGAAGGGAAGCAATTGTCCCTAAGTCATTCCTGGATGCAATTATCACTCTAGTACCAAAACCTGAGAAAGACCCAACTAAAAAAGTGAACTACAGGCCAATCTCTCTAATGAACATAGATGCAAAAATCCTCAGTAAAATATTGGCAAACAGGATGCAGCAAATCATCAAGAAGATTATACATCAGGACCAAGTGGGATTTATCCCAGGCATGCAGGGATGGTTCAACATACATAAATCAATAAATATAATCAACCTTACCAATAGAGCCAAAAGCAAGCATCACATGATCATTTCTATAGATGCAGAAAAAGCTTTTGATGAGATCCAACACCCATTCATGATAAGAACCTTATAGAGAATTGGAGTAGATGGTCTTTACCTCAATATGATAAAGGCCATCTACAACAAAGAAATAGCCAGTGTCATATTAAATGGCCAAAAACTGAAAGCCTTTAACTTGAAACCAGGCACAAGACAAGGATCTCCCTCATCACTGCTCCTATTCAATGTATTACTGGAAATACTAGCCAGAGCAATTAGACAAGAGAAAGATATAAAAGGATTAAAGATAGGAAAAGAAGAAGTAAAATTATCATTATTTGCAGATAACATGATATTCTACATAGAAGACCTCCAAACCTCTGTTGAAAGACTCTTAGATATAATAAATAAAGTCAGCAATATAGCTGGATACAAAGTCAATACTCAAAAATCGATAGCATTCTTGTACACTAACAACAAAATCACTGAGAGAGAAATAAGAAGCCAAAACCTTCACACTAGCATTGAAAAAAATGAAATACTTAGGAATTAATCTAACAAAAGATGTAAAAGAGTTGTACTGGGAAAATTATAATACCCTTAAAAAAGAAATTGAAAAGGACTTCAGAAAATGGAATGACATCCCTTGTTCAAGGATACAAAGAATAAATATTGTGAAAATGACCATTCTCTCAAAATTGTTATACAGCTTCAATGCATTTCCAATGAAAATACCACTAACATACCTTGTAGATCTAGAGAAATCACTCCAAAAATCATCTGGAAACATAAGAGACCTAGAATAGCAAAGGCAATTCTACACAACAAATTCAAGGCAGGAGGCATCAAAATCCCTGACTTGAAGTTATACTACAAAGCTAATGTAATAAAATCAACATGGTACTGGAATAGAAACAGACCTGAAAATCAGTGGAATAGACTAAAAGATATAACTATGAACACACTCAACCACCTTATCTTTGATAAAGGGACCAAGCATGTCCATTGGAAGAACAATAGACTCTTTATTAAATGTGCTGGAAAAACTGGATTCCATATGAAGAAAACTAAAATTAGACCCATGCCTATCACCATGTACTAAACTAAAATCTAAATCAATCAAAGATCTACATATTAAAACAGAAACACTAAATATGTTGGAAGACAAAGTAGGTAAAAATCTTAAAGTCATAGGGATAGGTAGAGAATTCATGAACAAAAACCAATCTGCACGGGAATTACTTCCCAGTATCAATAACTGGGATCACGTCTTATTAAAGAGTTTCAGCATGTGCAAAGAAATCTCCAACAGAGTGAAAAAAACCCCAACAACCTGGCAAAAAATCTTAGTGCACTGTCCCTCAGACAAAGGACTTCTGTCTAGAACTTATACAGAATTAAAAAACATCAGACCCCTGAAATTCAAAGACCCAATCCAAAAATGGGCATCTGAGATGAACACACAGTTCTCAGATGAAGAAATATGAATGGCAAATAAATACATGAAAAAAAGTTCATCATCATTGGTCATTAGAGGAATGCAAATTAAAACCACCCTGTGATTCCATCTCACTCCAAAAAGAGTGGCCAGGTTCAACAAAACTACCAACAACAAATGCTGCACAGTTGTGGTAAAAAAAGGAACTGTTCTACACTGTTGGTGAGAGTGTAACCTGGTTCAACAACTGGGAAGGTCAATCTGGAGATTCCTCAAAAATCTGGGGTTGGGGGTCCCATTTGACCCAGCTATTCCACTCTTATGCATATTCCCAGAAGATCTGAAAACATCTTACCACAGTGATAAATGCGCACCCATGTTTATTGTGGCACCATTTGTAATAGCCAGTTCTTGGAAACAACCTAAGTGCCCATCAACCAAGGAATGGATAAAAATATTGTGGTACTCTTATACAATGGAATACTACTCAGCTATAAAGAATGATCACATTGTGATATGTATAAATAAATGGAAGCAACTTGAATCTATACTCATAAGTGAAATAAATCAAACTCACATGTATAAATACCATATAGTCTCCCTAGTGTAAGAAATGGCAAGAGTACAGATAATTTTATGGTAATCATGGTTCACCATTCTATTGCTTCGAAGTCATGTTTTCATTCATTTGTTGGAATGGTTTTATTCTGTTTTGTTTGATCTTAATATATGTTATGGTATGAATAGTTAGTTTTAAGGCAAGACAATATGGCACCCATGGTTGATTTAATATCATCTTGCTCTGAATTCCTACCATTCTTTTTTTCCTAATACCATTAGTTCTATCATGTTGTGTCATATTGGAGTTTAATATGTATACACAAATTTTTTATGGAAAATGAGATAATATAGCAGCCATTGTTCATCTTCAGTTACTTGGTTCAGAATCCTTTTAATACTTTCATTGTCTTGAGTGGTTTTATTCTATTTTGTTATGTTTGACATTATTGGGTGTAAAGCTAAGCTGAACTATTTCAAAGAAAGTGACATTGTGATAGCTACTATTAATATCCAATTTTCTTCTTGTGAAGTGCTATGCTGCTTACACTGTTGTGTTCTGATCTGCTTAGATCTGTCCTCTTTTCTTTTATTCTCTTTAAAATAAAAAAATTGAAAATAAAATTAGATCTAAAATACAGACCACATGAAAGAAAAAAGAAAGAAAATAAGTGATACTTATGTAGGAATTTGCAGGCAGGCCATGGTACCTGAATTGGGATCACAGCACCTGGCACAAGTTCTAGGGAAAGGGACTTTTTGCCTCCTTAATCAATGCAGCCAGGAACAAAGGCCCTCAGTTTTCTGGCCAACAATTTCTTACAAGTAGCTGTCTGACCCTCATTGCTTTGCTTTCTTACAAATGAAGTGTTTTCATTTTCCATTTCCATCTTGCTATCTCTAAGTCCTTATTTTTATGAATGTTACATTTACTGTAGGGCAATGGTAGGTAGCATGCTCCCACCTGTGACTAGGACAGGTAGGAAATCTTTTATCTTCTTTTTTCTGGATTCCACTTATTGAGCAGCCAAAAACATTTTTTCTTTTCTTTTTTTCTTTCTAGTAAAATAAGCAAAATATCTCTCCCAATTCCCTGCTTTTGACCACAGCTACATTCCTGTTCACTCTGAGTCCCTGAGTTCAGTTTATAGTAAATTAACATTGCAGTAAATTTCTCTGTAATGATTACTGGTTGGCTATTGGTAATAGTCTTACCATCTACCTAATAAAAATGCCTCTTGAATAAGAGATTTTCTTTTAAGCATGCTGATGGAGTTTTTAATTACCAATCATATATATAACCAGATTAAATATCATGGGTGTACCTTACATAAAGTTCATAAAATTCTATTTCAAATCATCAAACTTCTGACTTATCTGAGCCCTCAATTCATTCTTTAGAAAAGATTGGAAACCTGGCACTAGCAGTTTCCATATGAAATTCCTGCAGTTTAATTGGCACATTGTCTCTCTGACAACCTCCAGAGTGCACAGATATTTTATTGTTCTTAATATTAAATAAATTATGTTATTAATGCATTTTAGATTCCTGAGTGTTTTTGTACTTACAGGAAGAGGTGGTAAATGAGTTTTTGGTATTCTGTATTTGTGTTACTGAGATTTTTATCATTGTGATAATTTATCTGAAAACTTCACATTGGAATGGAACTTTTAGTGAGGGTGTATTTTAGTTCATACTTTCTGAAGATGAGACCATGGTGGGAAAGTGAGACAGTGTAGGAGTGTACTGATAAAGAAGTAGGATAAGACATGTAGTTACTACATCAAAGGAGGAAAGGTACAAGGGCAGTAGGTGTGTGTGTGTGTGTGGGGGATCTTTGTGTGTCCTTCCTGCCTCTGTGTTTGTGTCTGTGTCTCTGTCTTTGTGTCTGTGAGCACAGAGGGATTCAACAACCCCACAGGATTGCCCTCCCCATTTTTTATCTGCAATGCTCATGACATGCATCACAGTTCAGATCAACCCCTCAGTGTTTTAAAGCTCAATTTTCTGTCTCCATATGGTTGTTTTGTCTTGGTGCACACTGATCTTACTCTCTGTGTCTCACACAGTGGTGCACAGCAGAGTAGTCAGGGTCAGAGGGCAACAGCTGCAAAGCAGGCCCTTGGACTGATCTCTGGAGTTGAATCAAACATATTGAATTAAAGCCCATAGTAAGCACAACCTCCAGCACCTGTGTGCACAAATAATTCACACCCTGGTAATTGCTCAGGAATAACAAGTAGGAGAAAACACATGTTGATAACTTACTATGTTATGTAAAAATCTAGAGCAAAATTAATTCTTATTGACTAGAGAAACTCTGTACTGCTGTCTTCCATTTAATCTGAACACTCCAAGATGGGATACTGAACATGTTCTACATCTAACTCAGATGACACTATGTCCAACTCCAACTTGATCTATCTTCTCTCTGTCACCTAACCCCTCATTATCCCAAGGCAATCACTAGGTTTTGGGTGTTGGGATCCAGAGAAGGCCCTTAGTCCTCTGGCAGTGTCTCCTTGAGAAAGAAGTGGTCCCTGCAGGGGGTTTAAGCCTGGATTTGCTGACATTCTCCCTGTGTCCATTTTCCCTGTGTCACAGATGTCTCTGATCAGGGACAGAAGGCTGATAGGAGCAATAGGTAATTTCACAGGGCACCAGTGTTTCTTAGGCACTAATCTCTGCTGTTTCAAATCCAGAGTTCTCAGGGCCTTCATTCATGGTACTGCAGTACCTTCAATGTGAGAATTCAGAAAAAAGAATGTAAAATTGTAATGGCCTTTAAACTTCAACTTGGAATTTCTACTGTCTACATTGGGCTCATGGAGATTTATCATCCATCTGTGAAAAAAATAACTTCTCTTTTCCAGACACCTACTGGTGTTGCCAAAGGAAAACCAGGACATTTGTGTATGAAGGAGTCCTATATTTCTGCAGATTGTCACTACCAGGACCAACTATTGGAGAAAGATAAGTAAAGGATTTCAGTGTTTACAGGCTTCTAATTTTAGGTCATGCCAAGATCCAGGTCCTGGAGGAACATGTCCCTTTTTGTACACTTTTCTTTAATGAGGTGCAGGGCTGGTCCACTGTCAAGTTCTCTTCTTCTTCCCCTACTATAGGCAGGGACCTGTCTTGATCTTATGCATGTCATAGAGTGTCTCTTGCACACTGCAAGAGGTGACTCAGTATCAGCATCTTTGTCAACTTACCCTAGTGGTGTGGTTTCAAGGTCACCAACTGGGAGCAGCAGTTGCCTGTTGAGAGAGTTCATCTGCATGAGGGAGACCCATATTCTACAGGGCACACTCTCACCAGGAAGGCCACAGTGCTGATTTTGTGGGCTTCCAGATACTGGTCTTTTCCATTCATGACCTCAGAAACCAGGATAGAAATGGACACAAACATCCTTGTGTCTGTCAGGTGTGAGACCAGTTGGTTGAAGGAATATGTTTGTCAGGTGTCTGGGTCTGTGAGTCAGATTAGCTATACTTCATGGCACACCTGGATGTCCCAAATACCAATATGAGAAAAATCTTGCAGTGATCACCAAGAGGAGAGGCAGAAATGGGCTTGAGGCCTTGGGGGCTCTGAGCTTTGTAAGGAAGGTGGTGAAGGCACAGGCTTCTCAAGGCTGTCCTTTCCTCTTCTCTGGCTCTACTGCTGTCTTCAGCTTCACTGAGTTCTCTCAGATGAAGCCAGGTCCTGAAGCTCCCTCAGCTCTAATCCTCTCTCATCACACTGTGTGCCTGACACTTGGAATTCTGTATTTGCTAGGATTTCCTACCATGTGACACCCACAAGAAAGGACTAGTGATTTGGGTTGTTATCACCTGACAACTGTTCCTTTCTGTGGGACAGCCCATTTGCTTTCATTTATTTCACTTAAAAACAATTTAAATTCCTCAAGATGATATTTTAAGGCTGGGTGGTTGCTCTTTATTTGGAATACTTTATTTCAATTAGGATCCATTTCTAGAAATGGCCTTCCTGAGCACCTTCCATCTGGACCAAGTTTGGGATCAATGATCAGTCCTCTCTTGCCCCTGTCAGAGCCCTGCATGATATTTATTAATATTCCCCTTGAGATTCTGAGAGTTTCTGGGGGTAACATGTGGTCTTCGTTGTGTCTAGGAGCATGATGTTCCCTCCTTGTGGTCTTCTCCTGTCCTCCAGTCATCCAGTACCTCCCCATCAGTGCTTGCTCCACTGTGAGTTCTGAGGCACCTGTTGTACCAGGAGCAGGGCTCCTCTGGGGTTCTGTATATCCTGTCTCTCCTGGTTAATGGGGGAGCATTCAGTCTGAAATTTTATTCCTTTTGTTGGTTAATGAAAAGAGAGTGATGTTTATTTCACCCAGATTTTTGTAGATTTGAAAATGTGGGTAACAATTTTCTATTGGTTTACAGGTTGGAGCAAATGCTAGGTACAACTTCAGTAGAAAAGTTTAAACTCTATTTGAATCAGGGTTCTAAGATCAATAATTGAAAATGACAATTGCACATCCATGACTGAACACACAATAACAGAGAAAGAAACTAAAGAAAATTTATGAAAAGTTTTAGACATTTCAGGGATCTGTTTTCAGCTGGAAATAGGAAGATACATCACAGCGGTCTGTCTAAATCTCATGTGATGACCTGTTCTGGAAGATGTCCTAGTTTTGGGCTGGAAACAATAGATGTACATTGGACATCACATTAGCAACAGGAAATCTCAGTCCTTAACCACATCAGTGATGATGCTGGTCCAGCTCAAGTGCAAAGCAGGGGGAGGATGAGGAGGTGCATCTGAATTCCCTGGATAAGTTTGACTATGAGGTCCACAGTCACATCTGAAGGACAGGGACCTGTGTGTCAGAATCTTATCTCAGCTCTGACTTCAGGAGAAAGGCAACTGTGGGTGGTGGGTTTTTTCTATTCATTATGAACCTTGTTGAATGAAGACCATAATCTTAGGACTGTTACTAGCTATACAGATATGTTTGAATATTTTAGGAAAAATTGGATATATATAGATATATCTATCTATCTATATCTATCTATCTATATATATAACTGATAAATAAATAATTAATTGAGGCAACCTGAAATAAACTAAAGAAAATGCAGGAAGGTAGAACTATGAGAATCTGTTTAAGAAATAAAGAATATTATCATACTGAATTATTTAATATATATGAGAGAGAGACAGAGAGAGAGAGAGACAGAGAGAGGCAGAGAGAGAAAGAGAGACAGACACACAGAGAGAATGACTACACTGTATTTATGAATAGCTATGCTGTATTTATGAATCCCTAATATCTGAAGTCTAAAAGGAAAGTTCAGGCCAAAGTCCAGCACAATGCACTGTCACATTGAACAAGGCTCAAGAACCTGGATGCTGCTTTATGTCCAGCCAGGCTGCCCCTCTTGCTGAGGTCTCAGTGTGCTGCTGGCACTGAAGCTGGGCACCAGGTATTCTGAGGGAACTGAGAAGTAGAGAGGGCTGTGAGTTCTCAGAACTTAGAAATGGGAGCATTATAGATTTAATTTACTAAAATTAAGCATTTATTCCTGAATGAAACAAGCCCTTGTCATCCAGAAAACAAGTAGTATATTCATTATAGATGGTGATTAATTGCAATATTAAACAAAGCAATTCTATGAATGAGTCTAGAGCAAATGTGCTACATAGGTGAGGAGAATATTTTTTGTAGCACAATGCCTCAATTTATAGGGAAAAAGAGTAGCAAAATATGAGCAATGATTCCTGTCAACACTTACATGAAAGACTTAGAGAGATGCAGAGAGAGAGACAGAGCTGGAAATGGCTTGGGTAGTGAGTGTCATGCCAGATTCTTTAAGGACACCCTTAACAACACTGCACTTGTACCAGAAGCTGGTTTTCTAGTTTGGTGGTCACAAGAACCCCCTGCTAGTTAACAGCACCCCATACTAAGATCATTTCACTGTGTCTTGCAAAGCAAAACACACCCATGCCCTTGGAGGTCAAAGAGTTCAGTTGCAGCAAAAAGTGGTCTTATTTGTAGTGGAGATGCAGCCCAGGAAAGTCATACTGTAGTTTGTGCTCCCTAAAATATACCTCTTCAACTGTAGAGTTTTCCAAGGAGGCTGCAAGATCCAATTCCAGTAGTAATTGGAGACAGAGACTAGGTTAGGATGCAGGTGAGGGACAGAGTCTGCCCAGCACCAAAAGAATTGATCCTGGCTCCCAAAGTGTCAAAACAGACAGCATACCTGTCCTTCCATTCCTACATTCTGATCCCTTATATATCTAGAGACCCTAGGACCCTCACTCATGTGAGTAGCTATCAGGCACAGAAGGGTCCATGTAGTTTGCATGTTGCCTGCAGGATGAAGACCTCCCCAGTAGCCTAGTTCATGACAGGAATATATTCTGCTAGCATCTAGCCTAATTTGCACATATGTATTGAAGGGGGACATATCAGATGCTGAGCCAGGGTGACTGTCACTAGTTTCCAAGATCTAGCATTACTGTATAGGGGAGTTGCCCAACCTGGCACTGAGCATGGGAGAATCACCCATGCCTAAGCTGTACTGTGTTCTGTGGCTTTGTCTGGGTTGCTGATGCACTTGATGGGCAGGGAAAGGAAATGTTGAGGCTCTCCCTCCTGTCTTCTATTGTTGCAGAAAATCCAATGTCAAACCAGGTAGAAGGATCTTTGCACTGAGGAATCTATTAGGAAACTTTAGTGATCTCAACTGCAGTGGGTTGGGGGACTATAGGTTTAAATCACCAATGAGGAGGCAGATTTGAATGCAGTTTAAATAATTTTCAAGCAGGAATACAATGCAGGTTATTACATGATTGGTAGCCTGAATCGATTTAAGTCATGAATTGTCAGGCAAGTTCACCCTAAATAGATATACTTAAAAGCAACCATTTAATGTAGTGTAGGAAAATCCTAGGGACAAGGAGAGGGGACTTGAGTGGAGCAAACAAAGTTAAAAGTATTCTTGATTGTATCACTTTGTTCCAACAAAAGTCCTTGCAACAAGTGGGAAACAATATACATATTCTTTTAACTAAGGGAATCACAAGCTAGGAATAGTCAGATTGATCAGTGCATTATCAGAAGAAAAGCAGCTGAGCAATCAAGGCTTACGTGACAAACAGCAGGAGGATAGGCAGAGGCCACTATTTGATTTTTCACTTGCTATCATGTCTGTAGTTTTCTACACTAACTGGGCATTTACTAGTTTATAATTATGTCACAATTGCACTGTCCAGAGAACACTTCATTCACGTGCTTTACTGGTCAAGGTGCACAGTGTATGTTGCCCATATGTCTGGGACTGAAATGTTCTACCTCCATCAGATATGGGTCTTTCAAATTTCACACTGATTTCCTCTCCAGCATCTCCATCATTCTATGTTTATCATGTGTGCTCCACATCATTTGCTTAGCTTTTTATTCTTTTTAGTTCCTTTTTTAGAATTGTTGAAGGTTTTGTTTAACTGTGATAATGTCTTATTACTTATGCCTTCTGTACCTGTGCCAGTTTTTCAACTGAATGGTTTTGTTATTCCCCCTAACACCACATGGAGTGATTCACTTTGAGGCTTTTTGGTTTCTTCCCCATCAGTGCCACATGGATGAGTTTGGGAGGGTTTGGAATTCTGCCAGGAATTCTGTTGGATTACCTTCTTGCATTTCTGTTTGTGTTTGTTTGTTTTGAGTGTAGTTAGTTTATTGCAGTGGACTATTTATTGTAAACATGTCTTTGCTTATTTCCTATTTTTCAATGATATTCCCTGGATGTGCTTAAGCAATAGCCTTTACCTCTGTCCCAGGATTCAGCTACCTCTGTTTAATTGATATGTGAGGTTGTAGCATGCTGGGCCTCATACACAGTTCTCCTGGAGTGGGTCAGAGTATTATTAATGAAACCAAGTTAAGGAAGATATTTGCATGTCAAAGAAAGTCAATTCATAGAAATAATTGTTACTTTGTTGCAGTAATTAAATCAGTATTCATTATGTCATTAAATGCAAAATAATTATCAACACTTAGCACCAATAAAATACTACACTTATCAATAGAATAGATATCTATATTTATGTCATGAACACTAAAAGTAACTAAATATTCACTTGCTATGAACCTAATATAAATATCTACTAAATAGAACACATTTGCCTCTATAAAATTGGAATATTATCCAATGGCAATACTGTAATGCACACTAGTTATGTAAAGATTCATAAAGTTCATTACCTCCACTAATCAAGATATAGGTGTGTGAGAGCAGAGAATGGAAAAATCCATTAAAAATTAATATACAGTATATAAGAAATATTAGTATTTGGAAATGTAAATATGGACAGTTGATGGGGTCTTGAGAACCGGATCATGGCTTGATTCACCCTCTCATGGCAGAGTGGATTAATAGGTTGTTGGTGATGGGTTTCATTATAAGAGGGGCTGTTTTCCTTGCCACTTAGTGTCTCACACAGGATGTCACCACTTTGTGTAGACCCAGTGTGGAGTGCTCTCCTTAAACCAACAGAGGCTTGTATTGAGCTCTTGAGTGACTATATAAATGATGACAATGAACCCCAATCTTTCAGAACTTACTCAATCTACTCAATTTGTTCTGTTGCAGCCACAGAAAATTGACTCAGATACCTACCAAGTGCCATGAGTTGGAGTTGGTTTTCCCCATAAAACTGAGTAGGTGAAGACCCATTCTCTTACTGCATTGCTTAATGTGTACAAAAAAAAATTGTGGAAGGTAATATTATAATCAACAGCCATTTCCCCAGAATTACAATGACTTGCTCAGTGATGATTTTTTGGACTAAGAAAAGATATTAATGAGTCACAGGAGATTTTAGAGACACCTCTTAGGTGACTCACAAATGGTTGGGCCATAATATATATTCTTTGTCAAAAGAAGCTAATTTTGCCTCTAGGCTTAATAACCCTTTAGGTAATATTTCCTCTAATGTTTTAGATTCTGTGAATAATTAATTGTAATTATTTAAAACTGTTTCTCCATGTCACTATGATTATCATATAGCTGTTATATGCACATCAGGAATTTGCCTTCATACCCTTGCAGATTTTATGTCACTAGTGCTGCACTTACACATTATCTCTTCCTTGTCATTTTCCCTCTTCTATATGTTATAATTAATTCTTTTCCAGCAAAATGGATCTTCCTAGGAAGTGTCCTCCTTATTTGAGGACACATACTAAAGCACTGTGTGAATTGCTCTAAGTATTTACAATAGCAAATTATCCTGCATTGAACCAGGTAGAGACACAACTGTTAAGAATCTTTGAATCTACCTCTGAAAAAGTAGACATTTTGAAAGTGTGCTTCTCACACAGGATAAGAACAGCAATGTGGATGTGGGAATGGAATGAAGTTTTCACCTCAGAGAGGATCTTGGTAGAAAGTAAATTTAGTTCTTAATGGACAAGTGAAATTGTGTTTATTGTACACAAAACACTGTTTTGAAGTGTATCTGCAGAGTGGAATGCTGCCACTGAACCAGTTAACACCCACATTATGTGCTTAAAACTGTAGGGAGATTTAATAATTTTCAGACATAAAACCAAGGAAATAGAGTGATCAGGAAGTTCAGGTTGGACATGATTGAAAACCAAATGTTCTGCCCTCAAAGGGGTATCAGTGTCAAACCAAGACATTACTAGTGATGGATGTCATGAGAAGATGGGGACATTAGGGTCAAGGAGCAAGACACCATCCATTTCATGCCTGTGTCTGGAGACCACTGCACCTCTAATGTTGTCTTGAACTTTTCAAAAGAAAGGAAAGAACAATATACTAAGTCTGAAGACTAAATGACACAAGGTACACCTCTAGAGGCTTCCTATAAAGCATTTCTGAATTTTCTAATTCTATAAAATAGATAACAATAAAACACTAAAATTGAATAAACAGCTGAAGAATAAATTTTATTGAAGAACTTTCTGAAGTTTCAAAAGTCAAACAACAGAATATAACTGTAGGCACTATCATAAGTAAACTCTCAGGGAAGCAATAAAACCACACTTAAAATCTAGGATGGAATAAACAATATCATTTACAAAGGGGGATAGGAAGAAAATACACCATATTTAATGCAATGTAACCATTGTTCTATGTTTAAAAATTATAAGCAATAAAAAATATTCAAAAACAAACAAAAAGCATTTCATATGCATGGAATTGGCTGGCTCTGATTTCAAACAATGTTCTTTCTGTGCAGGGTGTTGAGTTGTGCCTGGGAAGCAGGGGTGTGAGAAGAAGCAACTTGGACAGTTGAGAAACTCCTGGAAGCTGGCAAAGGTATGTGCATGGGGTCTGTGTGCAGCACTGTTTGCATTTCCAAGTGAAGGTGCAACATGAATGGTTCTGTGAAGGAGTCCAGAGTAACGGAGACCCAGGGTGCAGGTAAATTTGTTTTTCAGCCAAGAGAAAATGGGCTTCTTAGGAATCAAAAGTTAAAAAAAAAATAGTGATTCCTGCAAATGCCTAAGTGACAAATTTGAGAGTGTTGGTGACAGAGCTAGGAATAGCTTGAAGGGTAGTGAGCATCACCCTTGTCTCTGATGGGTAGTGGGATCTACCTAGTGATTTATGGGCTTGTATTTGTCCCTGGTGTTGAACTCTGAGCTCAGTGCACATGGCTTCACCCTGCTGGTCACACTTGAAACTGCAGGGAAATTTATGCCTGGGCTCCCACCGCTCTTACCTCATTATGTCTGGCACAGGTCCTCAGAGTTTTACAGAGTTCAACTGCAGGGACAATTTCTTTTTGGCTGTGTCAGCTGTAATGGAAATGTGGCCCTGGAACCTTGGGTTATAGTCTGTGCTCCCTGTCCAGTACCCCCCCACCCCATCCACTGTAGAGCTTTCACAGGAGGCAGACTGTTGGAGACCACTACCCAGTGGCTCTGAGCAGCATGTAAAATTAACTAATTGGCTTTCTATGTTTATCTGTGAGTCTGTCCTAGGCCTTGGCCCCTTGCCTGCCAATGGGAGCTGATTCATAGTAAGTGAACCTCTATGAATCCTTGGTCCTACTCAAGGCCTGTAGTGGCCTGTGAGGCCAAAAATACCTCAAAAGGCAAGATAAGACCACAGCTGAAGACACCTTGGCTTAAACATTAATTAAGTAAGTAGAGACTGCAGCCGAAGGAATTTCATTCCTGCCAATGCACTCCAACCATAAATGTCATCTTGGAGATAGAACAGTTCTCCTAAATTGGCATAATTTACTACTTGGAGAAGTCTTGGAAGTGACTCCCAAGATCCTGCTCATTTAGTGTACTTTTCTCAGTTTTCCTGCCTTTTGTTCTTGGACCTAATAAAAGTGGACTGGTCCAGAGAAGTCTTTGTCTTAGCCCTCAAAATATCAAGTTGAACTGAAGGGTTTTCAACTTCTTGGAGCCCTAAAATCATATCAAATGTCTCATTTTATTTAAACCTCTGCTGTACACTTGTTTGGGAGATCAGGGATCTAGGTCAGAACCTGAAAACAGGTAGATCCAACTCTAGTAGTAAATACTAGTGACAGAGCCCCCAGTGACAGTGCAGGTGATGGACAGGGTATCCTCAGCTTCACCAGCCTGGGTCCTGGTTCTTGATGTGTCAGATCAGACAGCACACCTGAGGACAAGAAGTGGCATGATGAGTTTTTCACTTACCATGTGCTGGCCCCTGAAAAAAAACTAGACACTCCAGAACTCTCACCAAGGGGAGCTGCCATTAGACAGACAAGGGTCCACCGAATCTCTGTGTTCCCTGTAGGATTGAGACCTCCACTGCCAACCTGTGGACAACAGAGTTTTCTTCTTTGAGCACCTAGAGTGATTTGCATGTGTGACTCAGGGGCTGTATAAGAGGCTGAGCCAGGACAACACTGGATCTTCACACTTGGCACTGCATGATGGGAGCTGCTGAACATGGCACTGCTGACATGGGATTCAGTCCTGGCAAATCTGTTCTCTGTTTTGTGGCTTTACATGGAGTGGTGCTGTGTATGGCAATCATGGAAAGAAAATATTGAGTTTCTGTTTGCCTTCTGTCGGCCCAGTATTCCATGGCTTTAATATTAATTTCTGGAGAAAACTTTTAGGAAGGTGGTGATCCTGCTGGAGCAGTGGTCTCTAATTTGGCCCATCTGCATGAAACTGTGTCATCCATGTGAGTCATAATTCACAGTGATATGATTTTCCTGGGTTTCTGCCTACACAAGTGAATACTGTGCTGGCTCTGATACAAGATAATGACATTGTGCATGCCAATTTTTTAACAAGATCCTGGTCCCAGCGAGTTCATATCTGAGAAGAGTGTGCATCAAGTACTAGGGCAGGTGACAGCCAGTGGAAGCAAGGCAGAGGGCGTGGCTGATGTATTTGGACTGAAGGTTGCTGGTGTTATTCAGGCCTGAGAGGTGAGGTCCACAGGAAGGAGGGCAGCCTTGGTCTCCATGCAGCACAGAGAATGTACTTCAGACAGCACAGGGAGAAGCATTCAATCAAAACAGATCCTGTTTAAATTGACCGGTGCATGAATTAGAAATGACCTCTCTTCCTCATAAGTGCATCTCCAAAAGAAGACACCCACTGCCTTGATGACATCCCCAGGTGAAGTCCTCACAACACATCAATTTTGTCATGTGGTTCTTTGTGATGTGCTCCAAAATATGGACACTCTGCCACTGTCAGGACTTGTGACAGAAGTCTCCACACTAGCTCTCATGTGTAAGAGAAGAGTAGGGAAATGATTTAAATAGAAAGAAGACATTCAGGGAGCAGAGGGTTCTGGAATAATCTGTCTGTAATTATAATGAGACAGCAAAAGTGATCTCAATTCTTCAAGTGAAAGCACAATGTCAAGAGAAAGAAGGTGGATAGAAGAACAAACGCACTTTTTTCAAATTTAGAAAAAACATGAAAAAGTGTAAGAAGCTATGTGGCTATTTCAAAGAGTACAATGGACATATTTTAAAAATAAAACAAATCATTATCAGGAGTATTTTACTCTAATTTTGTCTCAGATTTGTTTATCATTTCATATATTCAATGACACTTTTCTTTCCACTAAGGGGCAGTTAGGAGTTAGGCAGAAATAAATAATTTCTTGCCCATGTTTTTCTAATATACCTTTTTGTTTTATTTTATTTGTTTTAGATGATACCTAAAATTACAACAATTTATACCTACCTTAGGGGTAACATGTGATATTTCAATTCATGTGAACTTCATGCTGAGTCTAACTCAGGAAAAATACCTTTTGCTTTTGTGATAAAATCATCCCAACTGTTCTGCTGGATTTATGGAATTCACAGTGCAGTACTGTTACATATACAGATCCTAACATGCAAAAGGAACCAGAGGTTCTTGTTCCATAGAATGGTCCCTCAGTATTCATTCATCAATCTCTCCCATCTTGCCTTCTTGTAGTTTTGCCTTCTTGAGCTCCCACCAGCAAGGAGTGTGTGTTTCTACTGTTCAGCAGGATAGCAGGCTGGTAAAGTCATGTGAAGCCTGGATTCTCTGAGAAAAGCATTTTGCGGTTTCTTGACATTTGATTGCAGTTTCTGTAATTAAAATAGTAGCTATTTGACCTTAACTTGACTATTTTAATTATACTTTTGGGGAATGTAAACAGAATAGCTTGTAATTTGGTTTCTCAAGGTTCTGCTCAGAAACTTGTGCTCTAATTTACAATTGCTTCATTGAAAGTGGATGTTTACAAATATATGTACACCAAAACTGAGACCTGAATATACATGAATGTAATGTGCCATTTCCCCATCCACAAAATAAATGCTCTGTATATAAGGCACATGTTGATAAAAATAAACCAAAGCTGTAGAATATAGTACATCATTCATTCTATATAAATATGCTTACTATCTTAAAGTCTCTAGTATTAAGCTTTTCTTTTAGAATAATATACCTTAAATGTTTAAAATCTGATTGAAACAAATTTTTAGTGGACAAAATAAAATGATAACATTTGATGAATTAAAAAGAGAATCAGTTAAAAATTTTGAGATAACAACCACATGTCATGATTGGTGTTTTATATGAAGGAAGAGGAGCATACTAATATGAGATGCCAATAGTAGAGAAAACTGGTGCAGGATATGGAAACTTTCTATATGTTTGTTAATATTTCTGTGAATTAATACCTGTTTAAATAAATTAACTTAAGGTGAATTAATATTTTTAGACTTTTTCCCAATTTGCTTTCAATATCTGGAAAATATATTGTAAATAACACCCGCCATTTTTGAAAATGGATGGAAATGAAAGAAAACTGAACTAGAAGTCTGGTTTGGTGTAATTGGCCAGAAGGTCATGAGCCTGTCAAGCAGCTCTTTCCTTCTGAATTATTCCAGGCTCTGTTTAATTGGCACGGTAGGTAAAAGGAGGGATGGGGAGACTCCAGGTGGTAAGGAGCATCGCTGCTGTTCTCAAGCGCCCCCTGCTGTTCCTGAGCTTCCCTGCAGGGGAGCTTATGTCTGAGCTCACACTGATGTGACCACACTGTGTCTCTTGCATAGTAATACATGGCCATGTCCTGGAGTCTCAGGCTGCTCAGCTCCAAATAGGCTGTGCTGTAGGACATGTCTGAGGTGAGTGTGGTCCTGCTCTGGAACTGCTGAGCTTATCCAGTTTCTCCACTCTTTGGATCAATGCATCCCATCCACTTCAGGCACTGACTAGGGCCCTTGTGGCACCTATTGTATGAGGCAGTCTGTTAAAGTGTAGCCTGACACCTTACAGGGGACCTTCACTAAGGCCTCAGATATCCTCAGCTTGCCTCAGGCTGAAACAGCTGCACTTCACCTTTGGAATCTGTGGAGGGAAAACAGAAGTTGGAGTCAGTGTCCCCTGACAAGCTCTGGTCTCTTCCACAGCCATAGCTCTCTGCATGACTTTACAGTTCACAGCTGCCACCAAGAAGAGGATTCTCCATGTAAAGTCCATTGTGAGGAACTGTCTTTTGGAGGATTCTGCAGAAGAAAGTGATGGCTGTGGAATGATCTAACCATGGATGTATCCATATTAACTTCAGGCAACTTGGGTTATTTGCATATTAACAAGGCAGAAATTTCTTAGCTCTTCACCCAGACCCAATCCAACCTGAAGAGGAAATACTTTACTATGAGCCATGCAGCAGTGTGGTGTGAGGATCCATGTGCTTATCCTGTCTGAGGAAATGCATCCACTGCCACTTCTTTAAATCCTGTGCATACAAGCCTCACCTATCTCAGAATCAGGGCATCACAGAAAGCCTCTGCTCTCTGAATGAACTACAAACCACCTGAACTTCTTCTTGGAAACCAGTGTACTGATATTAAATGTTTGCATTGATCTCTGTCTTTTTCTATCATTTATCAACAAAATTCATTGTTGACTCTGAGAGGGACTCTTCATCCCAAGGAAGTACTCAGAATGAATCATGGATAACTCTGATATTAGCCAGGGAAGCTTGGAAAATTTCTTCAGGACTTGTCTGTGTTGACAGTGTCCCATCTTCCCTATGGAAAGAGACCATCCTCAGACCAGCCCTGTGACGTGTGGTTCAGAACTATGTTTCAGTTGTCACCAAGAATGGGTCTTGTCTGTGAATTTTGATAACTCACTTCCAAAATCATGTGGAAGAGTTTGTGCTGCTTTTACTTGAGTCTCATTCTCCATGGAACAAAATACAATTTTGAAGTTTTCACTGACATTAAATTGATATTCACTTTTTTACCCATATATTAGTCTACATGTCCATGCACATGTCACATACGCTACCCCTCCTGAACTATGCCACACACTGATATCTGGTGTCAATACCAAGGTTTCATAGTGAAGATCATATTCCAATGAGCTGTATATCTCCCACCAATGCTTCAGCATTTTACATTAAAAGAATCCTTACTGTTTTCCAGCCCCTCATTTCTACAAAATCCAAAGCACTATAGAATCCACGTTTGTGGCTCTTCTTGTATGATTGTCAACTGAATTCACCTGATCAATCAAGATATTTATCAAATATGTATTAGCTATATACTCCCAATGTTGGATGAATTTTTAAAAGGACTGAACTCAGGTCCTGGAAGAAACAACTCCAGGTTTCACAACTGCTCCCAGACTGCAGTAGTGTATGGGGGACCCTGAGAAGCTAACTTCCTCTGAACCTAAGAAGGATCCCTGTCTGGGTCACAGAAATATATGTACACTACCTCCTGTCCCAAAGGAAGTGTTCAAACAGCTGAAGAGTACCTTTCAGTGAGGGTAAGCATGATTTGTGTCTAAAGGTAGGTTTCACTCCATCCTCAAAACTCCCCAACCCCAAGGTGTTGTACAACACCTTGGTGAAGAAGTTGTGGCCTGCAGAGGGTCATCCCACCCAGCACTTACATCATTGCATGGCTCTGTGCCCCACATGTGGCAGATTCTACTGGGCCCTTCCTCAGCTGCCTCCTCCACACTTGCTTCTAAAAACTCAATGGATCCTCAGCGCCCCCTGCTGTTCGTGGGGCCTCGTGAAGAAAGGATTATGTCTTGCCTGCATTAATGTCCCCTCACTGTCTCTATTGCACAGTAAACTTTGACCATATCCTCAATTACTAGACTGATAATTTGTAGATAATGTGTTGTAAGCCTTATCTCTGGAGCTGGCCTTTTGGTCCTTCATGGAGTCTATGTGACATATGTTTTCTCCACAGTTGCTAATTAGCAAGACCTAGTCTTTCCCCTTCATATAGATTGGAATGGGGCACTTAGGTATTGAAAGTGACTCAATCCAGAGGCTTCACAGGAAATTCTTTCACCCTGTAGGCTACAGGAAGGCTCTGTACACTCTACCAAATTCCCCTCACACTAGACACCTGAAAAAACAGAGTCAAACTCTTGAAAATCATACATAGTAGCTGTTTATCCCATGCATGTACTCTTACACACTCAGCACTGGTTATTCTTCATAAACAAACTTGTAAAATATCAACAAGGAAAACCAAGGAAGAGAAATCTCCATGGTATCTGTTAATTTCTTGCCAGTGAGTCAGAGCACCAGATCGTTGAGGTCTGAGTTCCACTCCAGAGCTTCAGAATCAGGCCTGAGTTGGTTTTCATCAGTAGACAGAGACCCTACTACCTAAGCAGGCAATAGTTTTCTCAGAGAGGACAGCAACCACAGAAAACCTAAGTGTCCTGAAGAAGTTTGGTAATAATGACAGCTTTCAAGAAATCATGATTGCTCACCATAGTGTCTTGAGTATGTATCTCTTCCTTTCTCCCTTTTATGCATAAGCACAGGTCATGCAGTTTTTCTATTAATGGTGTTTACTTTAAAATCAAGTAAAATTATAAAAATGACAAAATCATCTGTGTTTTCTTTTATGGACC
Source organism: Hydrochoerus hydrochaeris (assembly GCA_004027455.1). NCBI lineage: Eukaryota > Metazoa > Chordata > Mammalia > Rodentia > Hydrochaeridae > Hydrochoerus > Hydrochoerus hydrochaeris. The sequence goes on along the minus strand of PVLA01003625.1, from coordinate 150,769 downwards.
TAACGCTCTTTAGACATTTTCTGGGTCTGTTCTTTCTTAAGTTTTGAGCACATTGCCAAAGATCCAGTGCATGAAGACTGAGGAACTCACGTGATGCAGGTTGGAGCTCCTCTTTCTTGCATTGTGAACAAGTGTGACTGTGTCAGTCAGGGTTTTCTGGAGAAACAGATAAAATGAAAAATATACAAATGTATGGGAAATTACAAGATTGGATTATGATACCACAGATTTGATGAGGAATTGTGTACAGAGTGTCTTCACACTGGAGGCTGAAATTTCCAGCCCAAGGGCTGGAGCTTATTTCAGTTTCCTGTGATAGTCTGTATCAGGAATCCAATAGGTCTATAAGAGACCACTGAAGAATCTATGAACAAAGGATGAAGATGCTATGATGAAGTCTAAGGAGTCCCAGATGAAAGCTGAACAATTTGTGCTAGAAGCCAGGTGTCTTGGTTACTGTTCTCTCTTGCTCTTGAGACAAAATATCTGATGCCCAAAATTCATGGAAGGAAGGTTTATTTCTTACATTTTGGAGATTTCAGTCCATGCTGAGTTGGCTCCAAGGCAAAATGACACAGCTGAGTGGCAGTGGTTTATGGCTGCTCTGGTAGCAAAGTGCAGACCAGTAAAGGAGAGAGAAGACACACCTTCTTCAAGCTTTACACTTTATGATGGCTCCACTCCTGGGCATGTATAGCGCTCATACCACCAATCCTTGTGATAGATGATGATAAGCCAATCACAAATGCTAGTTTCAACCATGTCCATGATTGCATGAGACTGGGGGGGCAATTTGACATAAACCATTACACCAGGAGAGGATGTCCAAACTGCATGTGAAGACTGGAGCCTCTCCAAAGATCCAGCTATCAATTTTCATTAAATGAATTTTTGCAGGTGTTGGGCGTGTTTGTGACCCTGGGGTATTCAACTGCCATTTAAACTTGTTTTGGAGATTATCATGTCCAGTGGTTATTGCTTTATGATATTGGGCACAACAGAGTGTGATGATTTTAAAGTTACATTTGTAATTTTTTTTACTTTCTGTTTAATTCCTCCCTTAAGCAATGTATATTGAACTTCTTTGTCTCTTCTAATGTATTCTGGCTCAAAATCCACTCATTATGAAGTTAGTATGGAACCTGGTATTCTTTGCAAGATCCTTATTGCAAGGAACATAAATTTTCATCCTTTAATTTAAACTCATATATTTATAAATGAATTGGATGTATTTCTTTTATACTGCATAGTACTGCACTTTTATATTAATTCATTCTGCCAATTTGTGTCTTTTTATGAAACCATGTACATTGGTGGTTCTTACTGAAAGATATTGAATTGTTAATGTAATTGTATATGATTTGTTGGTTGATTTCCATTTTTTATTTTTGCTTTTAAAGAAAAAAAACAGTAGTACAAAGTTTCAAATTAAGATTGTCAGAGAGTAACTGTTATTAGTATATTGCATATTGCTAACTTCAAAATAGTTGCTCACAAATCTGTGTCATGTTGGAACTTAGGGTGCTGGGAAACCAAGCAGCCATCTCACCTCCCTGATAAGTAGCTGTGGCCCTACTAGCCATGGCCAACCTAGGGCAAAAACCATCAGTGTCTCCTGAGGTCCACATCATGTTGCAACTTAGGGTTCTAGGAAACCAACCAACCATCTGGCCGCTCTGCTAAGTGGCTGTCAGCCTACCAGCACATGGGCTGAGATTCAAACATCCATCCCCTATCTCCCGCCTCTCTCCATTAGCACATGGAAGCCAGAGATCTGAGTATCTCTTGTGACATTGATTATATGTAATATAGAAAATAAGGGGGATTTCCTTCCACCATCTCTTTGAAGGCAAATATTTTTTTCACTGTTTTGGTTTGTTCTGATTAATGGTATTCTTCTATTCATCATTCTGTTTTGATAAGTTCTATAATGTTCTGTATTTCCTTTGATTTTACCATACCTGATTGAATGAACAACTATTGTGAAGAAAATGAGATATACTACGATACCTATTACCGTTATCCTGGTAGCCAGCTGTCAAGTTCTGTACTAATTTCACTATACTGTCTCAGTTGGCTTTGTTCCATTTTGTTCTGTGGTATTTTACTATTTAAAAACAATAAGTAAATAGTAAATAACAGCAACAAAACAGATTAGTAAGTTACTGAGCAAGCTAAAACATGATATAACTAAACAGATAATGGACTTTAATGGAAAAGGAAGAGAAGAAAGTGCTCTAAAGGATATAACTGAATGTATGTTTAAGTGTGTACGACTGATAACCATGTTGTTAAGTTTTTGTTGTATAGTTGAACAGAACTGTTTGCAGTCTCACTGTTTGAATATCCACTTGGTATGCTTTAATTTTGTAACTTGAAAAACTGTATCTAAGAAGACAACATATAATTCATCAACTAGTGATTACTTACTGTTTATTTTATTTGAAATTCTTTGTTTCTTCCTTTTTTTCTGTTTTGCTTTTTTCTCTCTTTAAATAAACATTTTTAAATGTTGCTCATATTACAAGATATAGAAACAAAAAAATTAATGAAACAATACAGACCCAAAGCTTTCTTTCAAATGAACTAATTGCAATCAGTAGTATAGCTGTCTTCCCCATTTTGTGTGTGTATATTTTTTCTTATAAATTTCATCTATTCTTCTTTTCCCATCCCAGTTTCTCTTTCTTTTGAATAGTTTCTTCCCAATTTGCAATACCTTTAGTAAATGTTGGATTATTTACTTTTCAAGCTTCTTGCATTAAGATAATACAGTACTTTCACATGTGAGTCTGATTGATTCCTTTTATGAGTATGAACACACGTTGCATTCATTTACCTTTAAAAGAATACAATTTATCATAATTTGTAATGGAATATTACTCTATCATATGAAAATGCCACTATAGAAATCTGTGTGAAGATTTCCTAAAAAACAAGGATTAGAAGTCTCATTTGACCCAGCTATTCTCCTTTGAGTATCTCCTCAGAAGAGTTAAAATTATTACCTTAGTGACATATGTGCATCTGTGTTTACAGCAGCATGATTTATAATTGCTAAATCTTGGAAACAAACCAAACACTCATCAACCTAGGAGTGGATTAGAATGTTGTATTTTTATACAATTAGGCACACTCAGCTATAAGGAAGGACAAACTTGAATCTTTAATAGATAAATGGATGCAAGGTGGGACCATACTGATAAGTGAAAAAAATCAGACATCACAATGTAAACATTACATTATCGCCATTCTGTGAGAAACTACAATCATAAATGAGGTCTAAAATACACAATAAATATTGTGAAATAGAAAGAAATTTTTAAAAGAGGAAAAATGACCTAGGATAGGGGAGAGGGAAAAGGATGGATGAAAAAGGCAAAAAACAAATGCAAGTGTTACACTACTAGTGTCTTTTAGCTGACTGAAATGTTAAGTTTATATTAATATAAATATCAGTAATTATAATGCCTATATGTTGTATTTTGAATAAGTAACTGAAAATAATAATATTCAATTTATTAATTATTGTTATTCTATTATTTTGTTATGAAACAAATTTTTTCCAGAAATTTAAAAATATAAATTTCAGTATAATATTTTAATTTTACAATAAGTTTTAAGGTGCATTTTGTATTTTAAGTTTTTGTTATCTCCAGTATAGTTTTATGTATTATGGCTTTTGTTTTATGTTTTTTGTAAATGTAATTCTTATGAATTTCATCCACACACATTAGGATAAAAAGCTTAAAGTGATTTTGTATATTAAAACATTTTTCATGGTACTGTAACAATATTTGTCCTGAGTGGTCAACATGATAAGAAAACTTACAATGCTTATCGTAATCTCAGTTCCTGGAAGATGTAGCTCTGTTTTCTACATATGGAGAAAGTAGAAACTGAAAGTAACAAGTTTCACCTGGTAAGTTTTTCTATGTGTGAGTATAGTTTTCAATGTGTATTCATGCAGTAACAAAGATATGAATATCATCCATTTTATGGTTGAAGAATAACTCATAGTTGGAAATACCAATAATTCTTTCTGCTCAGTTTTTATGCAATGATATACTTTTGAGTAATTTCTAAATTTTGGTTAGCACTAGGAAGCTCTATGATAAGTCAGATTGCATGATTTTGTTTAAAGGTAGAGTTTCAACACTCTTAGTTTATTACCTAATGAGAGAATTCATATGTCTTTATTTTGGTAATTTCAGAATCTGTTAAAATATTTGTAGATCAGCTATGAAATTTGACAGTTGCATTACCAATTTTGAGGACAGCAATTTTTCCACATCCTCATCAGTACATGCTACACTCAGTACCATTTATCTCAGCCACACAAATTAGCACAAAATGAATAAAATTGAAATTGTTTTCCTAAATTGATGGACTTTGATAGAAGTACATATTGTTATTCTTTAAAACATACAAAAAATTTTAATAAGGGTGAATCCATAAGAAATGGATTGCTTCCCATTTTAACTCTGAGAAAGAATGGAAAACAAAAATAAAAAACAATAGCTAAAAAAGTGTGGTGTTGCTTTGGCAATATAGAAAAATGATTTATAATGACATTGTATTGATGGTTATAATGTTTTTATGGGAATGTATTCATCAAAAATGGAAAATTTACTTTTCATGGTTGAAATTACTATTGTGAGGAATATTGAAATAAATCTGTTACAATTTCAATAAATTTAATTAGAAAATACTAAAAATGTTATAAATATTTTATATGATGTTATATACAAACGATAGCATGAATGAAGCAGAAATGCAGAGCTGAAATGAAAAATACCACAGAACCCATTATGATTCCATTTGAATAAAGGGAGAGAAATGACTCAACAGGTGATGAACGGCAAGGACAATTCAGGTAAAATCTCCCCAGAGCCTCGGTGTGCCTGCTCCTGATTTGGGACCCCGGAAGGTCCGGCTCCAGGGCATGCTGATCATGATGAGTGTTATACTGTGGTTCTCAGCACCCTTGGGAGGGAATTAGCATTTGCTGGTTCCACTGAGCATGGTCTGTTGGTAGTGATCACATGAGAAGTGGACTCAAACTGATCGCTTCTCATCATGGATTCCAAATTTTTACCAGAGTATACCAGGTTTTCTGAGTCTCCTAAGGATCTGGTCCTGATGGCCAAAGCATAATCATATTTAGAGCAAGGATTAACTATAGAAATATTTTTAGCTCAAGTGCTCAGCTGAGTTTTACACAGTTGAGAATGTACTATCCCATGTAAACCAGTGTGTCTAATGAGACACAGCAGAGGTAATGACAGGCATATGAAAGAGGAGCATCGGGGAGTGTCATATTCAAAAGAGGTCACAGATCCTAAGAGGAAAATAACTTTAACTTCAAACTAATTTTAAACAAGATTCACTCTGTGTCCCCAGCACCCCTGCACGTGCAGAATGCCCCTGCAGGCAGGTTTGTGTCTGGTCTGACACTCATGTCCCCTCACTGTATCTCACACAGTAGTAATACATGGCTGTGTCCTCAGGTCTCAGGCTGCTCATTTACAGATACAGCGTGTTCTTGTCATTGTCTCTGGAAGTGATGGACCAGCTCTTGGAAGACAGAGCCAGTGTAGTTTATGCTATTACTCTTCTGGCTAATTACCCCAAGCCACTCCAGTCCCTTTTCTGGATCCAGGCTGGCCCCATTCATCCAGTAGTCACTGAAAGTAAATCCAGATGATAAACAGGAGAGTCTCATTTATTTCTCAGGCTGACCCAAAGCTCTGTCAGACTCCACTAGCTGCACCTCACATTGGACACCTGCAAACACAGAGACATCTTGTTGAGCAAACTGTAACATTTCACTGACTCATTATACTGCTCGTGCAAAGAAACAAACAACTAAGAAACAGGAACACATAAAGAAGATTAGTACAATTTGACTAAAAGGCCTTGGAACACTAGCGAACACCTTTAGAGGATAGATAGACTGAGCTGGAAAGGATGGGGAGGCAGGGAACTCATGCATCATTCTCCTGTGCAGGGATAGGTGCATTTCTAGAGGAAACCAGGACCTCCCCAAAGGAAAGGAAAGGAAAGGAAAGGAAAGGAAAGGAAAGGAAAGGAAAGGAAAGGAAAGGAAAGGAAAGGAAAGGAAAGGAAAGGAAAGGAAAGGAAAGGCCCAAAGCTCTTTAAATTGCTGAGGATAGACAGGGAGCTTGAAAAGGATGAGTGAAAACAACCACTTTCTCTTTATAAATTAATTATTTTGGGGACTTGTTACACTATTAGAAAGCAGGCAAACAAACTAGGAGAAACAAATTCAGGAACAGAAGGACAGGCACTGCTATGTAGAAGATTAAACAGTTGATGTCACAGAAAAAGAAAGAAAAAATTGTTGACACAGGCCAGGACCTGTGAGGCTGATGGAAAATGTGGGGATTGATCTCCAGGATCAGAGTCACAGCAGATAGAGGGATTGACTCCTGCAGTGCTGTCAAACAGAGGGTTAGGTATGGGTTACTATACTGTGACATTATAACACCAAATAGATGGAGGTAAGGCCAGTGATATTTTCATTAAAAATCATGATAAGTGCTAGATAAGATGAGTAATTTAAATTTCCTGGGTTCATCAGTAAACAGATGACAAATATATCAAACCATCCCAAAGGCATTAATTAAGATATAAAATCATTTTATATTGATTAAAAATCAACATTGAGGCAACCATTGTCCTATATTCTTCTGATTCTCTTAGACAGAAACATTACTTCTTTTCAATAAATACTGCCTACTTTTTAAAAAATTAGAATTATAGGCTTGATGGTGTTGCTCAGGGATAGAGCCCATGCCCTATATGCACAAAGTCCAAAATCTGTCATAAGATGTGCCAAAGGATGGGAGGGGACTGTAAAGTCTTTTAAGGTTAATGAAATTTCTATCTGCATAGGTAAGTTTTAGCAAAAGCTACCTTTCAATATCATAATGCTATAAAAGTTTTAAGACACCAAAAATAATTTCCTTCCAAAAAATAGACAACTTCTGAAAACAATTAGAAATCACAATACATAGCTGGCCTCCTGGACCTTTGAGCACTCATTTCAGCAGCCACTACACAAGAGGCCAAATAGTTCACTTTAAGACAATTAGGCACAGTTCACTCACCCCATAGCCTTAACAACCTTGTTTTACACAAACAATTCCTGTCTTGATGAATCCTTCTCACCTACAAGTTCATATAATTGTCATATGAGATCCTCTAGTCACCATCTCCACCAGCAGCTTCCTCAAGGCAGCCACCTTACATCCCACCTCTGAAAAACTCCTCCCCACAATTCTATTCAGGAGATATGACTGCTACCCCATTCCCACACACTCACAGAACCTCTCTCCCTACAGCCTCAGACACATGGTTTATAGATAGCATCTCAACCAAAACAGATACGCAAAAAAGAGCAAGATATGTCATGTTCAACAGCTCTAAGGTAATAGAGGAAAGCCTACTGCCACCAAAAACAATGTCCTGATTTAAAATATTGGATATGGAGAAAAATGTTTTAAAATATGACTAAGCCTTTTTTTTCTACTCCATACAACACCTGTCCTTTTTCCATGATGGACTTTTCTAAAAGCATTAATTCATTTTTGCTGTAGTCTTCATAGACAACTTATAGAGTTGTTTTCCAGATCCTCATAGGATCCTACTTGGAGTCAACTTTTAGAGTCAGTATGTCTACATTTCAGCCAACTCTTGGCTTTTTAAAATCAGGATTGTCTACAGCTGTCAAGAAATGCTAGGCCTTCTCTAGGACTGAGATATTCTGCCTCTTCCTCTCAGATTCCTGCCTCTGGAGACTCATGATTTCATAATGAACCAAGTTTCCATATCTGCAGGCTGAATCCAATGTTTAGAAAGGCACATCCAGTCTCAACTCACCTTACACTATCAGACCAGAGACAGGAGACAGAGATAGGGAGATACTCACAGATCAAGGTCTTATCAAACTTTGTACTTGGCCTCATCCCCACCTACCTCTCATGAATGTTGAATGTGCTGAAGTGAGGAGGCTCCTGCTCTGCACACTCACTGCAGCTCCTCTTGGCAATGTCCATCAGATGGCCCAAATTGCATTTTGAAAATGTGAGATTCAGTCAGCCATCGTCGTACATATCTTTAACCCCACCATTTGAGAGACAGAGGCCGAATGATATCTGATAGTTTGAGGCCAGTGGGTACTACTTGGTGAGTCTAAGGCCAGCCTGAAGTGCATAGTGAGAATCTGTCTCAAAAAAAAAAAAAATTCAACAACATCAACAACCACTGAGATCCACACACATCAGATACTCTAAAAAAGGAAAATTTTCAAAATGCTGGTCAGGAGTAATGTTCATGTAAAACAAAGAATATGATCTGTTTAGCAACAGTTTAGACCAGGCAGATATAAAATAAAAATAGGACAATAAATGAGCTGTATCTTTAAATAGGGTATAATCTCTCCAAGTAAATTAGAAGTGGTTCTATGAGTTTCATCTGATATGACAGATCTGTAAAAGCTACGTAGGGCTCTGAACAGCAAAGGCTCAACAATGTCACTTTACGCATACCTCCTACAATCTTCCCATTAGAGCCCATACATTCAGGTTTATTTATTTTAAATCTGAGGCTTTGGTGTGTTTCTTTCACATCCTGGTGCTATCAGCATTTCCTCCGTGGTAGTGACACTGTATGTGTTCCTTTCACATCTCATAGAGTGCAAATGCTTTAGAAATCTTGGCTCCATTTCTTCCTATTATGTACATACTAGATTATTTAATTCCCCTGTGTTTATTAATCTTTCAATTTATGTTCTTCATTAAGTTTTGAAATGAAAGAAATAATCCACTATTCAATTAGATTTTGTAATTTGATCTTCCTTTACATCCACTTTAGTCAACCAAGGTTAAGCCTAGGCCAGTTTTTTGATGTCTTCCCAACCATAGCAATTGAAATCTTCCCCTTCTTCTTGGGTAGAAATAAGCAATATAATACAAGTGGCTATACTTCCAAAATTGTGATACAGATTTAATGCGATCCAGTAGAAAATACTAATATTTTATTTCATAAAATTAGAGTAAAAATTCTGAAATAGTTTTGGAAGCAGTAGAAACTTAGTCTAGCAATAGCAATTTTGAGCAAGAATGACTAGGCAGAGCACACTATAGCCCTTGGGTGAAATAATACTGCAAAACTACTGTAACAAAAAAATGGCACTGAAAAAAAACTGACCTTAGGATCAAGGAAAATCATTAGAAAAGACAGAAATGACTCCTGACATACTCAGTCACCTTATCATTCAAAAGATATCTAAACTTCTTCTGTGGAAGACATAGCATCTTTAGTAAATGGGGAGGAAAAAATTCATTTCCATATGCTGATTGAATTATATTCAAGTATTTCATCATGTACTAAACTAACATCAAGACAAAGCAAATTCTAAATATGAAAATAAAAACATTAAATGTACTGGAAAATAGAATAGGTCAAGCTCATAAAGACATTTGTGTAGACAAAGGCTTTATGAACAAATCATGGAATGTACAGAAAATAGCACAAAAAGTCAACAACTGTGGACTCATCTTATTAAAAAATTTTTGCTCAGTGAATGAAACCAGCAACAAAGCGAAGAGACAACACACAGCATGAAAAAAATGTGGACTGTTTTTCCTGAAACAATTCATATGTTGAATATATAAAAAACTTAAATACTAGATCCTCAAATTTATACACACAATCCAAAAATGGGTCTCTAAAATGAATAGGCACTTCTCATTTGAAGAAATAGAAATGTCAAATAATATGAAAAAATTTTCATCATCATTGGTCATTTCAGAATGCAAATTAAAACAATGATGAGATTCAGTCTCACACTACAAATAATTGCTATTATCAAGAAATCTACCAGTAAACAGTGTTTCAGGGCAGTGGGGCAGAGGAACTCTTTTGCCCTGTTGGTGGAGTGTAGACAACTGCAGCCACTATGGTAATCAGTGTGGAGGTTTCTCTATAAACTAGAACAAGAGGTTTCACTTAACCTAGCTGTTCCCTTTCTTGGTATCAACCTGAAAGAATTAAAAGTATTATACTACAGATATATATGCACACCTATATATTTTTGCACACAATTTGTAATAGACAAATTTGAAAGCATCTCAAATGCCCATCAACTATAAATGGACAAACATGATATATTTTTTAAACATAGTATAGTATATTTCTGCCCTAAAGAAAGACAAATTTGAGTCATTTCTACCTAAAAGGATGCACCTTGACACCATACAGTTAACTGAAATAAAGAACACATGTTTAAATACTGCACTCTTTCTCTGGTGTAAGAAACAAAATTTATAAATGAAACACAAAATATATATATACACATATGGAAAATGAGAAGAATATGTTCAAATTAGAAGGGGAACAAGGCAAAAGGAGAGAGAGAACTGAAGTGACAAGGCAAAAAAGAGAATAGAATGAAAAATAGAAACAAAACATTTTTAAATAAGGAGTGGGAGAGAAGTTTATTGGAGAAGAGGAAGAATGGGTCAAATCAAGATAAAGATACATCATGGACAGGTACAAATTCCATGCAATAAAAGTTAAAAATATGTGTATCTAAAATATACCAACTTGAAAAACAATAATACTAATTATAATAATTTCAAATTCTTTTTCCAGTTATTCTAATTATCTTGTAGCTCTTTTTAGGCATATCATAAATTCATCTTCATACTTTTGTTGGTTTTTCATCACTAGGACTTAAGTGTTTTATTCAGTTTCAGCTTTTTCTCTTCTAAATGATTTATGTCATTTTTAACCAACATAATGAAATTCTTGAGGAGTGCTCTGCTTGGCAGAGAACAGATACGAGAACATGAGTTGAATTTATATGAGAGCATGAAATGTACTTGATGTAGATGATGTTGATAAGAACGTTTGAACTGTTACTGAAATACTTGGAGCAGAGGTATCTGTAAACCATACCCAACACAACACACTCAACATGAATAGTTATTTGAATGTAAGAATGATGCTAAGGTTTCCACCTCAGTAGAGATTCTCTTCAGAAAGTCAATTTAGTTCTTAATTGGCAAAAAATTTTATTTAAAGCTAACAATATAGTATTTTAAAATACTATACTAAATTTTAAAGTACTACAATATAGTATTTTAAAATATGTCCACTGTACAATGACCCAGTTTTGGAATTTAAAACCTCTATCAGCTTACAAGCCCAAAATATTAGAAGTGCTAGGTCATGGACTTCAGCTGCAGGGAGAAATAGTTCTCCTCTGTGTCAGCAGAGAAGGAGATACAGCCCTGCGCGACTGTGTTGTAACTTAGGTATCCTGCCCAGTACCCCATCCACTGTAGAGTTTCCCCAAAAGACTGCCTGATCCAACCAGGCATAGCTAGATATGGAACTCTCTGTGACAGTGCAGGGGAGAGTCAGGTTTTGTAATGGCTCCACCTTTTTAGGTCCTGACTGCCCTTAAGTTTCAGATCAGCAAGGACACCCAAGGATAATGGGAGTCATGCTGAGTCTGGGGAGGAAGTCTTCCTAATAACTCTGGGGAATGCTAGAATAACAAATGAGCTTATAAAAAATAACTGGGGGGAGCACTGGACTAGAATAGTCCTTGTCTGTAAAAGTACAGAGATAGCAAAAACCATATTGATTCCTGCCTTAAGAAAGAATGCAGTTAGAAACAGTGTCCAATTAGGAAGAAATGCCTCTGTGGCAATGTTAGTTAGGTTAAAAATTTGAATAAAACTGTAGTAATTTTAGTCGGGTATTCCAGGGAAAATAAAAACAATGTTTTTTTTTTTTTTTTACTTATAAGGAATAATTTTTAAGTATCTTCCATGCTTTGTCTATTTTAATACTTATCCATTACATATTGAATGACATCTTATGCAACTATGTTTAAAGAAGCTGTAAATATTCAGGCCACTTTTGCTGGTTGCATTTAATTCCATTTAAACTGATATTTAATATATTGAAATCACACATATTTTGGAATACCATGTGATGACTCCATACATGTATAAGTTAGATAGAACTTAAATCAGAGTAAACATCTCTATTTCTTTGAGAATTTATCATTTTTTATTGCTGAAATCATTAGTTTCTCTTCTGCTGTATTTGCAAAATACAACATACAGTGCTGTTATTCAGTCACCCCACTGTGCAACAGGACCCCAGAAATTCCTGTACAGATGGAACTGTCCCTCAGCAACCATTGATCATCATTGCCCAAGCTGCCCTCCCTCTTCTTCATTTGGGTCATGGGGCTGTGCTTTTTGCTGATGTCTGGCTTTGGAAAGGGTGTCATGGTGTTTTCCATGTAGTTTTATCATGTTGGGTTTGCCCCAGCAAGGAGTGGGAACTATGCTGCTCAGAGCATCTCCAGCTTCAAAAACGACACTTCAACTACATCAATGTTTCCCTCAAACCAAGTTCTGTCTTATAATAGTCTGTTCAGGTGTGACCTCATCAGTGAATTAATTCACTATCTCATTGGAGTCCTCAAGATCTAGTCAATGATATAGATTCCACATTTTAATATTCCTGTATTGGGAGTCAGATCTTCCATATATGATATAGAGTGATGCTTTAAGGTTCAAACATAACTCTTTCCAGGGATGGATAATATTTCTTGGATCACTCTCCACTTTAACACAAAACAATTATTTATTGCAAAGTGTCAACACTGCAATCAAACCTTGGGTTGCAGTCAAAATTGAAAGGAAAACAATTTAATGCAGGACACATAATGTATAGAATTATTTTATAATAATCATCCAAAAAGACATATGAAAAAAAAAGGTACAGGAAATTTATGCGTACTAAAGTCTCAAAGAATACATATGAGGGCCTGTATCCCATGGTGATGTTCTGCAAGAGTCGAGTTAAAGACCTAGAGCTCATGACAATGCCTCCCACAAGTCCAAGAGGAGGTCTAGAGACAAGATAATATGTCATGCAAGTTTTTTTCACAGATCTGCCTTGTGAAGGCCCAAAGGCAAGCAATGAAAGCTAGAAAGTCTGTGAAACTGGGATGAAGGGTCTGTGCCAGCACTCAAGAGATCTCCACTGGAGCCAGGAAGCTAAGTTCAAAGTAAGAAGCAGAGTCCCCTGAACATTATCACAGCCATCTGCAGTGACAAAGAAGTCCTGAGTTCCTCTGATGATGAAAACAGTCAAGTCCATATCAGGAAGCCAGTGTGACAAGCTTCTCCTGGAGACCAAACAGGACACATTTTGCTACAGAGCCTGGAAGCAATGATCAAAGTAAGGACCAGAGCACCCACAAAATGAAACTCAGTCATTCTCACTGACCAAGTCCTAAGCTCCTGTGACATGAAAACAGTGAAGTTCGTATCAGGAAAGAAGGACCACAAACTCCTTCAGAACTCACAGCAACAGATGAAATAGCAACATCCTGCTATCTTCCTCTCCAGTTCTCTTTTCCTATGTTGTTGGCATCAGTTGTGCACCCAACACCATGCTGACTCAGTTCACTTGGGTGTTACAACTTGACCACCAGTTATCTATCCACCACACCTCAATACAAATTGTCAGTTTAGGAACAACAACAAATGAAACAAAAACAACTCATTCACTCATTCATACATTATCAAAATTTGTTTTAAAAGAGAAACAATATCCATGGCATATTCTCACCAATTCTGTCTAGGCTTTTTCACAGTTCTTCTTGTCCAACATTATACCTAGCAGCCCAGAAAAAGTGATTATTTGTATTCTGTTGTTCTCTGAGAATGGTATGGAATGTGGTGCAGGCAGGGGTTACTCAAGGCTGTCTGGTCCTCTCCACTACCTCTGCTGCTGTCTGCAGCTTCACTCAGTTCTCTGTTGAACCTGATCCCTGCAGCTCCTTCAACTCTAATCCTCTCTCATTATACTGTGTGCTTGACAATGTGGGATTCTGTGTTCTCCAGGATTTTCTTTCCCTCTAACAAGCATAAAGAAAGTCTAGGGATTTGGCTTATTTTCCTCTTACAGCTACCTCTTTTTTTTTTAACCAGGAATTTAAATCAGGAACCTGCCAAGAAAACACTGTGGCACAAAGCTATATCAATCCATTTCCTTTAATGTATTTCTCCTATAAACTATTTTGACTTTTTGGCATCATACTTAAGAGATGCTGCATGTATGTTCTGTGGTTACAATAGTTAACTCCAAGTAGCATAATGTTCCGGAAAAGTCCATCCCTGAATGTCTTCTGGGAAGACTAGAGTCTGTGACCTATTCTCTGTGACCAATGCTTGCTTTCTCTTGTAAGATCCTTGAGTGATCATTTTTTATTTTCCTACTTGAGATCCTGGGAGCTTCTGGAAGTAACATGTGTGAACCACAGGAACATGATGGGGCCTCATCCTGGATGTCCCCTGTCCTCCATCCACCACCTCCCCTTATGTGTTCCCTTCACTGTGTACCTCCAGCTCCTTCTGCAGCAGGATGCATGGCTCTCCTGTGATTCTGGAAGTACTGACTTGTAGGAGAGCAGGTTGTGCAAAGGTTAAGTTGCTGAGCACGTGCTATCTGGATACACTGGAAAGTCATAGTCACAGCCTCTGAAGATAAAGCTACAGCTGCACAGAGAGCTTAATCCCACTCCAAGGATTCTCAATTAACAAAACTGTCAATCACATTGATCAGACAGCTCTCTTAAGCAGAAAAATTCACTGCCTTTGTTCAAACTACTCTCACTGGCTTTAACTTTCCCAAATCTGTGGAATGAATATGGGCCATGAAGGAAACTTGTGGTCTTTACTCCTGAGAGAGTTCTGACCTTCCTGGATTCCAACAAACCACATTATTTTTCTAAATTTAAACCTTTAGGGTACACTCATTTTAGAAGATTGGGAGTTAAGCATAGTGCCAAATACTGTACCTCCAGGTTTCTCTACATATGTTAAATTGTTTGCTTTATGCCACAAGTTTCTCTTAGTTTCTTGAAAAGCTTTGTGCAATTATTTGTTTCCTTTTGTAACAGAGTCCTTCCTTGTATGAATTGCACACTGAGTAACGTTTGTGCTTTTCCTTTAAGATAATGGTACACTGTATATTAACTGAGGTTATACTATAAGCATGTTATGAAATTTTGTTTCAGTTTTTCATAGAAATGAGAGTGCTTTTTGTATTTTCTTTATTAGTATCTACATGTATTACTTTAAAAAATAAGTGAAATTATATAGCAAATTATAAAATGATAGCATCATTTTTAGAAATTGCAAATATATCAACTAAATAAGACTAATTTTTATATTCTTTTGAAATAGCTATTAATGATACAAATAAAAGTTACAGAAGCTAGTGTAAAAATAAATATTTCAAGGTACATTATCTCCTAAATTGGAAGACTAAATCTTTGATATAACAATCAAGGTTTCATCCAGGCATGCTGACTCACGAAGGGAAACCAAAGCATGAAGAGGCTGAGACAGGAGTTTTGAAAGTTGACACCTGCCTATGGCAGGTGGCAATTTTTTGAGGTTCCCTCAAAATTTAAAAATAAAATAAAAAAATTAAAATGGACTGAGCTCTGGGGACTGAACCCAGAGGTCAATGTAGAGGCTCTGGTTTCAGTCCCCAGAATGTCAAACAAAATCACAACATAAAGGTATTTTTCAATACGAATTTTTTTCAATTGGTTTAATTATATGCACTACAAAGATCATAATACTGGTGGTAAAATTTAATAAGAACAACAAATACTGACACACAGATAACATAGCAGATTTAACAGTTAGAAAATGTTCTCAAGCATTGAAAACTTTGGAATCAAGCATTTTGGTACTCTCAGTTTTGTTTTCATTTCAGGATTCATGCCATATAGGATATAAGCACAGGGAGTCATCCAAGCCACACCTTCCCATCATGAATGTGGCCTGTGGTTTCCAAGGCTCCAGCTTCCCTCTCAGCAGGCAGACTTCAAATGTGACCCACACAGCAAATCTTGAATGGAGTGAGACCAGGTAAGGACAGAGCAGAGCTCTAGCTTCCACAGTTCATGAAGACTCTGAACACTGGATCTGTTCTGGGTCACTGTCAAGGACTATGATCTCCTCTACTAGGACAATCAACTTGAAATGCACTGTCCACTACCATGTGTGGCCTGCATGAGAGATGGGCTCTGCAGCCTTTGAAAAACTGTGTGTGTGTGTGTGTGTGTGTGTGTGAATTTTTGTGTTGTGACACTGCAGTAATGAAAGAATAATTTTGAGGATTTTAGGTTTTTCCACATTCTCCTCAATACATTTTACTCTCTATAATTTTTATCACAAAATAAAAATTGCCACAAAATATAGGAAATTGTAATTACTTTTAGAAGATGGCTTTGGCTATGAGAAGTGGCTCTATTTACTTTGAAGCATATGAAACCTTTTCAGGAATGGCAAATCCATTAAAAAAGACTTAGATTTCTTCTGTCTTTGAATAGAGTAAACATGGAAAGAGCAAGATTGAAAAGTGATAGTTGAAAAAGTATGGTAATCTTTTGAAAGTTGAGGAAAATGATGTAAAATGATTTTGTTTGATGACTGCACATTTTTATGAAATATAATGGTCATTAAGGACATTTTTATTCTAATTGGTGAGACTGATACATGAAATATTTAAAAAGTCAGATAGTCAACAAATTCAATTATAATGTGTTAAAATTGTATAAATGATTGTATCAATGTTATCTTGCATAAAGGAGACACAATGAGAAAGATAATAATCCCATTATGATCCCATTTGAATAAAGGGAGAGAAATGGCTCAGCAGGGGATTGACAGCAAGGACAATGCACATAAAATCTCCCTAGGCCCTCAGTGCACCTGCTCCTGTTTTGGGACCCTGGAAGGTTTGGTCCTAGATGTCCTGACCATACTGTGTGCTCTATTGTGGTCCTCAGTGCCATGTGGAAGGGCTGAGCAGACCAGGGTTGTACTGAGCATGGCCGGTTGGTCCTGTTCACCTGAGCAGTGAGGTTTCTGCCTGTGGTCATACTGACTGCTTCTCACTGTGGATTCCAAATTCCTATCAAGATTTTGCCAGGTTCCCTTAGATTCCTAAGGCTCTTATCTGGATGATCACAGCACAGACTTTTGTAACTCGTGTTAGTGAGTTTTGCAGTTGAGAATGCGTTCTCCTGTTTAAACAAGTGTGTCTAGGGACACATGATAGATAAGGACAAATTTATGAAATTGGAGTACCTGGGAGAAGTATATGTAGAAAATAAGTCTCAGATCCTAAAAATAAAACAACTCTCATCTCCCACTAAATCAGCTCATGGTTCTCTCTCCATTCCAAGAGGCCCCTATTGGGCTTGAGCATGCCTGAAGTGAGGTTTGCATCTGGGTTCACACTGATGTCCCCTCATTGTGTCTCTTGCACAGTAATACCTGGATATATTTCATTTGTTTTCAGTTTGCTCATTTGCAGATACAGCATGTTCTTGTCATTGTCCCTGAAGATAGTGAATCAGCCATTTAGAGAGCTTGGGTATTATGCGCTAACTCCATTCTTGTCAATTTACCCAACTCATTTCAGCCACTTTCCAGAAGCCTTTTGGGCATAGTTTATGCAGTAATCACTAAAGGTGAAAGACAAGGCCACACAGGAGAGTCTCAGTGATCTCTCAGGCTGCACCAAACCTCTGCCATACTCCACCAGCTGCACCTCAGCTTGGATACCTGCAACCCCTGAGACATCCTGGTCAAGAATGTGTCACACAGGCCCACTGTTTACCACATTTATGTCCACTCATATGCTCATGATCACTTGTTTATCACGTTATCTTTTAAAACAGCAGCAATGAAAACCCAACGAAGCCCAAACTCCATGGTGAGCCTGATAGGCTCGGTCATGATCATGCATGACTGGACTCCTTTGCAGAGCTAAACACTTCGGGCTGGGCAGATTTTCATCATCAGAGGGAGGCCCTATTTGCATGGCCTCCTGATATATAGCCAGCTGCATGGTGGAAGCCTCAGCTAGAGATATGGCCAGAGCACAGGAGAGCATTCTAGGAGACATTATAATATAATTTTTCACTATATGTATGAATTGTCACAAACACTGAACCTCACTAGTTTTGTCAAAATTATGTGTGAGTGTAATCAATGGGTTTGATCATTTCCTAGAGAAAAGCATAATAGACATATTGTATATGAGCTCACACTGGATAAGCACATCTCATGTATTTGAGCCTATATCATTCTCACAGTGCTTACTTGGTCCCTGGGCAATAACTGCCAAAATTAATAAGCTTATATGTATAAATATCCATTTGTGTAATGTCAACACAAGGACCAGTCATGTGCAACATACACACAACAGCCACGAGTGCTGTTGATCTACATTGCAGCTAGAAAAGGCCCTCTGGATCCTCATCTTTTCAGTTGTGATCCCACAAGGACTCCTGCCCTGCTCTCCTAATATGTCACAGCTGTGGCTAGGGCAGCTTCCTGTCCTTCTGCTCCTTATCAACACACATTACTGAGTAATTTGCTTGCAGTACTCCCTGAAAAACATTTTACTTCATATCATTGTATGGACAGAGCATTCAATTCAGCACAGTGTACAATGATCATTCACCATATTTTATGTTTGTTTTGAATATTTATTTTATTAGTATATATTTGTAGTATGTAATTATTAAATTGATCATTGATAGTTGGCACATGTGAAAAATATATCCTAATTTTTAATTTCTAGTCCTTCCTGTCACCAAGTTAAATAATAATCTGCCTACTTGGATGGAGGCATAAAGAGAGCCAACAATAGTGATGTGAGCCAGATTAAGAGAAACTGGATTCTCTGAGTAAGATGTGGAAAAAGGTGCAGAGCCGTTACAGGGCTGAATAGGAGAGCAGCTGACCCTGCCATGAAGAAATGGGTGATTTGCCTGAGTTACATGTGGGCCCATGTTCTGATCTTTCATGTGAGGCAGAACTGTTTGTTCTGAGTTTCTAAATGCTGTTGGATTTGTGGAAAGAGTGGTATAAATACTCAGACAAGAATAAAATATAGCTGGTATGCAAATGAGTGAGTGGTATGGAATTCTTCACAGGCACTGCTCATTCCTTTGAACATGAGAAAGAGTTGCTCATCATGGTTAGAGAACTCCATTTTCCATTAGATGATCTTACTAATGAAAGCAGCTGCCTATATGCTGGGTAGCATACAGGGCCATTAAGAAAAACCAAATAATTAACAAATAAGTACATATGAAGAAGTTGAGTAAAATTTGACTGACATGACTTGGAAAACTAGGGAACACCTTTGAAGCATAGAAACACTGAGCTGGGTTGAAGATTTGGAACTCATGCATCATTCTACAATGTAGAAATAGTTTCATTTCTAGTGGATCAAAGAAGGAAGCAGGACCTAACAAAAATGAAAAAAAAAAGTCCTAAAATTCTGAGACCCGTAACAATGGACTGGGGGCTCCAAAAGGGTGAGTCAAAACGACCTCCTATTTATAAGTTGATCATTTGTGGAATTAGTTATTCTAATGGAACTCAGATCCACAAAGTAGTGGATCTTACTGTTGAATCAATATCAGGTGCAGGATCACTAATATTTCATGAGTTCACCACTATTTGGAGGATAAAGTAGCTAATCTCATAGAAAAAGGAAAAAATATTTACACAGAATATATGGGGCTGATACAGAATTTGGGGATTGATCCCAAGAGTCAGAGTCACAGCAAAGAGGAAATGTCTCCTGATGTTCTTTCATACAAAAAGGTGGTGGCAGGTTATAGTATTTGGCTATATAACCCCAAATAGGTAGAGAAAAATTCTAGTGCCATTATCATAACACAGACATCATTAATGCTTGAAAGGATGGATAACTTAAATGTTTTGAGTTCATCAATACACAGATCACAAATGTATCAAAATATCACCAAGGAACTCATGAAAACATAAAATCATTTTATATTGTTTAAAAATGAAAGTTAGGGAAACATACTTATCCTGCCCCTTCTACTTCTCTTAGAATTTTTTGCCTTTCCACAAATTCTTCCTTTTCTTAATTTCAGTTGTTCCTAGAATTTATTCCTCATTTGTAGAACAGTAACTTGGAGTTACATACATCTAGTAGGTTTAGAGTTATAAACCCTTTATACTATTTGGAGGCTCTATATCACATGACCTGTATCATTTGAACGTCTTCCTCATGGATAATGGGGCATAAGCAAGAGTTTGCTTCTGTTTCATAGATTCTGGATTGTGATGCAGATTAGTAATCAAAATTTTATGCTTCAATTTTTTGTTGTTTTTGACTATTGTTTATAGATGGTCTTATATGAATTTGTTCAAATGTTAATAAATTTAAATTTAGAACATAGGAATGTTATGCTACTTCTATAGTGGGATATTTTATTCCTGTTTTGTATATGTAGTGTTTGGACTTAAGTTGCTGAATTTACCATTGTTTCTTGTTTGACTGCGCTGCTATGGTTTGATATCTTAGAAACTCTAGGGGAAGGTAATGTTGAATGTTCCCCCTAACAGATTTTGATACAAAATGCAATAAAACATTCTTTTTCTGAAGTCTACTTCATAGATAAAAAATATAGGTGCCTATTAATAAATCATGAGATTATCTGTTAATTAAAAGCCAATAGTTTGGCAATAATTCTTAAAATTGGAGGATGTATTTCACTGTGATAAAGTGACCATCATGATCCTCTGCTCTCTAGGGGATATTTCAAGCATATTTTGCATTAGTTCCCTTTCTTATCTGATCTGATGTGAGAAGGGAATCTAGCTCTTGAGATTCACCATCCTCACTTTCCAGCCTGAGAACAATGACTCACAGGCAATTTGTTTAAGTAACTCATCACGAGCATGAGAAGAAAAGAGTCCTTTTCTATATTATTTCTAATCATTTTCCATTTCATACATTACTTTTTTTGTGGAGCCATGTAAGACTAGAAACAAAAGATATATAAATTTTCCCATACTTGTCCTGCTTCCAAATAACTAACTTAAACCCATAAAAATGATCATTTGCTTATTACAGAGACAGGGAAGTCATTATAAATAAGGAATATATATCACATCTAATGTAAGATGAAATATCAGAGATTTTCCTTTGTAGAAAAACACCCATATAATACATGTCTTGGTTTAACAGTCTGGGAAACAATTTGATTCAGGAAAATGACACTGAGAATCAGTGGAAGCAACCAACTTCCAGGTAAAATTAATAGGCTCTATTTCCAATGCAACACACTTCAGAGACTGAAGTATATTTACCCTAATGGCAGATCTCCAATCTTCTCATTTTCCTCATAGATATAGTTATTTATTATCTGTATAAAAATATTTCAATAATAAAGTTTGGACTTTGAGATTTTTAGTGCAAACTTATAAAGTGCTATGGAAAAATATTTGCTCAGGCTTTTCCCTGTCCCTTATAGAACTTTGGCAAATAGCATTTAATCTGTCAGCTCATTAAACACTTTTAGAGAAGTTTTCACCATTAAAGCATATTACAAATTTCTCTAGCACTTTCTGGTGGTCACCCGTTGAAGCCAAATATCAAGAGAATGTTGATAAGACAGGCAGCCAGATTCTTTTCTGGAGACAAATATCTGGTTTTGTGGATCAGTTGTTGTTGTCAGCACTGCTCTCTACTGCTATATAAAGGTTCCTAAGTAGAAACTAACTCTGAATTACAGAGAAGTTTTCATTATCTACTTTACTTTTGTCTCTTTAGTATTAACTTGGAAAACCCAAATTTTCCAAATTGTTGGAAATTAATTTTTTAAAAGCCTTGTCATTAGAATGTTCTCATCTTCAAATCATTAGGCCAATATACCATGGAACAACTTTTCACCTTTTCTGTGGAAAAACAGTTATCAAGGAAATGATTTATACATGTGCCTGACACAGGCTACATAAGAGTAAGAAGGAGATTTCAGGCAGCATTTTAACTTTCAAGTACATTAAGAAGACAAATAAATATATCTTTATTAACATGTTAATAGTGAATGTTATATTATAGATATAAATTTACCCTGTGAGTTTCAGAGATATAAAAATTTTAAAATAGACTTGAAAGATATAGCCTTATCTTGCTGCTAGAAAATGTTCCTTAAGTGATTAGGCAGAGAACAGAAATATCTTAGACTTTTTTCACCCAAATATCCAGAGTAGAATTTCTCCCCAAACCATTTTTACCTGACTGTCTCTAGAGAAGATACTCTTTGTAGGCTGGGAAGTTTTCCAACTGTTTCCAACTTTCTTTCTTTCTTTCTGTCTTTCTTTCTTTCTTTCTTTCTTTCTTTCTTTCTTTCTTTCTTTCTTTCTTCTTTCTTTCTTTCTTTCTTTCTTTCTTTCTTTCTTTCTTTCTTTCTTTCCTTCCTTCCTTTTTCCTCTTCATCTTCCTCCTCCTCCTCTTCTTCCAGAGTTTAGACTCTGAGCTGTTTTCAGATAGTATCCATCTGCCCTGGAGAGATATCTCTTCAACAGATGATTTGAGGTTATAACAATCAAACAGGAGCTAATGTAGATACCTATTTTTTTCTTTTCAAAAATTATAAACTCATGGTCAAAATGTTTACCCCTTTGTAATAAATTTTTAAGAACTGGGAAGTATTTTATCCTTCCATGTTGAAAAAATTCAATTTGAGAGCTAGGGATTTAGCTTGCAGGCCCAACTGCTGGCCTGGCAAGTACAAGGTCATTAGTTGAATCATGAATAAAAAAATTGAAATTTGATATTTTGATATTTGATATTTCCCTGAACTTTCACAAAACCCACTTGACATCTAGAGTCAAAATTGAATACAGGGAGAATTATTAATTATGGTACTTTTTTTGCAATGAACATTGCATTCTAGAAAAGATGAAAAAAGTTCAGATTTATGTTATGTTCAAATTTACTTCACATTAAGAATTACCATTTGTGCTCAAACTATAATTACAAGCCATACAAAACTACTGAAGTCCATTAGTCTCTCTCTCTCTCTGATTTAAAACAGATTAAACTTAATCTAAGAAAGCTTTTAGATGACACCGATAAGCACACTAAAGTCTCTCAGTCACTTGCTAAAACATATGAGCTAAACTCTAAAGATTAATACAACTCTTAAGTCATGCACTAATTTTATTGAGACACAGGCAGAAATAAGAGCTATTATTACATTTGAGAATGAATACAATATAGTTAAATTGAGAAGACCAGAAGATAATCAGGAAAATAAGCAGTTCCCACTACAACCCAAGCAGTCTGTATCCAAGACACTTGTTTGCCTAAAATCTAGATAGGACATTAAAATAGGATACATTTTCAACTATAACTTTGAAGGTCTAAAAATCACAAAATCAAGCCCTTTAATCTTTTTAAAGTTGTCAACTATTCAGCAAAAATATTAAGTCAAATAAAACAGTAAAATCCCTCTGCCTCATTAGATTTTTTATTAAAATATATGTCCATTGTTCCATCGGGAAAAAACCCACAAATAATATGCATGATAATAAATCTTACAAAGTAAAAGACCTGTTCTTTAAAACTATTGCTTCCTAAATGATTGATAGAAGAAAATATCACAAATGTAATGGTATCCCTTATATTTGTGTATTAAGAATGAGCATAGTGAAAATGGTCATGCTTCCAGAATTATGATAGGGAATTAAAGAAATTTCCTGGTAAAATTACTGTAGCATATCTCACAGAATGAGTGAAAATTATCCTAAAATTTATTTGGAACCAGGAGACATCTAGAACACCAGTAGAAGTTCTGGAAACAAAGCCAAGGCAAGGTACATCACAATCTCTGATTTGGAAATGGATTACAAGGTACTGTGATAAAAAAAAAAAACACTGTTAAAGAAGAAAAATGACCCTGGAATCAATGAAACAATTTGAAACATGCAGAATTTCAAACAAGCATAATCCTCTTTGAAAATGGAACCAAACACCTTCACTAGAAAAATAATAACCTCATAAATGCTGCTAGGAAATTGGCTTCCACATATCTAAAATTAAAAGTGAAGAGAGGAGCTAAAGATGGCCAATCAATGAGCAACAAAATACAAAGTCTCCCGGGAGAAACAACTTATATGCCAGAATAAAATATCCTGGAGAGAACTAGACAAAGGGAGATGGGTCCTCTTGACACAGGAAGAAATTAAAACGTAAAAAAGCTCATCAAACATAGTCTAGGGGCCACAGTTGGAACAGCTAAAATTACTGGACAAGGTATTTTCACTGTGACCTGCCAAGTTTGCACTGGCCTGAATTCACAAATTTGCACTGGCTGGCAGAGCTGCCCAAACTCATTCTCACTGTCACTCACAGCAGCCACAGCCATGCTGAAGTTGGGGGATGGTGAGCCCATCAGAGAGTGGAGCCGGCAAAGGGACTTTCAGTAATCCACAGTCAGTGCTGGGAATGAGACCCCCTCCACAGGAAGGGTGCAACGAAATGGGTGACATGTTGGAATTGGGTAGGAGGAGCCTGAACAGGAAGCAACAGTGATTTCAGTTGGTTGCTCCCTCCCTAGAATGGATTCATGGGATTTGCTTGGACTGGGTCATGCTGGACCCAATAAGCTGTCCCAAATCAATTACCTGCATCTAGCACACACTAACCTGGTGAAGGCCCCTGAAGTTTGGCTGGCCCATTGGGGAGGGACCAGCATAAGCAGCCCCTGCTTATACATCAGTGACAAGAACAGGAAGGAGAGGGTGGAATTCCTCACCAGCATGCTTTGGAGGAACAGTGGCTGAAAGGGAAAGGGGCTGGGAACTATAATGTACAGCTGTGAGGAGAAGCCAGGACCATGACAGGAGAGAGGCAAGAGGAGGCCCACAGCTCAGAATCCTGAGAGCACTGATCCAGGAGAGAGAAAATCAAGGAAGATGGAGGGCAGCAAACATGTAACATCAGACATGGTTTCACAACACATTAAGAGATATCTTTAGGACCTTGTAAATGAGCTTAAAACTGAAATATTAAATCAGTAAAGCAAGATATGAGTAGAGTAATAAAAGAAATGCTAAGCATGTCTCAGAAAGACATAGATGGAAGAAGGGAGGAACACAATAAAAGGAGAGAAACCTTTGATAAAGAATATAAGAAGATAGAATACATGAAGCAGATTCAAAGAAACTACTAGGAAATTAAAAACTCCATTGAAAGCTGGCAAAACTTAAAAGAAACTAAGGATACACTATCAAAATTTGAAGACAAGTTTGCCATGTGTGATCATGAAAGAAAAGATCTCTTAAAAATGACAAGAAAACAGGCAATAACAATACAAAGGCTAGAAGATGACAAGATGACAAAAGAGTCTATAATTTAAGAATAAGAAATGTGAATGAAGAAGCAGGAATACAAACTGGTGAATTACAAAGGCTATTCACAGAAATAATTACGGAAAAATTCCCAAGCATGGGAAAAGAAAATGATATTTGGTTGAGAGGCATACAGAACTCCAGCCACTTACAACCAAAACAATTGCACCCAGATATATAATAATCAAGATACCAGAAATTCATTATAAATACAGCATATTAAAAGCCATTAGAGAAAAGAAACAGATTACTTATAAAGGTAAGCTTATCAAGATCACAGCAGACTTCTTGACACAGACCATCAGATCAAGAAGAGCTTGGAGAGAAGTATTCCAAGCCCTGAAAGAAAATGACCTCCAGCCCAGATTGATGTGCCCTGCAAAGCTGTCACTAGAAATTAATGGAGAAACAAGATGCTTCCATGACAAAGAGGAACTGAGGAAATTTGTGACCACCAATCCAACCCTACAGAGAATACTGAAGAACATTCTAGAGAGAGGATAAAAAATACCAGGATTTTAGGGACAGTGGCAAAAAGTCTCAATGAGCAGGGCAGGCAGTAGAATGAAGGAGAAAAGTAGACAAACAAAGGCAGAAAAATAGCATAGCAGAAATGAGGCAGAGAACGATGGCTAGAATCTCTAACATAGATGGCCTTGATACACTATATTGTTAATAGTGTACCAGAATTTAAAACCCACATTAATAACACCACTCTGCTTAAATGTATTGTATTCTCTTCCAGGCATTCTACCTGTACTAGATTTGAGGGCTCAGCTATCCCCAAAATAACAGGATATTTTATGGTAATCATCCTTAGTTTCCTATTAATTTAATCTAAAACTCTGTATAACCTACACTGTTTTACCATGATTGATCATAATCAAATCTGGTCTTTAGATCACTGTTTTTTATTGATAAGTTTTATTCAAAGCTATTATGATGGATAGTATGAAGTCTAAGAGTATAGGCAACCGCACTGAAGATGAAAATATTCACTAGAATATCCACTCTAGTTTAATTATTACCTGCCTTTAAAGTTTTATACTGTCTACAATGATTTATTTTTACTATTATTATATATTACTATATTCAATTATACTGCTGTATTCAATTATGCCTGATGGTATGGACAATTCTGTTGAAGGTAATAAGAAACAATACAGTAATCATTGTAGATCATCTTGTACTGTGCTTTTATATGACTTTTTGGTTTCATGTTTTTATAGGAATTTGTTTCATTTTGTCTTGCTAGATTTTGTTTTTCTCTCTAACACAGAAATGATAGAAATACATGTAGACACTCATACATAGCTGTTTACAGTTTCACTGTTTGAATATGTACTTTGTATGCTTTAATTTTGCAACTTGAACAACTATTTCTAAGAGGAAAATTTGTAACTTAACAACTAGTGATTTCTTAGTGTTTATATTTTTTATGAAATTCTGTATTATCTCTACTCTTTACATGCTTTTTCTCTGTAAATGAAAAAATTTTAAAAAGAAAAATAAATTTGACTCATAGTTTTCAACATGCACTGAACTACAATTGAAATAGATCAAAATACAAATGCTAAAATTGAAACATGAAATATGCAGGAAGATAGAATAAGGAGTCTTGGAGACATTGGTGCAGGCAGACTGTATGAACAAAATCCCAACTTCCTCTAAAAAGAATCAACAACTGTGACCTTTCACTAAAAGATTTTTTACTTCAAGGGAAGACACCCATAGAATGTAGATATAACACATAGTGGTGGAATTAACATTTGCCAGCAGTTCTCAGAGAAAGAACTAATATGCAGAATTACAAAGAAATAAAATAAAATGAGACATCATAAATTTAAAGATTCAGTCCATAAATGGGTGTGGGAGACAACTCCAGTGACTCCCTTTGAATCCAAAACAATTACTGTGACTTTGATTATTTGCAGACTTGTTTCCTCATACTGATAGGTAAAAAGCTGGCTAGGGTATTTCCTTCTCTCTTTAATTCACACTAAGCATTGTAACACTGCTATTGTAATAGGATTATGTAAATTGATCCTTCTGCATATCTCTATTTCTACAATTTATAGAGATGCCATCTTGCATCTGGCCAGCCAGCTCAAGTTACTTACATAGTTCTCACCATCCTCACTGTCACTCATTCCTGAGCCATCCCCCTTCTTCACAAGATAATAAATGCTGGGAGAGGCCTAGGATTAAGGCCTTTGTCCATATATCCTCACAAGGATTGGATTTAGGACCCCTTGGCTGCCCTTAACTAGGAATAAGTCTTGGTGTTTTTACTCTCACCGTGGGTTGCATTGGTGGTGGTAGATTGGAATTAACGTGTTGGGATTCCAAAGATATATCAATGGGTTTGTAAATAAATTTTTTTGGATTGTGAGGAAAACTAAAAAGAGGACTACAATACTTGGATGACTGAACTCAATATTTGGGTTTACAATAAATGGGTTATCCAAAATAAATAGACATTTGAAGAAATTGAAATGCCAAATTCATATATGAAAAAAATATTTATCTTCTCTGGTCATTGAAGAGACATGAACCAAAGAATGATGAATTTCCATGTCACTCTAGAAAAACATGCTATCAAGAAATCAGCCAAAACCAAGTACCATGGAACTCAATAGAAAAATTCATCCTTCTACATTTTTGGTGGGAGTGTACATTGGTGCAACCATTGTGAAAATCACTGTGGAGATTCCTCAGAAAATTAAAACTAAATGTCCCTTTTGACTACCTAATATTCTACTTGGTATCTCACTGAAATAACTAAAAGCATCATGCCACAGTGAAATATTCATATCTACATTTATAATGCCTCAGTGTATAACACATAAATCTTGGAAACAGTCTAAATGTCTACTAATAAATGAGTAGCAAAGGACATCTGATAATTTTATACACTGGAGTACTATTCAGACATTAAAAAGTATAAATCTAACATATTTTTTATGTATGGAAACACATTGAGACCATGCACTTAAATGAGGTGAATCAGAAACACAAGTGTAAATATCATATTGTGTTAGAAAAGAGCTTTATTGGGTGGGAGGTCGAATGTTTTTCAGACTAAGACAGCCACTTTTGGGGTTGGGGAAAGGATTTTTAAGGGTTTTTCTGGGGGAGGTGTCTCTGTATTTGAGCCAGGTGTTAGGAGCAGACTGTGACATGGTCTTCATCAGGTACCTTCCTGGGCTGGGTTGACTTTTACTGTTGGAACAGTACTGGGAAGTTTCTTTTCTTGCAACCAAATCATGAACAGATTAACCACCTCTAAAGTTCCTTTTCTTACAGTCCAAGCATGAACAGGATTCAGAGGCACGCTGACTTTGCAGGTCCAAACCATATAATATACAGTGTGAAATAGGAAGAAAATTTTCAAATGGAGAGTGCAGAATGAAGGGCTGTAACAGAAAGAAGGAAAAAGAAAAAATTAGAAAAAAGAAAAATAGAAACAAGTGTATTGTAAATAAGGAGGGGAAGTGCAATTGATAAGAGATTAGAGGAAAGGAAAAGAAAGTGTGAATATATACCATGTAAGGGACAAAATCCATATGATGAATGTGACCAATTGCATACCTAAAATATAATAATCTTCATTGGTTAAAAAATACTAAATGATAATAAAAGCTTAAGAGAAATATTAACATTTGACAATTTTTCTATCGCTATCAATTCAATATTGTAATTTTAACTTCTGAATCTTTTTAAACATATTTATAAAATGCTGTTGAAGAATCAATAACTTGTACATACTCTTGGATAATATCTAGACTAGAAAAGTAATAGGATTTAACAAATAAAACGTATTTTTTCTCTATTAGATCCAATTGGGTGAGATATTTTTATCCATTACTAGGATGGATAAAACCCATTCCTCACCCTGAAGCAGTTACAGAAGGCAGACTTTGTAGCCATAACTACAATTGAAGACTAAGGAGTCAATAAGGGTGAAGTATGATGGAATAAATAAAGATATGTAAAAAGGAGACAAATAAAAATTATGCTTTTGAAAATGAAAACTATACTTCAACAGCATGACCCCATTTTAACTTATACCCTCAACTGCAAGAGCAGAATAAGCAGGGAAAATTCCCACTTACACAGAACATTGTTTATCATCCATTTCTTCCCAGCAAATGGACTTTTCACCTGTAAATAAATCCACTACCTATGGAATTTGTTTTCCTCATTAAATGAACTTCTCAGTATCTTATTATGAGTGGACCATTCCACTCCACTACACAAATAAAGTAGGCTGTAAATGGTCAAATTTCAGATTTCCACTTCCAAAAATACATAATGTTTTCCAGTTCCAAACTACAGTACAGCTCACACTCTTGATGGCCCACATTGCACTCCTCAATATGTACTATAATTCCAGCTCTCTTATTTACATGTCCTCAAAATTCCCCTTCTGTGAAAGGACTCAGTGTGCTTCCATACATTCCAAGTGTATGACAAGTGAAGCTCTTCTAAAACCAAGTTCAGTAAGTAGAAAATTGGAAATGAGACCACAGGCCAAGGGAGATGCTAGTGAAAATTAGGGTTAATGGATATAATCACAGTATATTATATGTAATATATATATAAACAGAAGCTTAGGAAAAGATCACATAGTGATCTCAATAGGTGCACAAAAACCATTTTTAAAAAAACCCACACAATCATGATGTTTCTTACAAAATTGGAACAGGTGATTTTTATCTCAATCTGATTAATCCTTCTGTGAGATCCAACACCAAACATGAATAACAATGGCCCCAAAACAAAAACTCTCCTTCATAAATATGAAGCAAGACAAAGATTCCTACAATCATCAGTTCTATTTAATGTATTTCTGGAAACATTAGCCAGAGTAATTCATCAAGAAAAAATTAAAGCAAAAATGATAATAAAATGTAAAAAAGGAATAAATAACAATGAGAAAATTTGTAAAAGTTAAAATTATCATTATTTGTTGACATGAGACTCTACCAGACATGATGCTTCACCTATAACATCTCCAAAATTCCAACAAATCAATTCTGCACAAGAATCAGATTCAGTAATGTAGCTGGATGAGAAGTAAACATTAAAAACTCAATAGTCTTCCTGTACAAAAATAAGAAACTCACTAAGGGAGGAATAAGTGAAGAAATCCCTTTCACAAACAATGGAAAGATTAATACCTAAGAATCAATGTAAAAAAGAGGGAGATGGGAGTTGGGCCCATGCAGCCAAGAGAGGAGCCAGGCCTCTGCCATGAGGAGAGTTCCAGCTCACCTGTGCTGGCCCAGGGAGAGGTTCTGACCATCATTTATGGTGATTGGGTGCCCAGCAACCCCCCTAGGACACTGGACTAGCCTGGAAAAGTTTTGCAGGCTTGAGTGGACCACACAGAGTGACCCTTATTCAACTAGGGGAGCCAGGCACATGCCATGACAGAAGTCAAGACCCATGAGTCCCTGTAGCCAAGGGTGCAGCAGGTGATTTCCAACACACCCAGGAAAAGTTTTGTAATATCACTCAAAACACAAAAATACAGGAAAATGATGAAATGAAAGACCAAAGTGAAATCTCAAACCTCCAGCCCACCCCAAGGAAGCCTGGGAGCCACATACATAGAGGAAAATACTAGTTATATGCCTAAAATACCTGAAATGATATCCACTGAAATAAAGAAGCTAGTAGGGGAAGCTTTGAGGGAACTCAAATCAGAAACAATCTCCAAGGTAAAAGAAAAAATGATAAAAAGTAGTGAGAGAGATAGTGAACACATCTAGTAGATTTAGTGTTTTAATATTGAGGTATTTGATCCAAGACTTTAGACTTTAGCTTTGTGCATGGTGATAGGCTTGGGTCTAGTTTCAGTCTTCAGCATGTAGAGAGCCAATTTTTCCAACATCATTTATTAAAGAGACTAACCTTCTTCCAGTGGACATATTTAGCCTCCTTGTCAAATATCAGGTGGCTGAGTGTCTTTTTAGTTGTGCTTGCATCTTCTAATCTGTTCCATTGATCCTCAGGTCTATTTCTTTGCCAGTAACAAGCTGATT
Source organism: Hydrochoerus hydrochaeris (assembly GCA_004027455.1). NCBI lineage: Eukaryota > Metazoa > Chordata > Mammalia > Rodentia > Hydrochaeridae > Hydrochoerus > Hydrochoerus hydrochaeris. The sequence continues at coordinate 119,388 of PVLA01003625.1, read as the reverse complement.
TTATCACTGTGGCTTTATAGAACTGCTTCAAGTCAGGAATTGAGATGCCTCCTGCCTTGCTTTTGTTGCTTAGAATTGCCTTTGCTATTTTAGGTTTCTTCGGTTTCCAAATGAATTTTAGTAGTGTTTTATCTAGATCTGTGATGTATGTGACTGGAACTGGGTTAAATCTGTATAACAGTTTTGGGAGTATGGCCATTTTCACAATGTTGGTACTTCCTAACCAAGAGCAAGGAATATTCTAATATTCCATTTCTAATATCGTCATCAATCTCCTTTTTCAGCGTAATATAATTTTCAGCATATAGGTCTTTTACATTTTTAGTTAGGTTGATTCCTAAGTATTTTTTTAGATGTTATTGTAAAGGGCTATATTTTCATAATTTATCTCTCAGTGAGTTTTTGTTTGTGTACAGGAATGCTATTGATTTCTGAGCATTGCCTTTGTATTCAGCTACACTGCTGAACATGTTTATTACCTCTAGTAGTCTTTTAATGGACATTTTTGGGTCTTCTATATAGACTATCATGTCATCTGCAAATAGTGATAATTTATCTTCTGCATTTCCTATCTTTACTCCTTTTATTTCTCTCTCTTGTCTGATTGCCCTGGCTAGTGGTTCCAGAACTATATTGAAAAGGAGTGGTGATGGTGAACCTCCTTGTCTTGTGCCTGATTTTAAAGTGAAAGCTTTCAGTTTTTCTTCATTTAGTATTATGTTGGCTGTTGGTTTGTCATAGATGGTCTTTATAAGTTTGAGTTAGACACCATGTGTTCTGAATTTCTGAAAGGTTTTTATCATGAACATGTGTTGGTCTTTGTCAAAAGCTTTTTCTGCATCTATTGAGATGACCGTGTAGTTTTCGTTTTTGGCTCTGTTGATGTGGTGTATTGATTTGCATATGTTAAATCACCCCTGCACTCCTGGAATGAACCCCACTTGGTCATGATGCATAATCTGCTTGATGATTTGCTGCATTCTATTTGCCAGTATTTTGTTGAGAATCTTTGCATCGATATTCATTAGAGAGATTGGCCTATAGTTCTCTTTTTTGATTGGATCTTTCTCTGGTTTTGATCTCAGAGTAATACTTGCCTCCAAGAATGATTTAGGGAGGATTGCTTTCTTCTCAATTTCATTGAATATTTTAAGGAGTATTGGCATCAAATCTTGTCTAAATTTCTTGTATAATTCATCTGTGAATCCATCCAGACCTGGGATTTTCTATTTTAGTAAGTTTTTAACTACAATTCAACTTCAATAGCTGATATTGGGTTGTTTAAAATTGATATACCTTCTTGGTTGAGCTTTGGTAGTTCACATGTTTCTAAAAATCTGTCCATTTCCTCTGTGTTTTCCACTCTATGTGAGTAGAAATTTTCAAAGTAGGTATTCATGATCTTTTGAATTTCCATGGGATCTGTAAGAATTTCTCCCTTTTCAATTCTTATTGCATGAATTTGTGTTTTTTCTATCTTTCTCTTGATAATGTTAGCTAGGGTTTTGTCAATTGTGTTTATTGTCTTAAAGAAACAGCTTTTCAATTCATTAATTCTTTGTATTGTTTTTCTTTTACAATTGCATTGATTTCTGCTCTAATCTTTACAATTTCCTCTGTTCTAGGAGCTTTGGGTTTATCTTGCTCTTCTTTTCCTGGAAGCTTGAGATGGAGCATTAGTTTGTTTATTTGTGTTTGTTCTGTTTTATTGATGACAATTTATTACTATATACTTCCTTCTTAAGCCAAAGGGCAGTTAAGGTCTCCTATTATAATTGTGTTCTTGTGTCTTTGGTTTTTCATGTCCATTAATATCTGTCTTATATAGCTGAGTGCTGGTGTATTTGATACATATATATTTATAATTGTTAGGTTTTCCTCTTGAATTTTACCACTAACAAGTATGTAGTGACCTTCACTATCTCTTTTAAACATTTTAGGTTTGAAGTTCACGTTGTCTGAAAATAGAATAGCTATCACTGATTTTACTGATTTCCTGTTGCATGGAATACTGTTTTCCATCCTTTGGCTTTTAATCTATGAGTTTCCTTTTGGGTTAGATTTGTTTCTTGAATACAGCATATTGTGGGATCCTGTTTCTTGATCCATTCTGTCAATCTATTTCTTTTTAAAAGTGAATTGAGGCCATTTATGTTCATGGATTTCACTGATATGTACTAGCTTGACTTTGTCATGCTATGTTCTAGTTTTTTCTTTCTGCTTTTCCCCTCATTTAATTGCTTATTGTACATGGTGGTTTCTTTCTGCTATTTTTTGGGGGATTGTGGTCATTTTTATCTCTGTGTACTATGTCTTTCAGTACTCTTTCTAGGGTTGGTGTGGTGGACATGAATTTCTTCAGTTGTTCTTTGTCCTGGAAGTATCTTGATTCTCCATTAAATTTGAATGAAATTTTTGCTGGGTGCATCACTCTGGGTAGAAGGTTGTTTTCTTTCAGGGCTTGAAATAACTCACTCCAAGCTCTTTTTGACTTAAGGGTTTATGCTGAAAAGTCTGCTGTGATTCTAACATGCTTTCCTTGGTAGGTGAGTTGTGTCTTTTTTCTGACAGCTTTTAGTATTCTCTTTTTATTCTGCATTTCTGAGATCTTAATTATTATGTGTCTGCATCTGGATTTATTTTTATTGTGACTGTTTAGTGCTCTATATGTCTCACTTATCAGCATATCAGTTTCTTTCCCTATGCTTGGGAAATTTTCTGCTTTATTTCTGTAAAAACTTTATGTATGTCATTTGCCTTGACTCCTGTATCTTTGTTAATGCCTATTATTCTTGTCTTGTTGTGTTTGGCATCATCATGAAGCTTCTGCATTGTTATTTCATGCTGCTTTCTTATTTTTAAATTTCTATCATTTCATGATCACTAATTGTGATACTGTCCTCAAGGTCTGAAATCCTATCCACAGCTTCTTTTATATAGTCTTGTGTGCTTTCAATAGAATTTTTTTTCTTGATTTTATTTCATGAATTCTGCTTGTTTTGTACATTGTTCATTCAAACTTTCAATCAGTTTCCCATGCTCATGTACTTTTTTCTCTAGTTCTTCTTTAGCTGCATTCAACAACTCCTTTACTAAAGTTTTTATTTCTATCTTTACATGGGAGAGTACTTCTAATTAGATTTCCTCTATAGCCTCGTGAAGTTGTTTTTTTATTTCACTTGCTATCTTTTCAGAGATTCCTGGTGTATTACTTTTGGGGTCCTCTGTTTCAATGTGTCCTATACTTGCTTCTGGTGAACTATATGTTTGAGACTGCATTTTCCTTTTTTGTTTTGTCATTTTCACTCTGCCTGGTGTTTTCTATGTGTAGGAGGGGTTTCACACACACTCTTTTCATACTCAATAAAGTCTTACAGTTAGTTGGAGGGGATTTTACTACTGGCCCTATTTATCCACTGTACACCTTCATTTTAGAGGCATGCTCACCACACTGATAGTTAATCCATTGTAGTCCAAGGTTCGCCACCTGGGAGCAAAGTTCCAATATTTTTCACATTAAATGGAGCATGCTGAGGTCTTCTGATGTTCCATGTGGGAGGGCAGGCCCATATGTAGCAGTCCAGGGCAGTTTTCACACTTGGGCTGGCTTCCAAAATTTTCCAGGTGGCAGGGTACACCCACAGGGGAGGTTCCAGGCAGCCTATGCCTGAGGTGGGCCTCCTAGATGTTCCCAGTGGCAGGGCAGCCCACGTGGGAGGTTCTATGCAGTTTACACCTGATGCAGGCTTTGGCTACATTCCTAGTGGCAGGGCAGGTGCATGGTGGAGGTTCCAGGCAGCTTACACCTCATGCAGGCTTCAACTCTCCTTCCTTTCTATAGTTCTGTGACCCTTTTCCTGCTCTAAGACCTAGCAAGTAGACAGTCCTTCAGTGCTGTCACTCTACGTCCATCTCCCCTCACAAGTGCTTTACTGTTCTTGCTGCTGATTAGGTTTCCCTCCACATGCCCTTGCTCTCTCATTTCCTTTCAATCAGCTTTGGCTTTTCTCATTCAAAAAAATCTAACTTTTGTTCTTATTCTTTAGTACTCATGCAGATCCTGGCTATGTGACTATACCCCTACTTCAGCAAAAGTCCCATCTTAGTGTTTCAATTTTTTTTGTCTTTTTGAGACAGGTTCTCACAATGCAGTACAGTATGCCCTTAAGCTTACTTCATAGCCCAGACTTGCCTTAAAGTTGAAAGGATCCTCCTGTATCAGCCTCCTGAGTGCTGGGAATAAGGGCATATGCCACAAAGCCCACTCAGTGTTTCAAATTTCAGGTCAAAGTCTAAGCACAATCCAAAGGCTACAGCCAGTCTTTCAGAGGTAACACATGTCCCTTTCCATTCTCATATTTATCACATCTTTACATCCCTGTAGACACCAGTTTGCTGTGTTTCTCAGGGTGGGATGAACAGGTAGCACCTACAGGAAGTTGTTCTCTGCAGTAACTTTCCCTTCAGGTGCTAAAGCATCACCATCCCTCAAATACTTTACAGCATTCTAATCTGTATGAAAATCCTTGCTTCAGTAGTTCAATTGTAAAAAAAGTTTGTATTTACTTAGCTTATAGATTAGGCACTAGCTAAGGAAAGAGCCTGAGGGAGAATTGCAAAATTAGTGGCTTTGATAAGAAGTACAAAGACAATAGACAATGATGTAGGGCTTTGAACCAGAAGGGGATTTTATCCCCCACAATAACTGCAGATTCCATTCTACAATGGTGACTTGCTAATTACTAATTTCCTGAGATAACAGAAATATAAATACAAACAGCCAGTTTATCTCTAAACCCTGTTTCCTGTAGATCCCACAGGCTTAAGAAATGGGTTAAAGAACCTGGGCTCAAAGTAATTCTTTTTTCTGGGTGCAGTGACTCAAGGACTTTAATCTCCTCACTCTTGAGGGTGATGGAGGAGCATGGCCCAGAGTTCAAGGCCAGGCCAGACTACACAGAAACACTCTGTATCCAAAAAATAAAAAGTAAAAAACAGAAAAGGAAAGAAAAATATCTTGATAGATAGATGGAGATTTATTTAAAATCCACAGAGCCACGTGTACCTGGCTGGATGACTACCCATGTGGGGAGCATTCCAGAAGTCAAGGAGCTCTTCTCATTTCTTAATTTGGTTCCAGGACTCGACACTCAGTGTGGTGAGATTGTGAGTTCTGTTTATGCTGTAACATCCTGGAGAGTAGAGGTCTCATGTAATTCAGATGTCAGTTTTTTCTCACTCTGAGGACAGAACTCTGGTTTGCCCCCAAACAACTGCACTCCTGAAACACAGCTGTACATTGGCTTGACCTAAAAGATGTTCCAGGGTTACAGTGGTTCTGCCTATTTCCTTCCAAAACTCCCACCACTCTATCCCATTCCCAGCTCCAGTACCGTCAAGCTAGCATTGTGATGCTTGAGGGTGTTCCAGGATCATTTGCAGCCCTGAGTAGGAAGTCACAGAAACTAGAGGTGCACTCAGGTCCAGGCCTTCAGCACCACTCACAGTAAGCATGTCTGCACCAGGATTGGGAAGAGCCCTCCTCCCTTGGTCCACCTGATTGGGTGTGCAGCCAGCCCCACCTTCATTAATGATTGGCTCCTTGGCCCATCTCTCTCCTGTGATATCACCCTCACCTACCTGGATTAATACTTCCATTTAAGGGCTTTACTACTGGCTTTCCAGTGCCATCCTGAATTTCCTTGAGGGCTCAATGCACTTTCCTGAAGCTGGGTCCTAAAAGTTCCCAGTAGAATGTCCTCTGGAAGAGCCAATCCCTTGAGGACAGAAAAGATTATTTGGCCAGGTCACATTAAGAGAAACTGGAATAGGTAGGGGCTGCTGTCAGGAATGTGGTGATAAGCTTTATTGCCCAGATTTTCACAGGGTGTCTCTCAGTCTGCACAGTTTCACTGAAATAATTAATATGCATCCACCAAGAGAACTCCACTACAGTGTGAATGAAGAAACTACACCAAAACAGTAACATGTTTCTGGGAAAAAGTAACAATGAAGAAAAAACTAAAGAGTCTACCTGCTTCACAAAAGCTTTATACTGTATCTAGTGTCATAAAGTTTACCTAAAGTTTGAAGATAAACCTAGTGAAGCACAAGATCACAACAATTGGTGAAATAGACTCTTGCCCTTGAGCCACTAGTTCACTTCCTGGTATTAAGTGTGGGATACAAGAACACTTTAGACTGTAACTGAAAACACTTTTGGCATGTATAGTTATATTCCACACTACAGTCATTATATTAGTGCATTACCTGCCACCTATTTATTCCCTTGACTTCATATCTAAGGTTAATTTTAACCAAACCATAAATTTTAGTTACTGAATGGTTGCCACTTTGTGCAATATTGAATTTTTTTAAATTTTATTTAAAGAGAAAAAAATCAAAACTGAAAAAAGGGGAAGAAACAATACAGAATTTCAAAGAAAAAGAAAAAAATAAACAATAAGAAATCACTAGTTGATAAATTGCATATTGTATTCTAGATATAGTTGTTCAAGTTACAAAATTAAAGCATATATTGTGAACATTCAAACAGTGAGGCTGCAGACAGTTCTGTTCAACAATCCAACAAAAACTTAGCAATAAGATTATAAATCCTATACATTTAAACATACATGCAGTTATATCCTTTAGAGTGCTTTCTTTTCCTCCTTTTGCTTTTCAAGCCCATTATCTATTTAGTTATATTTTGTTTCAGCTTGCACAGTACAATACTGATATGTTTTGTCATTTTTATTTATTCATTTGTTTATTTATTTATTATTTTGAAGGTAGCAAAATACAACAGGACAAGACAGAACAAATCCAACTGAGACAGTGCAGTGAAATTAGTGCTGAAACCCTCCACAGGTTACTGGCATAACAGTAATAAGTACCATAGTATATCCCGTTATCTTCACAACATTTGTTCTTTCAATCAGACATAGCCAAATCAAAGGAAATACAGGACATTCTAGAACTTATCAAAACAGAAATTTCAGTAGAGAAATACCATTAATCAGAACAAAGCAAAACAGTGATAACAATATTTGCCTTCAAAGAAATGCTAGAAGGAAATCCCCCCCTATTTACTACATTGCATATGGTCAACCTCTCAAGAGATGTCTAGATCTCTGGCTGACTTACTAACAAGTGGGGGTTGGTTGATTCTCAGCAAATGTGCCATTAGGCCCATGGGAGCTGTAGAGTGATTCTTCTCCTGCCTCATGCAAGGGGTGCTTACCAAAAGGGCGGGAAAATTGCCTTCCTGTGCTGTGCCTTGAGTCCCTCCATGGTTGGGGCTCTAGTGCTGCTGGTTCTTCTTGCAGCTCAGGCCAGGTACCCCTACACAGAGGGTGGGCAAACTGCCTTTCTGTACTGCGCCCTGAGTCCCTCCATGTTCAGAGCACTGGGGCTCATGAAGTTGAATTTGAAGCAAGAACAGGAAGGGCACTAGGGTCCCCACTGCCAGTCAAACCACATGGCACAGACCTGAAGGGATCAATCAGGTTGAGTCCAGTACAGTGGTCAGGTCACAGATTTCACAGATTTCATGAGGAGAGTTCAACTTCATCAGATAACATCTAATCCATCTGTATACAGCTCAAAACATCTGGCCCCACACTTACATAACTAGCCTCTAGGTTTTTTTTTTTTCTGTGTGTGTATTTGGTTCCTACTCTCTGAGTAAGCCATCCTGCAGCCAGGATGAAATTCTAGGGCCCTTTGTCAGCAGAGAACCTGTATCCAAAACATGGTAACAAAAATATAAAGGAAGACTCCATATAATGAATTGCCCTGATCTCCTTGTGCCTCTTTCCACTTCACAATGCACACAGTCTTCTTGCATCACCCAATAGCTGTTGATGAAAGACCAAATGTTTGAGACTGAAGCAAAAGGGAAAGTGATTTAAAATCTAGACTGATGTGCAAATTGACAGGTGCCATTACTGGATTACAGTGATCCACAAGGGTATTACTGCACTTAAAATGAGGTTCCACAAGGGCATTACTGCACTTAAAATGAGGTTGCTCTTATCTTTACAGAGCAGGAACTAAGTGTACTTTTTGCAAGTTTACTGCTACATCCATTAAGTAGGATGCAAACTCTACTCTGGTGATTCGAGACTATGTAATCTGGATATAACTCCTAAACTCAGAGGGGGGATGCTGAGAACAGTCTAGGTCTACTCAAAGTGTGAGATGAGGACAGTGGTTTTACTATCTAATGAGAAAACAAGGCCTATTTTAACATTTTAGGACTGAGATTGGAATCCAGGATATTTATAATGAGCTATCTCCCAGCACTACTTTTTTTTATTTAAAGAGAAAAAAAAATTAAAAAATGTGGGAATATTACAGAATTTCAAGAAAAGAAGATAACAGTAAGAAATCACTAGTTGATACATTACATATTGTAATTTTAGAAATAGTTATTCAAGTTACAGAATTAAAGCACACAAAGTGGACACTAAAACAGTGAGAGTGCAAACAGATCTGTTCAACCATCCCACAAGAACCTAAAAATACAGTCATCAACCCCACATATCTAAACATACATGCAGCTATATCTTCTATAGTGCTTCCTGTTTCCTCTTTTTTTACAATAGCAATTATACATTTTTAAAATTTTATTTAAGTGGAAAAAGGGGAGCAACAATACAGAATTCTAAAAGAAAGAAAGAAAAAAGAGAATGAGAAAAAGCCCCACTAAGAAATCAGTAATTTATAAATTATGTAATGTCATCCTGGATGTAGTTGTTCAAGTTACAAAGTTAAAGCGTACATTGAAAATATTCAAACAGTCAGACTACAAACAGTTCTGCTGAAAGATCCAACAAAGATTCAGCAATAAGGTCATCTATTTTACATACTCAAACATGCACCTTAGAGCACTTTCTTTTCTTCTCTTATTTAACAATAGCAATTACACATTTTGGTTTTATTACTCTTGTAGTTCTTATTTATTTTTACACTAGACACACAATATAATATTTATAAATATTATTCTTATTTATTTCACTAATGAGGATAGTCTCAAGCTGTCTCCTTTTGCCTATGAAGGCCTCAAGGCCATTATATTTTTTTAGCTGAGTAATAATCCATTGTATAAAAATGCCACATCTTTTAATCCACTCTGCAATTGATGTGCATCTTGGTTGTTTCCAGGATTTAGCTATCACAAATTGTGTGGCTATGAACAAAGGTGCACATATATCACTGTGATATGAACTTTTCAGTTCTTTGGGGAAAATACCTAGGAGGGGGATAGCTGGATTGAATGGGGCTTCCAATCCTAGTCTTCTGAGAATTTTCCATATGTATTTCCATAATGGTTGCACCAGTCTACATTCCCACCAACAGTGGAACAGTGTTCCTTTTTCCCTGCAGCCTCGCCAACATTTGTTATCAGTTGATTTCTTGAAGGCAGCTATTTTTTCTGGAGTAAGGTGGAATCTCAATGCTGTTTTAATTTGCATTTCTCGAATGACCAGTGATGGTGAACATTTCTTCATGTATTTATTTGCCATTTGAATATCTTTGACTGAGAACTGTGTATTCATCTCAGATGCCCATTTTTGGAAAGTGTCTTTGAATTTGGGAGGCTTGATGTTTTTCAATTCTTTATATGGTCTGGACATAAGTCCTTTATCTGAGAGGTTGATGGTTAAAATTCTTTCTCACTCTGTGGATATTATTTTCTCTCTTTTGGTGATTTCCTTTGAACTTCAGAAACTTTTCAATAATATGAGATCCCATTTGTTGATTCTTTGAAGTGTTTCCAATGCAGTTTGCCTTTTGTTCATGAACTCTCTGCCTACCCCTATGTCTCCAAGACTTCTACCTACCTTGTCTTCCAGTAGATTTAGTGTTTCTGTTTTAATATTGAGGTCTTTGATCCATTAAGACTTTAGTTTTGTGCATGGTGATGTGCATGGATCTACTTTCAGTTTTTGACATGTAGAGAGCCAGTTTTGCCAACACCATTTATTAAAGAGACTAACCTTCTTCCAGTGGATATATTTAGCACCCTTGTCAAATATCAGGTGTCTCAATGTCTTTGTAGTTTTGCTTGCATCTTCTAGTCTGTTCCATTGATCCTCAGGTCTATTTCTTTGCCAATACCAAGCTGATTTTATCACTGTAGCTTTATAGTACTATTTCAAGTCAGGAATTGAGATGCTTGCTGCCTTGCTTTTGTTGCCTAGAATTGCCTTTAGTGTTCTAGGTTTCTTCTGTTTGCAAATGAATTTTAGTAGTGTTTTATCTACATCAGTGAGGTATGTCAATGGTATTTTGACTGGATTTGTGTTAAATCTGTATAACAGTTTTGGGAGTATGGCCATTTTCACAATGTTGGTTCTTCCTAAACAAGATCAAGGAATTTCCTTTCATTTTCTAATATGCACTTCAATCTCCTTTTACAGCATAATATAATTTTCAGCATATAGGTCTTTTACATTTTTAGTTAGGTTGATTCCTAAGTATTTCACTTTTTTACATGTTATTGTAGAGGGTGGTATTTCCATAATTTATCTCTCAGTGAGATTTTTCTTTGTGTATAGGAGTACTATTGATTTTTGAGCATTGACTTAGTATCCAGCTACACTGCTGAAATTGTTTATTACCTCTAGCAATCTTTAAATGGAGTTTTTTCGTTCTTCTATATAGAGTATCATGTCATCTGCAAATAGTGATAATTTAATTTCTTCCTTTCCTATCTTTACTATTTTATTTCTCTCTCTTGTCTGATAGCCCTGGCTAGTGGTTCCAAAATTATGTTAAAAAGGAGTGGTGATAGTGGACATCCTTGTCTTGTTCCTGATTTTAAAGTGAAAGCTTTCATTTTTTGTCCATTTAGTATAATGTTGGCTGTTGGTTTGTCATAGATGGCCTTTATAAGGTTGAGGTAGACGCCATGTATTATGAGTTTCTGATGGGTTTTTATCATGAACATGTGTTGGTCTTTGTCAAAAAGCTTTTTCTACATTTATTGAAATGACCATGTGGTTTTTGTTTTTGGCTCTGTTGATGTGATATGTTACATTTATTGATTTGTGCATGTTAAACCATCCCTGAATTCCTGGAATGAACCCCAGTTGGTCATGATGTATAATCTTCTTGATGATTTGCTGCATTCTGTTTGCCGGTATTTCATTGAGAATCTTTGCATCAAAGTTCATTAGTGAGATTGGCCTATAGTTCTCTTTTTTGGTTGGATCTTTCTCTGGTTTTGGTATCAGAATAATACTTGCCTCCAGGAATGATTAAAAGAGGATTGCTTTTTTATCAATTTCATTGAAGAGTTTAAGAAGTACTGGCATCATGTCTTCTCTAAATTTCTTGTAGAATTCAGCTGTGAATCCATCAGGACCTGGGCTTTTCTTTGTTGGTAAGTTTTTAATTATATTTTCAATTTCAATAACTGATATTGGGTTGTCCAAAATTGCTATATCTTCTTGATTGATCTTTGGTAGTACATATGTTTTTAGAAGTCTGTCCAGTTCCTCTGTTTTCCACTCTATGTGAGTAGAGATTTTCAAAGTAGGTATCCATGATCTTTTGAATTTCCATGGAATCTGTAGTAATTTCTCCCTTTTCAGTTCTTATTGCATGAATTTGGGTTTTTTCTTTCTTTCTCTTGATAAGGTTAGCTAAGGGTTTGTCAATTTTGTTGATTTTCTCAAAAAACCAGCTTTTTGATTCATTAATGCTTTGTCTTGTTTTAGTTTCAATTGCATTGATTTTGCTCTAATCTTTACAATTTCCTCTCTTCTATGAGATATGGGTTTAGCTTGCTCTTCTTTTTCTAGAAGCTTGAGATGGAGCATTAGGTTGTTTATTTGTGCTCATTCTCTTTTCTTGATATGACAGTTTATCACTATATATTTCCCTCTTTAGACTGCTTTCATTACATCCCACAGATTACAGTATGTTGTTTCTATATTTTCATTGAGTTGTAGGTATTGTTTTGTTTCTTCTTTAATTTCATCTGTAGCCCACTGGTTGTTCAAAGGCTGTTATTTAAATTCTATGTATTTATGCAGGTTTTACAATTTCTTTTGCCATTAATTTCCAATTTCAATGCACCATGGTCAGATATAATTCATGGTATGATTTCAATGCCTTTGCATTTACTTAAGAATGTTTTATGGGATAATATATGGCCTATTTTGGAAAATGTCCCATGTGCAGCTGAGAAGAATGTGTATTCTGATGTGGTTGGTTGGAACACTCTGTAAACATCTACTAAGTCCCATTGCTCACAGTTATGACTCAGTTCTGTTATTTCTTTGCTAACTTTTTGTCTAGTTGATCAATTTCTTTGTGACATTGTAATTGTGTTCTTGTGTATTTGGTTTTTCATGTCCATTGGTATCTGTCTTATATAGTTGGGTGCTCCTGTATTTGGCACATATATATTTATAATTGTTAGTTCTTCCTCTTTAATTTTACCACTAACAAGTCTGTAGTGACCTTCTCTATCTCTTTTAGTCATTTTAGGTTTGAAGTTCACATTGTCTGCAAGCATATTAGCTACCACTGCTTTTTCTCATTTCCTATTGCTTGGAATACTGTTTTCCATCCTTTGACTTTTAATCTATGAGTTTCCTTTGGGTTAGATTTGTTTCTTGAATACAGCATATTGTGGGATCCTGTTTCTTGATCCATTCTGTCAATCTATTTCTTTTTAAAAGTGAATTGAGGCCATTTATATTTATGGATTTCACTGATATGTACTAGCTCAACTTTGTCATGCTATGTTTTAGTTTTTTCTTTCTGCTTTTCCCCTCATTTAATTTCTTATCCTACATGGTGGTTTCTTTCTGCTGTTTTTTGGGGATTGTGGTCTTTTTTATCTCTGTGTACTATGTCTTTCAGTACTCTTTCTAGGGTTGGTGTGGTAGACATGAATTTCTTCAGTTGTTCTTTGTCCTGGAAGTATCTTGATTCTCCATTAAATTTGAATGAAATTTTTGCTGGGTGCATCACTCTGGGTAGAAGGTTGTTTTCTTTCAGGGCTTGAAATAACTCACTCCAAGCTCTTTTTGACTTGAGGGTTTGTGCTGAAAAGTCTTCTGTGATTCTAATGGGCTTTCCTTGATAGGTGAGTTTTGTCTTTTCTCTGACAGCTATTACTATTCCCTTTTTTATTCTGCATTTCTGAGATCTTAATTATGATGTGTCTGGGTCTGGATTTATTTTAATTGTGACTGTTTGGTGTTCTATATGCCTCACTTATCTGCATATCAGTTTGTTTCCCTATGTTTTGGAAATTTTCTGCTTTATTTCTGTAAATACTTTAAGTATGTCATTTGCCTTGACTCCTGTATCTTTGCTACTGCCCCTTATTCTTATATTGTTGCTCTTGGCATCATCATGAAGCTTCTGCATTGTTATTTCATGCTGCTTTCTTATTTTTAAATTTCTATCATTTTGTGACCACTAGTTGTGATCCTGTCTTCAAGGTCTGAAATCCTATCCTCAGGTTCCTTTAGTCAGTTTTGCATGCTTTCAATAGAATTTTTTTTCTTGGATGTCCCTTTGATTTTTTTTCATGAATTCTGCTTGTTTTCTGCATTGTTCACTCAAAGTTTCAATCAGTTTCCCATGCACATGTGCTTTTATCTCTATTTCTTCTTTAGCTGAATTCAACAACTCCTTTACCAAAGTTGTTATTTCTATCTTTACATGGGAGGGTACTTCCAATTTGATTTCCTCTATAGCTTGATGGAATTGTTTTTTTATTTCACTTGCTATCTTTTCAGAGATTTCTGGTGTGTTACTTTTGGGGTCCTCTGTTTCAATGTCTCATATACTTGCTTCTGGTAAACTATTTGTTTGAGACTGCATTTTGCTTTTTCATTTTGTCATTTTCACTCTGCCTGGTGTTTTCAATGTGTAGGAGGGGCTTCACACACACTATTTTCAGACACACCAAAGTCTTACTGTTAGTTGCAAGGGGTTTTACTACTGGCCTTATTTATCCCCTGTACACCTCTATTTTAGGGGTATATTCACCACATTGATATGGTCAATCCAGTGTCACCCAATGTTTGCCACCTGGGAGCAAAGTTCCAAATTTTCTTACACTAACTTGATCCTGCTGAGATATTCTGATGTTCCAGGTGGGAGGGTGGGCCCATATGTAGCAGTCCAGTTCAGTTTTCAGTCTTGGAAGGGCCCCTTGATATTCCCGGTGGCAGGGTGTGCCCTCAGTGGAGTTCCGGGTAGCCTACACCTGAGGCTGGCTTGCACTGAGTTCCTGGTGGCAGGGCAGGCCCTCAATGGAGCTTCCAGGTAGCCTACACCTGAGGCAGGCTTGCCCTGAGTTCGCGTTAGCAGCTTCCAGCACTACTTTTTATTTGGAGACAGGTTTTCACTATGTTTCCAAGTAGCCAAGCCTGGGTTTAAATTGCAAAGTTGAAATCCTCTTGCTTCAGGTTCCCAGATTGTTTAAAACATATGAAAACATGATGTTGCATATGTATGTACCATTTTATTTAAAAAATGTTAAAACATTAAAAGTGGAATAAAAGTAGGAACTACATTGTAGTAATTTGCCAGTAATATTCTACCTCAGGATTGAGTGTTCAGAAATGCCAACTGCCTCAATGTATATTTCTAATATTAGGGAGTAATATATTATACACATAGAAACTTGCACATGTAATATTTCATATATATATACACACATATGTATGATTCTGGAATATATTGAAAATATATATGAATAAACAATTAAATAGTACTAAATACAGAAATTGGAATAATGACCACAGTGTAATCACTGTCTTGTGAATGTGTTGTCTTTCTCTTCATATCTCACCCTGCCTTACACTTAATTTTCTTGTCAGGTTGTGACATCACATGATAGTAGCTCTTTGTTGAAGGAAACTGTGATCCATGATGGATCCAAGTGACATTGGGTTTATTTATGCTACTGAAAATCAGACATGATTTAGTCACTGTCAACTTTCATTTCTGAATTTTATTTTAATATCTTAACATGCTGCTAAAATGCCACTGTGGAATATGTACCTAAATGGAGACTATGAGAGTTTAGCAGTGCCATTCCCCAAAGACTGGACATCAAGGGACAAAACTGGTGTATTATCATCCCAACAAGAAATTTTTTGCTAGATAAATCTAATGCCTCAACCTGGGCATGAGGTGCATGGCTGTAGTCCAGGATGCAGAAGGCTAAGGCAGGAGAATTGCTGTGTTCAATATCACCCTGGACTACAAAGTGAGCCAAAGTTCAACCTATAAAGTTGGACTATAAAGTGAGCCCAACTGGGGATTTAGCTCAGAGGCATAAGAGCCTGCTTTGCAAGTGGCAGTCAGGATTTTGATTCCTGGTACCAAAAAAAAGGAGGGGCTGGGGATTTATCTCAGTGGCAGAAGCACCTCCCTGGCAAGCGTGAGGTCATGAGTTTGATCCCCGGAACCACAAAAATAAATAAATAAATAAAAAAATATATATAAATAAATAAAATAAAGTGAGCCTAAGACCAGTGTGAACTTCACACCAAGACCATTATAGATAAAAAAAATCTAACACTACTATTCTCTTGAATTTTCTTCATGCACTAGTCATTATCACTGTATTGATTGGACAGTGGTGATTCTGTATTTCTGGTGTCATGATATGACATCATTTCCATCACTCACTATACCTATTCTGGGAATGCTATTCCATACATTTTTCTTTAAACTGTAGGAACTTGTGTGAAATCTTGATTCACTTGCATATTCAGGATTTTGTTATTTATAGATGGCTGACAATATGAGGGATAGTGATTACATTTGTATAAATGTACATGATGTGTAATAGGCTGTAGGGCATATATCTTTCAAAAATGAAGATGAGGGAATAGAGGACAAACATAAATAGAGGATGTTAAGCCAACAATAAAGAACTCAGACCTATTGTACACAATGATCCCTTCCAAAGATGAACACTAATGTTATGTACAAGAAACAGGAACTAATGCAATTATACATAATATAAATTTGCTTTTTTCTTTTGTCATTATCTTAGCATAAGCACACATACATAGATGTGTATCATAAAACCTGGTGAATGACACTTTGGAAAGTGCTTGTGTTGATCTTTCTATAAAAAATAATTGAGACGGATCAAAGTGGAAAAGAAAATGAGAAAAATATGTGTCATCTATGAAGACTATATCAGTGGATCAAAAATGTGGGGAAAATTCATCAGTATCCTGGAATTATTTTTGAAAAGTGTGATTTTTTTAATAGAAAGACTATGGACAAATAGGTCAACTAGTTATGTGTGATACTGAAAAACAAAATGAATATGCTTTGGGATATCTGCATCTTCAAGTGTGATCACTGGGAAATCTATGAATATATATTAATATCAAGTTTTTGTAGTATTTCTACAAGTCTCAACTACATAAATAATTTGCAAAGTATTTTCAAAATAGTCAATTACATATAGGTATAGGCCATGAATACAAGCAGAATTGAATATGAATGCATAGATTCTTTTTTAGTAAACTACTACAAGAGTTACATATTATAGTGGGAAAATGGTTGTGAGATAAGTGGGTGTCATCCATCAAGACAAGACATTGGTTTGGGACCATTGATCCCGGCAGCTAGGTGCCAGCCCAGCCCCTTTAGGAAACTGGACTAGGCTCGAGAGTTTCCACAGGCTTAAGTGGACTGTGCCCAGAGAACTTCATTCAACCAAGGGAATCAGGCCTGCCAAAAGGGGAGCCAAACCATTGCTGCACCATGAGGTGAGTTGCAGGTCACCAGGGCAGAACTGGGAAAAGTTTGGAAATATTGATCATGGCAGCTGGGTGCTTGCCCAGCCCCATTAGGACATTAGACTAGGCTCCAGAGGTTGCACAGGCTTGAGTAGACCACACCCAGTGACCTTCATTCAACCCAGGGAACCAGGCCTACCAGGCAAGGGGAGCCAAATCCAAGTGAGTCCCAGTAGCAGAGAGCTCAGGAGGTGACAACCAACACATCCTGGGAAAGATTTAGAACATCACTGGAAACAGAGAAATATAGGAAAATGACAAAACAAAAGACCAAAATGCAATCTCAAAAAACTCCAGCCCATCCCAAAAAACCTAGGAGCCATGTGCATAGAAGAAAATACTAACCATACACCTGAAATGCCTGAAATAATATCAACTGAAATAAATACACAAGTACAGGAAGCTATGAGGGAACTCAAATCAGAAATAATCTCCCAGGTGAAAGAAGAAATGATAAAAGTAGTGAAAGAAATACTGAATACATCCATTGAAGACACAGCTAAAAAATTAGAGGAACAAAGCAAAATGATACAATGCCACAATGAGCAGTTTAAGAAACAAACAGAAGACATGAAGCAGATTCAAAGAGATATACAGGAAATCAAAACCTCTATTGAAAGTAGCAAAAACCTGCTCAACGCAAGTGAAGATAGAATCTTGGACCTCAAAGAAAGGAAAGATCTTCTAACAATAACAAGAAATCAGGAAATAACAATTAAAAAGCTGTAGGATGAGGCAAAGAAAAACAATATAAGATTAATAGGGATAAATGAAAAAGAAGGGGATGATACAAGTGATATCAAAAGGCTATTTACAGAATAGCTGAAAACTTCCTAAACATGAATATAGAAACTAACATACAGATTAGTGAAACATATAGAACTCTGAATAGCCATAACTAAAACAAAACTACACCCAGACATGTAATAATAACCATCCCAGAAATCCAAAATAAAAACAAAATATTAAAAGCTGTTAGAGACAAAAGACAGATCACCCAGAAAGGGAAAACTACCAGAATCACAGCAGACTTCTCTACACAAACAATGAAGTCAAGAAGAGCATGGGGTGAAGTGTTTCAGATCCTAGAGGAAAATGGCTTCCAACCCAGACTGATGTATCCTGCAAAACTGTCCTTCAAAATGGATGGAGAAATAAGAAACTTACATGACAAAGAACAGCTGAAAAACTACATGATCACCAAACCAAACCTTCAAAGAATACTGAAAGACATTCTAGATACAGAAAAAATAAAACCCCACTAAGCAAGACAGACAATTAAACAGAATGGAATGTTAAGATACAACATCAGAAAGATAACATGCCAACAATAAACCAATATATGACAGTTATAATCATTAATGTAAATGGCCTCAATTCACCAATTAAAGCAAACAGACTGCCAGAATGGATCAAGAAACAACATCAAACCATATGTGGTCTACAACAAACCCATCTAACCCAAAAGGAAATTCATAGACTGAAAATCCAAGGATAGAAATCAATACTTCATGCAACAGGAACTTAAAAAATTTGGGGGAGAGCTATTCTGTTTGCAGACCATGTGAAATTCCAACCCCAAATGGTCTGAAGACATAAGGTCACTACATACTAGTTAGGGGAAAACTGGAAGAGGAAGTGATAACAATATTAAATATATATGCACCAAATTCCAGAGCCCCAACTACACAAAGCAAGTATTAACAGAAATGGAAAATCAAATAGGCAATAACACAATTATAACAGGAGACATTGACACACCATTGACAAAAAAAGATAGATCAACTAGACAGAAAATCAGCAAAGAAATGACAGAACTGAATCACACCAGTGAACAAATGGATTTGATAGACATATACACAGTGTTCCATCCAACAACATCAGAATATACATTTTTCTGAGCAGTACATAGGACATTCTCTAAAATAGACCATATAACAAACCACAGAACATATTTAAGTAAGTGCAAAGGAATTGAAATTTTCCAATTCATGTTATCAGAAATGGGAAATTAATGATAAAATTAACTACAAAACTCCCATATGAAACTGGAAATTAATGATAAAAGTAACGGCAAAACTCCCATAAACACATGGAAAATCAATAATACACTCTTGAGCAATCAATAAGTCACAGAAGAAATTAAAGAATAATTTAAACAATATCTACAAGCAAATGAAAATACAAATACAACTTACCAGAACTTGTGGGACACAATGAAAGTGGTCCTCAGAGAAAAATTTAATGTACTGAGTTCCCACATTAGGAAAACAGAATGAACACAAATAAGCAACCTGATATTACACCTCAAACAGCTAGAACAAGAACAGCAAACCAAGCCCAAAGCCAAAAGAAGGGAGGAAATTATAAGGATTACAGCAGAAATTAATGGAATAGAGACAAAGAATAAATGAATCAAAGTGTTGGTTCTTTGAAAGAACAAATAAAGTTGATAAGCCCCTAGCCAACCTAATTTTAAAAAGGAAAGAAAAGACTCAAATTCATGTAATACAGAATGAAAATGGTGAAATCATGACTAACCCAGGGGAAATACAGAAGTTCATAAACAACTATTTCAAAAACCTCTTGTCTCATATGTTCAATAACACAGAAGAAATAGACAGATTCCTAGAAACATAGGAACCACCAAAGCTGGATCAAGAAGATGTAAAACTGCTGAATAACCCAATTTCTATTAATTAAATTGAAAATGTAATAAAGTCTCTACCAACAAAGAAGAGCTCAGAACCAAATGGATTCACTGTTCAATTCTACAAGAAATAAAAAGAAGATTAATGCCGACACTCCTCAGACTCTTGAATAAACTGGAAAGGGAAGCAGTTCTCCCTAAGTAATTCCTGGAAGCAAATATCACTCTAGTACCAAAACCTGAGAAAGACCCAACTAAAAAAGATAACTACAGGCCAATCTCACTAATGAACATAGATGCAAAAATTCTCAAAAAAAATATTGGCAAACAAGATGCAGCAAATCATCAAGAAGATTATACATCATGACAAAGTGGGATTCATCCAAGGCATGCAGTGATGTTTCATCATACATAAACCCATAAATGTAATCCACCATATCAATAGAGACAAAAGTAAGAATCACATGATCATTTCTATAGATGCAAAAAAGCTTTTGATAAGATCCAACACCCATTCATAATAAGAACTTTACAGAGAATTGGAACAGATTGTCATTACCTCAATATGATAAAGGCCATCTATGATAAACCAACAGCCAGTGTCACATTAAATGGCAAAAACTGAAAGCCTTTACCTTAAAATCAGGCACAAGACAAGGATGTCCCTTATCACTGCTCCTATTTAATATAGTATTGGGAATACTAGCCAAAGCAATTAGACAAGAGAGAGAAATAAAAGGAGTAAAGACATGAAAAGAAGAAGTTAAATTATCACTATTTGCAGATGACATGATACTCTACATAGAAGATCCCCAAACGTCTGTTGAAAGACTTCTAGATATAATAAATAAATTCAGCATTGTAGCTGAATACAAAGTAAATACTCAAAAATCAATAGCATTATTATACACTAGCAATACAATCACTAAAAGACAAATAAGAGAAGCCACACCCTTCACACTAGCATCCAAAAAAATGAAATACTTAGGGATTAATCTAACAAAAGATGTAAAAGAGTTGTACAGGAAAAATTACAATACCCTGAAAAAAGAAATCCTTGAAGACCTCAGAAAATGGAAAGACATCACTTGTTCATGGATAGGAAGAATAAATATCATGAAAATGGCCATTCTCCCAAAATTGTTACACAGATTCAATGCAATCCCAATGAAAATAACATTAATATCCTCATAGATCTAGAGAAATCACTCCTAAAATACATCTGGAACCAGAAGAGACCTATAAGAGCAAAGGCAATTCTAAGCATCAAAGCCAAGGCAGGAGGCATCACAATACCTGACTTGAAGTTATACTACAAAGCCACTGTAGTAAAATCAAAATGATATTGGAATAAGAGCAGACCTGAAGGTCAATGAAATAGACTAGAAGATACAACTATGAACATACTCAGCCACCTTATCTTCAAGAAAGGGGCCAAGAATATTTTTGGAAAAATGATAATCTCTTTAAATAAATGGTGCTGGAAAAACCTGCTTTCCACATGCTGAAAACTAAAATTAGACCCATGCCTATCACCATGTAGTAAACTAAAATCTAAATGGATCTAAGATCTAAATGTTAAAACAGAAACAGTAAATCTGTTAGAAGACAAATTAAGTAAAAATCTTGAAGACATTGTGGTAGGTAGAGAATTCATGAACAAGAACCAAACTTCACAGAAAATATGTCCCAGAATCAATAACTGGAATCATGTGTTATGGAAGAGTTTCTGCATGTCCAAATAAATCTCCAGCAGAGTAAAAAGTAAACCCACAAACTGGGAAAAAATCTTAGTGAACTGTCCCTCAGACAAAGAAATACTGTCTAAAACTTATAAAGAATAAAAAAAATCAGACCCCTCAAATTCAAAGACTAAATCCAAAAATGGGCATCTGAGATGAACACACAGTTCTCCAATAAAGAAATATGAATGTCAAATAAATATATGAAAAAAAGTTCATCATCATTGGTCAATAGAGAAATGTAAATTAAAACCACACTGAGATTCCATATCAACCCAAAAAGAATGGCCAGAATCAACAAAACTACCAACAATACATGATGGAGAGGCTGGGGGAAAAAGGAACTCTTCTGCACTGTTGGTGGGAGTGTAGACTGGTGCAACCACTGTGGAGGTCAATCTGAAGATTTCTCAAAAATCAGGGGTTGGCGGTCCTATTGGAGATATTTCACACTTGGGCATATTCCCAGAAGATCTGAAAACATCTTAACACAGTGATATATGTGCACCCATGTTTATAGTGGCACCATTTGTAATAACCAGATCTTGGAAACAATCTAAGTGCCCATCAATTGAGGAATGGATAAAAAAACTGTGGTACTTTTATACAATGGAGTACTTTTCAGCTATAAAGAATGATCACATTGAAATATTTATAAATAATTGGATGCAACTTGAATCCATGCTTATAAGTGAAATAAATCAATCTCACATATATAAATACCATATAGTCTCCCTAGGGAAAGAAATGGTAAGAGTACAGAAGATTTTATGGTCATCATGGTTCACCATTATATTGCTTTGAAGTCTTAGGTTTCCATTCATTGTTTGGAATAGTTTTATTCTATTTTGTTTGATCTTAATATATGTGATGGTATGAATATTTATGTTGAAGAAAAGACAATATGGCAGCCTTGTTAATTTGATACCATGATGCTCTGAAGTCCTACCATGCTCTTGTTTTTCTGTTACCATTTGTTCTATCACCTTGTGTCTTATTGGATTTTAATATGCATGATATTATAAACAAATTTTTTTGGAAAATGAGATAATATAGCAGCCATTGTTCATCTTCATTTATTTGATTCAGAATGCCTTGCAATACTTTCATTCTCTTATTGGTTTTATTCTATTTTGTTATGTTTGACATGATTGTGTGTAAAGCTTAGCTCAATTATTTCAAAGAAAGAGACATTATGATACTGTTACTATCCATTTGTCTTGTTGTGAAGTGCTGTGTTAGTTACATTGTTCTGTTCTGATCTGTCCTCTTTTGTTTTATTCTTTAAAAAAATTTAAAAATGGAAAAAAGATTCAGCATATTTAAATTTTCTTTGAAAACTGCATTTTTATTAAGACTACAGAAAAATAGACCAGATATTTATGTGTGATTTATAAGAAAGGGAAACAATATTTTAGGATAACTCTGTTTGAGGGTGTTTCTATGAACATGTAGTGACAGCAATAATTTTATATTATTTTTACAGTTTTCCCCTGGATGTGTAATTTTCAAAGTATTTTCAAAATAATCACTTAAGTATGTGTAATTTCACTTAATTATAATTTTTTCACATGGTTCATAGTAAGCATGAATACTGAATGCTTTCCCACATTGCATACACAGGCTTGGGTGACAATAAGACATCACTCAGAAGGTTAGCACCTCTGTCAGCTGAACTTTTACCAAATATATCTTACATGCAGTTACTCCCTGGTGTGAGAGAAATCCTTCATTTGCAAAAAGGAAACGCTGCAGCAAATCTTTTTGACACTGCCTACCTATATAGGGTTGCTTTCTTGTGTGCATAATTCCTCTATTTGATGGCACTTTTGTGCACTGAATGTTATCCACCATTGTTCAAATGTGAAGTAACACAGAGGGAGTTCTTTCATGTAGTGACAATCTCTCTGGTTGTGGAAAGTTTTACTACATTCCTTACATTCATAGGTTTTTTTTTCCCAGTGTGGGATCTTTTAAGTTTATAAAGTGAGAATTTATCAACAAATCCATTTACTCAATTCTCATATAGATAGAGTTTTCTACAGAGTGGATTCTTTTATAAACACAAAATCTACTACTATAACTGAAAGACACTCCAAATTGCTTACATAGAAAAATAAGAGTTTATTTTCAGCACATTTTCATACTGAATGCTTTGCCATATTGGTTGTACCCATAGAGGTTCTATCCAATGTGAGTTCTTTGATGAATAATAAGGGTCCAATTTTGACTGAAAGATTTTCCACATTGTTGACATACATATGGTTTCTCCCCAGTATGAATTCTTTCATGTATAATAAGGGTATCCTTTCAAATGAAGGATTTCCCACATTGTTTACATACATATAGTTTCTGTCCAGTGTGAATTCTTTCATGTTTAGTAAGGGTACCACTTAGACGGAAAGATTTCCCACATTTTTTACATACATATGGTTTCTCCCCAGTGTGAGTTCTACCATGTGCTTTACAACCAGGGGCTGTACTGAATGATTTACCACATTTGTTACATACATATGGTTTCTCCCCTGTGTGAGTTCTATCATGTATTTTAAGTTCTGACTTATGCATGAATGTTTTCCCACATGTGTTGCATACATAGGGTTTCTCCCCAGTATGAATTCTTTCATGTTGAACAAGGGTATAATTTTGGCTGAAAGATTTTCCACATTGTTTGCATATGTAAGGTTTCTCCCCAGGATGAGTTCTATCATGTTCTTTACATCTAAAAGCTGTACTGAATGCTTTTCCACATTTATAGCATACATAGTGTTTCTCCCCAGTATGAATTCTTTCATGTATAATAAGACTACCATTTAGATTGAAAGATTTCTCACATTGCCTACATACAAATGGTTTCTCCCCAGTGTGAGTTCTATCATGTATTTTACAATGTGAGGCTCTTGTAAATGCTCCCACATTTGTTGCATATATAGTGTTTCTCCCCAGTGTGAATCCTTTTATGTTTTTGACAGCCACTGGGTGTACTGAATGCTTTCCCACATTGCTTGCATTGAAATGATTGCTTTCCAGTTTGAAGGCTTTTTTGGTTTTTTAAAGGAATTAATGTTAGATAATGCTATTTCCTATTTCTCAGTTATATGTTGTTTTGCTCCACCATATTTTCTAAAATCTTTTTCAATTTGGTATAAAGAAATAGCAATATTCTCATGGTGATTTTGTACATATGAGTTCCATGAGCTGTGTTTTGTCTCATGTATTTGAAAACTGTTAGGTGTTGTGTAGGCTTTCACACTTTTCTTACCTATAAAGTTTTTCTGCCCAGGGCGAGTTTGTTCACTAAGATCAGAGCTGTTCTCCCCCCATTGTCCACATTGACAAGGTTTGTCTCCAGTCTTCCTCATTTCATGCTTCAGAAAGGACTGGAAATCATTGCAGGTCTCCACATCTTCATTACTTTTATATTGCTGCTCTTCAGTTCTCAAATAATTGTCTTCATCACATCTGTAAAGAAATACAAAGAAAGCTATCAATCACAATGGAAAGGGCTCCATATTAACAATTGAGATTTATGAATATAATTGTAGTTTGATGCCTGCTAAGTAATTCTGATGGTTAACTGACTCATTGCCCTGCTGGACTTCTTTCAAAGGACCACTTATTCTAAATAGGATGGTGGTCATTTTGCAATTTTAAATTGGTATATGATTCTAATGCATAATATCATTTCAGGAAGTTGGTACAAATGACTATCAAATATTGATCATTTTTTTAGCTCTTCATGTCTTCATTCTCCCTGCTGTCTACTTAGCCTGATCATCTTTCTCAACTACAGAAAGTAAGGATTTCTGGTCACTTATTATTTCTCTTTACTTATACTCCACAAATATGCTTTTAATTTCCCATTTAAAAGAAAACTTGTGATATTTACATTTCTATGTCTGATTTATTTCACTTAAGGTCCAACTCTTTTTGTTTCTTGGAAAATGTTATAATGGTTACTTGTATAGCATATTTTCTTCAGTGCAGAGTTAAACACATATCTTAGACTGAGTTACATTTGTTGATCTATTATTTGCTTTTTGGAGAGAGATTCTTAGTGTTCATGAACATGGTCAAGCTGAACTTTAGGTTGTCATCCTGCTGATTCAGCCTCCCACAGTGCTGGGATTGCAACAGTGCATCTCACCATGATGAGATGACCCCACATTTTCATTATACAGATATCCAGTGATGGACACCTGGGCTCTTCCCAGAGCTTAGCTACTGTGAGTTGATTCTTGTATTAGATATTTTAAATTCCCTTATATGTGCTGCATTGAACAACACACTGCATGGATCACTAACATTTGATGACTTCAATGTATGTGACAATATACTGAGAGAACCATTGCACAGAATGATGCATACAACCCACTCAACAGTCAGGAGGTAGAGATAGGAGGATTGCTCTGAGTTTCCGGACAGTATGGTATACAGTAAGTTCAAAGTCAACATGAACTGCAGTATAAAATCATGGCTCAAAAGCTAAAAAAAATACACTGATGGATGTACACAAGAAACATATTATTTTAGTTTTCAGACTGCTTAATATTGATTACCATGTTTCTATTTTATGTATCCATCAATAAAGTATGAGAAATTTTAAACATGAACAGCTCAACATTCTATAGTACATTTTCAAACCTATTATTATAACAGTAGCATTCATTTCTGTTTTGGACAGTGATTCTATGTGAAAAAATTTTAGCTCATTAAAGTTTTATTATTCACATGTATACATAATTGGGATTTTAGGACCAGGAATTGAACTCACAACTTCATGCTTGCCAGGCAGGCATTTAAGCCACTGAGCTAAATCCATTGCTTATAAATGGACATTTTAAAGATGAGATTGTATCAAAATTCAATATTTGTTCATTTATTTCTTACCAGAACACAATCTTTAAATTTATTCTCATACATTTCCATGATGTGGATCTTGAAGAAAATTTTTATTTTTTATTTTTATTTTTTTTTATTTTAAAGAGAATGAAACAAAAGAGGACAGATCTAAGCAGATCAGAAAAGAACAATGTAAGCAACACAGCAATTCACAACAAGGCAATTGGTTACTAACAGTAGCTATCATAATGTCTCTTTCTTTAAAATAGTTGAACTTAGCTTTACACACAATAATGTCAAACATAACAAAGTAGAATAAACAACTCAAGAGAATGGAAGTATTCCAAGACATTCTGAACCATATAATGAAAGATGAACAATGGTTGCTATATTATCTCATTTTCCATAAAAATTTTGTTTTTACTATCATACATATTAAAATCCAAAAACACACAACATGATAGAACCAATGGTAATAGAAAAACAAAAGCATGGTAGGACTTCAGAGCAAGATGATATTAAATCAACACTGGCTACCGCACTGTCTTGTCTTCAAAGTAACTATTCATATGATCCCATATATTAAGATCAAACAAAACAGCCTCCTGCCTTGGCTTTGCTGCTTAGAATTACCTTTGCTATTCTAGGTCTCTTCTGGTTTCAGAGGCATTTTGGGAGTGATTTCTCTAGATCTGTGAGGCATGCTAGTGGTATTTGCCTTGGGATTGTATTGAATGTGCATAACAATTTTGGGAGAATGGCCATTTTTACAATACTTATTATTCCTATTCATGAACAAGGGTTGTCTTTCCATTTTCTGAGGTTCTCTTAGATTTCTTTTTTCAGGGAATTATAATTTTCCTTGTACAATTATTTTACATCTTTTGTTACATTAATTCTTAAGTATTTCATTTTTTTGGATGCTAGTGTGAAGGGTGTGACTTCTCTTATTTCTCTCTTGGTGAATTTGTCATTAATGTATAAGAATGCTGTTAATTTCTGAGTATTGACTTTGTATCCAGCTGCTTCACTGAATATATTTCTTATATGTAGAACACTTTCAACAGAGGTTTGGGGGTCTTCTATGTAGAGTATCATGTCATCTGCAAATAGTGATAATTTAACTTCTTTTCATGTCTTTACTCCTTTCATTTCTCTCTCTTGTTTAATTGCTTTGGCTAGTATTTCCAATACTATGTTAAATAGGAGCAGTGATAAGGGACATCCTTGTTTTGTGCCTGATTTCAAGGTAAAGGCTTTCAGTTTTTGCCATTTAATGTGACACTGGCTGTTGGTTTATCATAGATGGCCTTTATCATATTGAGGTGAAGACCATCTGTTCCAATTCTCTGTAAGGTTCTTATCATGAATGGGTGTTGGATCTTATCAAAAGCTTTTTCTGCATCTATAGAAATGATCATGTGATTCTTACTTTTGTCTCTATTGATATGGTGGATTACATTTGTTGGTATATGTATGTTGAACCATCCCTGCATGCCTGGGATGAATCCCACTTGGTCCTGGTGTATAATCTTCTTGATGATTTGCTGCATCCTGTTTGCCATTATTTTGCTGAGTATTTTCGCATCTATGTTCATTAGTGAGATTGGCCTGTAGTTATCTTTTTTAGTTGGGTGTTTCTCAGGTTTTGTTACTAGAGTGATAATTGTATCCAGGAATGACTTAGGGAGAATTTCTTCCCTTTCGAGTTCATTGTAGAATTTGAGGAGTGTTGGCATTAAGTCTTCTTTGCATTTCTTGTAGAATTCCACAGTGAATCTGTCTGGGACTGGGCTCTTCTCTGTTGGTAGAGACTTGATTACATTTTCAATTTCATTCATAGAAATTGGGTCATTCAGCAGTTTTACTTCTTCTTGATACAACTTTGGTGGTTCGTATGTTTCTAGGAATCTTTCCATTTCTTCTGCATTATTGAACATATGAGAGGAGAGGTTTTTGCAATAGTTGTTGATGATCTTCTGTAGTTCCACAGGGTCAATAGTGATTTCTGTTTTTCATTCTGTATTGAATAAATTTGAATCTTTTCTTTCTTTTTTTAAATTAGGTTTGCAAGAGGTTTGTCAATTTTATTTATTCTTTCAAAGAACCAACTCTTTGATTCATTGATTCTTTGAATTGCTTTCTTAGTCTCTATTGCATTAATTTCTTCTCTGATCTTTATACTTTCCTCCCAACTTTGGCTTTGAGCTTGGCTTGTTCTTTTTTTTCTATATGTTTCAGGTGTAATATTAGGTTGCTTATTTGTCTTTGTTCTGTTTTCCTAATGTTTGAACTCAGTTCAATAAAGTTTCCTCTGATTAATGTTTTCAGTGCATCCCACAGGTTCTGGTAAGTTGTATTTGTATTTTCTTTTGCTTGTAAGTACTGTTTAATTTCTTCTTTAATTTTCTCTGTGACCCACTGACTGGCCAAGAGTGTATTATTTAATTTCCATGTGTTTGTGTGGTTTCTGCAGTTACTTTTATCATTAATTTCCAGTTTCATGGTACTATTATCAGATAACACACATGCAATAATTTCAATTCTTTTGCATTTACTTAAATATGCTCTGTGGATTAGTATATGGTCTATTTTAGAGTATGTGCCATGTACTTCTCAGAAGAATTATACCTCTATCAAATTCATTTGTTCATAGGTGTGATTCAGTTCTGTTACTTCTTTGCTGATTTTCTGTCTAGTTGATTTATCCCTATGTGTCAATGGTGTGTTAAGGTCTCCTGTTATAGTTATGTTATTGCCTATTTGATTTTTCATTTCTGTTAATACTTGCTCTGTGTAGTTGGGTGCTCTGGAATTTGGTGCATATATATTTAAGATTGTTACCTCTTCCTCTTGCATTTTTCCTCTAACTAGTATGTAGTGACCTTCTTTATCTCTTTGGACCATTCTTGGTTTGAAGTTCACATGGTGTGCAAACAGAATACCTACCACTTCTTTTTTTTCAAGTTTCTGTTGAATGAAACATTGTTTTCCATCCTCTGACTTTTGTCTAAGTTTCCTTTGGTGTTAGATGAGTTTCTTGTAGACAGCATATGGTTGGATGCTGTTTCTTGATCCAATCTGCCAGTCTGTTTATTTTAATTGTTGAATTGAGGCCATTTACTTTAATGATTATAACTGTCATATATTGGCTTATTTTTGACATGTTATCTTTCTGATGTTGTATCTTAGCTTTCCATTCTGTTTAAATGTCTGTCTTGCTTAGTGCTTTTTTTCCTATGTGTATCTAGAATGTCTTTCAGTATTCTTTGTAGGTTTGGTTAGGTGATCATAAAGTTCTTCAGCTTTTCTTTGTCATGGAAGTATCTTATTTCTCCAACCATTTTGAAGGACAGTTTTGCAGGGTACATCAGTCTGTGTTAGAAGTCGCTTTCTTTAAGGATCTGAAAAACTTCACTCCATGCTCTTCTTGACTTCATTGTTTGTGTTGAGAAGTCTGCTATGATTTTGTTAGGCTTTCCTTTATAGGTGACCTATCTCTTCTCTCTAACAGCTTTTAATGTTTTGTTCTTATGTTAGATTTCTGGAATGGTGATTAGTATATGTCTGGTTGTAGTTTTGTCTTATTATGGCTATTTGGATTTCTATATGCCTCACTAATCCATATGTCACTTTCCATATCACGTTTGGGAAGGTTTCAGCTATTACTTCTGTAAATAGCCTCTTGATATCATTTGTGTTTTCCTCTTCTTTTTCTTTTATCCCTATTAATCTTATTTTGTTTTTCTTTGCATCATCTTGCAGCTGTTGAATTGTTATTTCTTGATTTCTTGTTATTGTTAGATCTTTCCTTTCCTGTTCACTAGGTGCAATCTTATTTTCGAGGTCTGAGATTCTATCTTCACTTTCTTTGAGGCAATTTTTGCAACTTTCATAAGAGTTTTTGATTTGTTGTATATCTCTTTGAATCTGCTTAATGCATTCTGTTTGCCTCTTAAACTGTTCATTCAGGGTTTCTATCATTTTGCTTTGTTCCTCTAATTTTTTAGCTGTGTCTTTTTGGATGCATTCAGTATTTCTTTCACTACTTTTATCATTTCTTCTTTTACCTGGGAGAATATTTCTGACTTGAATTCCCTCATAGCTTCCTGTACTTGCTTCTTTATTTCAGCTGATACCATTTCATACATTTCAGGTATATGTGTAGTATTTTCTTCTATGTACATGGCTCCTATTTCTTCGGATGGGCTGGAGGTTTGAGTTGCATTTTGGTCTTTCATTATGTCATTTTCCTTTATTTCTGTGTTTCCAGCATTTTTCTAAAGCTTTCCCTTACTGCTTGGAACTGGCTTGGCTCCCCTTCAGTGGGCCTTATGAATGAAAGTCATGGGGCACAGTCCACTAAAGCCCACAGAACCTCTGGAGCCCAGTCCAATGACCCAAGGGTGCTGGGCAGGCACCCAGCTGCCAGGATCAATGGTCCCAAACCCTTCCAGGTCTGTGCTGGTGATCTGAAACTCACCTCCTGGCATGGACTGCTGGCTTGGCTTCCCCTTCTGCTCTTCTGGTTCCCCTTGTTGAATGAGGATCACTAGGTACAGTCCACTCAAGCCTGCAGAACCTCTGGAGCCCAGTCCAGTGAGACATTGATGGTCCCAAAACCTTTATAGTCAATTTTTAAACTGATGTATTAGATAGTGCTATTTGTTACATAGTATCAGCACTACCTATGATTCCTATATTCTAATAATTTTCTATAGATTCCCAGATATTTTACAAAATAAAATGAAATAAAATAAGTGTATCTCTAGACATTTTTCTGATGTAAAATAAAGTGTAACATGATCTCAGTCCTAATTTCTTTGTTGCAATATTTATGCTCACACAGTAACACTTAAGAATATTCCCTATCTCTTAGGTGTGTCAGTCACCTTAGATTTCCTTAGCAATTATTGTCCTCTTCTTTAATTTGCTGATTATACCATATTCTTCCTGTATTACAAACATAGAAATAAAAAAAATTTCATTACAACATTACAATAAATCATCACTTATTCCAGTTATAGTCATGGTATAATATAATCAGGAATGTGATATATAAGCCAATGTTATAATTATCAAATATATTAAATTATTTCACAACAATCATTAAGGCTGTTTGTATAAATAAACAAAACATATCATTCTTACCTTTCACAGTAATATTCATATATGTTTCCCACATCACACCTCTATGGAGCTTCTTTTGGAATGGAGTCAGCAAATCCCATTCTTCTGGGGTGAAGTTCACAGCTACATCCTCAAAGGTCACTGACTCCTAAATAATGACAAGTGACCTGAGGGTTAGAAACACAACAAACACATCTCAGGTCCCCTTATACAATGTTTAACTGAAAGGTCATTCTTTCAAGTATTAATTGCATGTCACAGTGATTGAAACTCAAGTACATTCAAATATAGTCACTCAATAACATTGATGCTAGGCTATAACAAACTATCAAATAGATCATAGAACTGTAGCATGGCCTGACCTGAAGGGCTGCCTATACTGTAATTTTTCACTGACTTTAAAACAGAGCACAAAGAGGGAGCCTGCAAACTATCATTCACAAAACACCTGGTTATTCATAACACTGGGTTCATCTTTCTTTCCAGACAGCATTTATAGTCTTGAAGCTAGTTTCATAGATAAATATTTAGTTGAATATGAAAGGAGGTTTATGATTTACTAAAATTTAATGAAAATAAAGGTTTATGTGACCATTCTATAAACAGGGTAATTAGAAAAGCATAGCTACATACTAATAGCTCAGGGATACCAAATTATCTCCTTGTATTTGAATATTAGGGATTCTACTAGAGTGTAAAAGAAGATAATGTGGGAAAGAATATATATGAAATGCTTGACATGCAATGAAAATTGAGGTATAGCAAAGAAACTGGTTACTAAATACAGAAGGAAGTGTTCAGTCCAGTGGTGTAGTGTATACCTGTTCTCCCAGTACTTCAGAGGTTGATGTTAAGGGATTACCAGGAATTTCAATATTGACATGAGTACAGTGTACAGCCTGGGCTATGCAAGAAAATTAAAATTAATTCACAGTCATTTACAAATCACACCATTGTACCAATGATATATATCTGTGGTACAAGCACCTGGCTAATATGTGCATGGTCCTGAGTTCAATTTCCAATACCAAAAAGAAACAAACTAAACACACATTTGATTTGTTCAACAATTATAGATGAAAGCTAGAAAAAAAAAGCCTACACACATTCAATTCTTGTGAGCAAGGAAACATTTTACATAATAAACATGGAAAATATTTGAAGTTCAACATTCATATCAGTTGGAAAAAATGTATCTCAGGAAAGGAAGACAACTTTCAATGCATTCACATGGAAGTAGAATATTGTTTCATGATTCAGCTGATGTCATGCCTCTCGGGAAGCAAGCACAATGTGTTTCATTTACATTCAAAGAGAGATAGGCATGTTCTTAGAAATCTGGACTGTACACTCTCCTTGCCTATGTGCATTGGTGAACCTTTGAAATGGGAAAGAGAAACACAAATGACTATGCAATTTATATTTTAAAAACACACAGTTAATGAAAAAGTTTCCTCAGAATTAAATCAATCAGCCATGAAAATAGGAAGAAATTGAAATCTCTGAAGGTGGGAATTAAACAAGAAAATGTTTATCTGGAACACAATACAAAGATTTTATATTTGGAATAAAGATCAATGAGCGCAAATCTAAAAATAAACAAAAATTTATTTGATTCAGGAGAAATACTGGATAGAAAAGAAAATCCAAATCACATTTGTGAAAGGCACCAAACAATATTGAATTATGGAAAGACAAAATGATTAGACCTATTAAATCAACACTCCCACTACTAAATTTCACAAACACCTTTTCTATGGAGTTTATGAAAATCCAAAACAAGCGACTTCTTTCTAATGTCTAGAAAATATTTTGTGCTATTATTCTTGGGAATATATGTATTTATTTTCAAGTAAACTTAAAGAGTCAGAAACTGTGACCAAGAGACTAAATGAGAAAGTGCTTTTACCTTGATTCACATACCAGCATTTGTGAACAATAGTGAGAAATGGGTAAATTGAGAAATACCACAAAACCTCACACAATATTTCTCTGTGAAATTGCTATTGCAGTTCCTAAAAACTTAAAGGGAAGAAGCTAAAAGAACAGTCTCCATGAAAAAGCACACACTGTAAACTTTGTGAAGTTTCCAAAGGACAGTTGTCATCAATCATGTAATAAAACCTTCTGACCTGAAGGGATTTTATCACCTGGTTACTTTCATTCCTTGCATAAGTCCCGAAGGTGAAACTTACTTAATTCACCTGGGACACTTTCATTGTTATCATTAAATCTTAACAAGAACTTTTGAGAATATGATTTTCTTTAAATGATTAAAAAATAAATTGCCATTCAGGTACTTATTCATTTATATCTGTTTATCTTTCTTCAGACATAAAATGATGAAACAGTTTCTATAGTAGGTAGTGATAAGAAAACTATACTTACAAATAAGAGTTCAACAAATCCACAGCTAACAGTCATGAAATTTTAAATTCACCAAAAGTAGAACAGGTCAACTTATAGGGAGAGCAGTTGACAATATCAGAACAGGTCTCATTATAAAGGACAGAGAGAAGTCAGAGCTGATTAATAGCTATAAACATAGGTAATGTGCAAATACTCTCATGTCCTGGAGAGCAGTGGTTATTATTTGGACACTGTTGAGGATTGATTAAAGAGAAATTTATGAAAAAAGACATACCTGGGTGGCATTGATTCATCAAAATCTACTGACACTACATTAGCTTGACTATATTTCACATATACAATAAGTGGTTCTTTTAAAAACAAATATCATTCCTTAATACATATCCCACTACACAGAACAACCAACTACATAAACAGAAACAGGATTCAAAGAGACAAACCAGTCATTAACAAGTATATATTTAAGAATTCACAACAATTCTCTCAGTGCATGACAGCTCAAAAAGACAGAGCATTCTTTAAAATCACACATAAAATTAACAAGATAACCATTCAAAGAAATATATCAGACAGATTCTTTTGAATGGTTTATCACAGAAATACATACACACTATCATCACAACAAACAAAGAAGTTCTCACACATGTGGTCCAGGTTCAGAGCAGCAATACAGAATGTAACATAGTCAGTGGAGTGGAAGTTATGCTAAGCAGGCTTTTACACAATACTTGAATGAAATTTGAAATGAAAAGCAGAAAGAGTTTAAGAATTCTCTTGAATGAGAAATCAAATCATAAATTTTAAATGACATGTTTCAAAAAACAGCTTAAATAATTAAGGATTTCATAATCCATGACAGTGATAGTACATTTTCATTTTTTTCAGTTACTCAAAATCAATGCAAAAAAACATATTCTGAACAGTGAATGTAGGTACTGGAATAAAACAAATACTTCAATTTCAGAACATTAGAGAACACAGGACAGAGGGAAGCTCATCAGTGCAGCTATGAGCAGAGTGTATAGCATCACTTTGCATTGTGGTCTTTGGGAAGCCTGAGACTAGGGTGAGCAGTGCCTATAACAGGTGCATCCCTGAACCTCCATGAGCTGAGTCCCCAGAGAGAACTTGAGAAAGCCGCTGCAATATAAAAAAGTTAATCACCCACAGAAAACAGCACATGGCTCTATAATTGTTCAGATTCTAAAGAATAATAGAGAAGAAACTCTTAAATGTATTAGTGGCATTATTGAGTAATTAATGTCATTAAATACATTAAAATATAGAGAAAAAATATACAATGATGACAGTGGAAACATAAAAGACATAAGAAACAAAATAAAATTAGCATGGGATAATTTGGAATGTGTACAAATGTATTCACTTTCAAGTAACAGTATATATGGTGAAAAAAATTAAAGTTTCAACAAAAATTTAATATTATATTTAAGATAATGTACCACAGACAATATCTCTGGATTGAAATACAGATATGTGCCATCTAAATATGTATCAGGTATAAACAAGTGGATTGAAATTATGAGCATTATACCACATGCATTTCACATTGACATAATTTCAAAAATGTGAAAACCACATATGATACAGCTACACAAACACATAGTGCATCATTTAGCATGTCCTTTTCAAAAATGTCCAGTAACTATCAATGAATTATAATAATTATATGACCAATTTTGCTTCTTTCTCTGCACTCAGAGAAAAAAATTCTTTTACAAGGCCAGGGATACAACTCAGCAGCACAGTGCCTGCCTGGCAATGTGAGATTGTGAGTTTGATTTCCAGTTTAAAAAAATTGCATGTACAAGTGAATTTTCTACTTCAGAGAGATCAGATTGTGTGTTTAACAGGCAACCCCTTTGCAAGTTGTCCTGTATAGCATTATTTCACCTTTTGTTATTTAATTTCTTATCATAACATCCATCTTTTATCACTATAAGTAATAGAAGCTAATGTATTCAACAGTTTATTCATCACAGGACTCTAAATATAAGACAGTAGTTTACAGATGCCTGGCAATTCTGCTAACAATTACTTTCATGATAGCCAGTGTTTAAATGTATGTTAAAATTTAATCCTGTTGAACATTTTAAAAAATTCATATGAGATATTTAAACATTTTAAAGTAACTTTGGAATTGTGAAGATGTGCTCATTAATTTTGGAATGCACCATCATGACAATGAAGTGCAATGTGGAGTATACAATTTATCTGTTTGAGGCCTCATATTTAAATTCTCATTTAATTAGCATAGTTAGATGTCTCTGACACTCACTGAGACTTTGATAAAATATCCAGCAAAGTCACCTGACTTTATCCTACACTACAACAGAATCCAGACTTATGAAAACTAACCCTAGCAGTGGGCATGAATGAGAGCTGCATGTAGCCACAACCTCCATCCCTTCCCTGTGAGAAAGAAAGAACTTAGTATGGTAAATTTTCTATATTCCTTTCCTTCTCAAGGGTTAAATGTTAATGTCTTGTGGCTTACTAATTTTTCCAAAGCAATGTACTCAACTTGACACCCCTGATGATTAAACCTCTACTGTCACATTTTGTGAGTTTGAAGACACCTGGATTATCAGGAAAGACACATCTACATGTGGCTTCATTTGGCAAGAAAATATGGCCCATGAGATCTGGTGCATGGCCCCTGCCTCTCAGACTCTATCTCTGCTGAAGAACCTCCACTGAAAGGTTGAGGATTTGATTCTTAGAGCATGGGGAAACCTAAGGCCAATATCCTAAGGCTAGGGCAAACACCAGTGCTCATGCACAGAAAAATAAGAGACTTGCTTTCCCCTTATTATCCCATCATGTGGAATAATATTCATATTGGTTGTTGTCAAGCACATACAAAGTCAGTTATTTGCCATGTGATATAAACCAGTTATCCACAAAGATGTTCAGAGCTTTAAAAATGGACTGTGAGATTCATACTCATCATGAGACAGAACACAATCAACACAAAACACTAATCATTATTTGCCCAATAATTCTATTAACAGATATTCTTCATATGTAGTAGATATTTTCTGATTCTCTTAAATCTTCACAAGAGAAAAAAGAAATATTTTAACAAAAAACACTATAGCAACCAGATTCATATTTAAGAATACTACCTAATAATCATGAAATTAAAGCAATTTATACAATGAAAAATAAAATATGTCCAAATCTTATTTTTAAATGGGAAAATTAAACACAAAATATCTAGTGTGAATTGTCCATTTTTCCTATGCATTGTCTCCTTCCCCATTCTAATTGAGTGTATGTCCCAGGTGATCTAATGATTCTCATGCCTATTCACCTTTTTGAACTCTTTCTGTATGCTCACACAACTATGCAGGTAGTCAGTACCAGTCCTAGGTATCTTAGAAACTCCTCTCCTTTTAAAAATGCAAAATTGCTAAAAGTTCAAGTCCTTCTGAGGCTGAATCACACCACTCAATTATAATTATAAACCTGAAGCTGTGTTAAATAGATGACATTGAAAAACATGTTACAGAAATATTTGTTATGTGTAATCCTATCCTGAATGTCTAATGGCTCAGTTTCTGCCAATTTAAAATTTCCATTTTAGCCTTTTGTCTGGGAGATACATATCAAGCTGTATGACCAGATTGGACCATATCAGCACAAAAAATGATTAAAAAAAATAAAGGGAAACAAGGAACAAAATACCAAAGTAGTGTTCACATTTCCAAATAGAATTTTACTGCTCTCCTGATAGAGCTGCTCAGAAGAAACAGGTGAATACAGCTCTCCAAACTGGAAAAAACTGGGTAAGATTCATGTTCTACAGAGAACAATATGAAGACTAGAAGGAATGACATAGAAGTGGTATTGAGTTTCAAAATTAAAATGACTTGATCAACCTAAAAGTAACAAAATGCACTGAATAGGCACAAAAACAAAACAGATATTGCAAATACTGCGGGAGACAACTGCAGTGACTCCCCTTGAATGCAAAACAATTACTGTGACTTTGAATGTTACAATACTTAGATGACTGAACTCAATATTTGGGTTTACAATAAACACCATCACTTAGCATTAAATTTTTTCAGCCTGCTGAATACAAATGACCTAATCAGTATTTTAGATATATCAGAAAAACAAATTTACAACGCAACACTAAACATCAAATGTACCTTACTGAATGCAGCACCCTGTGAATCACTGGTTGTTCATCCATGGTGTCATTTTCCTGAGACCACAGTCTCATTATTGCATCCCAAGACATGAGCGAGCATATAAACTTTGCATTGTGCCATGTATCACTAGTAGAAACTATGTGTCAACTTAAAAATTCAATGTAAGTTTAAACTGCAAACATTTTCTCTTCATTATCTAAGGGCCACATGGACTTTAGAAAAGATAATTTGGGGTGGACATAAACCCCCCAAGTGTATCTCATCTTGAAAAAGCTCTTGCTCAGGTTTCCAGGGTGGCCTTGGTTTTTAAACACTCCTAAGTTTCCCAAAGACCTGGCATTAAAGTTGTGGACCACCATGACTAAGTGTTGTTTATTTTACCACAACCCTGAAACCTTGGTGAAATTCGGTGACATAAAAATGAAAATACTTATTCACACATGGTAGTGCATACCTGAAACTGTAGAACTGCAGTGGATGATGCATGAGACTCTGAGAGTTTAGAACAGTGTGAACTACAGAAGGAGACCCATTGCCCTCTACCAAAGCAGAGGCACAGCACTATAACTAACAAGGTAGCAGATGTCAGTCAACATGTTACAGGCAGCTTGAGCTAGTTAGAAATAGTACATTAGTAGGCCCTCAAAGGAGCTGGCACAGAAGACCAGATGTCTGGTGACTTTGCAGGAGACATACACCTCTTGATGTGCATCAGATCTTAAGATAGAAGGCAAAAGTAATACAACCTCACCCTTAAATTTAATCATTTGGGATTAGGTATGGATCACATTGAGAGGCCAGGAGTCACCTTTCCAACCTCGTAAAGGAAGAGTCACTGATCCATAGAGAATGCTTGCTAGCTACATAACTCGCTTCTCCATTTGTCCCTGATTTAGTCAATTTTACCTGAACAATTAAAATTATAGATTGACCATAGCTCTTACCCACCTCATGCCTGCCTGCTTGTGAGTTCCTCATTTGTTCCCTCTTTACACTTGCCCTCACATCATGGTTTTACTCTATAAAAATACCTAGAAAATACAAAGTGTTCTGCATACAGTTTGGGACCTCTTCTGTCTCTCTCCTCATACAAAAGCTTTCTTTCTCTCAATAACTACTTCTACTCCTAACCTCCATTGATCAGAAAATATATTCTTAAAATTCAGAGAACATGAACTTGTACTTTACATATAATAGTTTGAAAATTTCATTTCCCTATAACAAATTCAACCATCAAAGTGATGGAAAAGTCTCAACACTTCTTGCAACTTTGGGCAAAGAAGTAAGAACTCGTCTCCAAATCCAACAAATATTTTTTAAAAAATTAATATCTTGTTTCAAATATCAGAGGATTAGGTAAGGGCCAAATTTTTGAGGTCAGTCCCTGGACAATAAGAAATATCATATATGCCTTAAACTCTGGTGTCCAACAGAATTTCCTTCCCATGCTACTTTAGCTATAATGTCCAATGTATGTTAATATCTTCAATTCTAGCTTTCTAATTTCCTGTCTTACCTCAGACATGGTTGGGGAGCTAATCAGTACACACAGAAATAATATTTATCCATGAAAAAGTTTCCCTTCTTTCTATAGGCCTGTGATCCTGTTCAGACCTAGCAAGCAGACAACCCTTCAGTGCTGTCACACTAGGTCAAGCTCAACTCAGAAGTCCTTTACTTCTCTGGCTGCTGATTGGGCCTCCCTCCACATGCCCCTGCTCTCTCATTTCCTTTCAATCACCTTGGCTGTTCAATTTCAAAAAGAACTTTTGTCCTTATTGTTTAATACTCATGCAGATCCAGACTAGGTGTATATACCCCTACTTAAGTAAAAAGTCCATCTCAGTGTTACAAATTTTTTTCTCTTTTTTGATACTGGGTCTCACAATGAAGTTCAGGATACACTTGAGCTCACTTCATTAACCCAGGATTTCCTTAAACTTGGAAAGGATTCTCCAGAGTCAGCCTCCTGAGTGCTGGGATTAAGTGCATGTGCCATCAGGCCCCACTCATTGGTTTAAATTTCAGGGGTCAAAATCTAAGCACAACGCAACTGTTACAGCACATTTTAGATTTGACACTCATTTCCTATTCCACTCTCATTTTTGTCACATCTCTACATTCCTGTAGACACAAGTTTGCTATGTTTTTCATTGTGTGATTAACAGGCCTCACCTACAGGAAGTTGTTTTCTGCAGGAACTTTACCCTTACAAGCCAATCATCACCACACCCAAATACTTCACCACAATCTAAACTCTATGAAACTCCTTGCTTAAGTACTTCATTTGTAAAAATAAGTTGTTTGTTTAACTAGCTTATGAATAAGGGACTAGCTAAGGAAATAGCCTGAGATAATATTGCAAAATTAAGGGCTTTGATAAGAATTAAAATGAGAATAGACAATGAACTAGGGCTTTGAATCAGCAATAAATTTTCTCCTCCAAAATAAAAAGCAGATTCTTGTCTACTAAGGCGGTGACTTGCAGCTACTAATTAGCAAACTCCAGAGATAATAGAAATGTAAATGCAAACTGCCAGTTTATCTCTAAACCCTGTTTCCTGTAGACTCCACAGGCTGAAGAAATGAGTGACAACTTGGGCTCAAAGTAGTTCTTTTTTCTGTGTGCTGTGACTCAGGAATGTAATCTCACACTGGAAGCTGGTGGAAGAGGATAGTCTGGAGTTCAAGGTCAAGCCAGACTACAAATATATGTACTTATCCAAACAATAAAAGATAAAACAGAAAAGAGAAAAGGAAAGAAAGAAAGAAAGAAAGAAAGAAAGAAAGAAAGAAAGAAAGAAAGAAAGATATGTGGAGATCTAGTTTAAATTCACAGATCCAGCTGTAGCTTGCCAGCTGACTAAGCACCTGGGAAGCATTCCAGAAGGCAAAGAGCTCATTTCATTTTCATTTCACATTCAGTGTTGTGAGTTTATGAGTTCTGTTTATTTATGAGGTAACATCATTGTGAGGAGAGGCTTCACAGAAGAAATTCGGATGATAATTTTTTCTGACTCTGAGGACAGAACTCAGGGTTGCCCACAAACCACTGCACTCCTCAAAAACAGCTTTGCCTGGGGTTGCCAAAGTGATGTTCTGGGCTTACAATGGTTCTGCCAATTTCCTTCCAAAACTCCCAAAATTCCATCCCATTCTCAGTTCCAGTACCATCAAGTTACCATTATGATGCTTGAGGATGTCCAAGAATCCTTTGCAGCCCTCAGTCAGAAGAAGTCCAGAAACTAGAGGTGCACTCAGCTCCAGGCTCTCAGCACTGAACTCACAGTGAGCACTTCAGAACCAGGACTGGGAAGAGCCCTCTTCCATTGGCCCACCTGATTGGATGTGTAGCCAGCCCCACGTTTATCAATAATTGGCTCCTGGGCCAGTGTCTCTCTTGTGATGTCATGCTCACCTGCCAAAATTAGTGCTTCCATTTAACAGCTTCATGACTGTCTTTTCAGAGCTGTCCTGGGTTTCCTTAAGTACTCAGTGTACTTTCCTGAAGCCAGTTCCTACATATTCCCAGGTGAATGTCCTCTGGAATAACCAGTCCCTTGAGGAGAGAAAAGAATATTTAGCCAGGTCAA
This sequence comes from Hydrochoerus hydrochaeris, assembly GCA_004027455.1. Lineage (NCBI taxonomy): Eukaryota > Metazoa > Chordata > Mammalia > Rodentia > Hydrochaeridae > Hydrochoerus > Hydrochoerus hydrochaeris. Next base: position 78,075 of record PVLA01003625.1, on the reverse strand, counting down.
ACCAGAATAAACTGGAATGAGTAGGGGCTGCTGTCAATAATGAGGCTGTAATCTTTATTGCCAAGGTTTTCACAGGATCTCTCTCAATCTGCTCATTTTCATTGAAATACTTAGTCTGTGTCCCCAAAGAGAACCCCATTACAGCTTGAATGAAGAAGCTGCACAAAACAATAACAGATTTCTGGGAAAAAGTAAAGATGAAGGAAAATCAAATGGTCCAACTGCTTCACAAAAGCTTCATACTGTATCCAGTGTCATAAATCATACCTAAATTTTGAAGATAAACCTAGCCAAGCATGAGGTTCACAATTGATTGCTGAAACAGAGTCCCATATTTGATCCATTAGATCACTTCCTGGTATTGATTGTGGGATACAAAAACACTTTTGACTGTAAGTGAAAACATTTTTGGCATGTATGGATACATTCCACTCTATGATCAATACATTAGTGAATTATCCTGTTGACTAATTGTTGACTTAACTTCATATCTCAGATTGCTTTTAACCAACCAATAAATTTTAGATCTAAAACACAGACAGCATGAAAAAATATCTAATGAAGGTGGTGTAGCAATCAGGCAGACAATGGTACCTGAGTTGGGATCTTAGGGCTTGACACAAGTTCCAGGGAAATAACTTTTTTGCCTCTTTAATCAATGCAGTCAGGAACAAAGGCCCTCAATTACCTAGCTACTACCTTCTCACAGGTAGCTGTCTGAGCCTCATTTCTTTTCCTTCTTCCAAATGAAGTGTTTTCATTTTCCATTTCGATCTTGCTATCCCTAAGGCCTCATTTTTATGAATGTTACATTCATGCATTTACTAGAGGATAGTGGTAGGGGGAGCACCCCACCTGTGGCTAAGTCAGGTAGAAAATCATTTGTCTTCTTTTTTTTTACAGATTCCACTTATGGAGCAGCCAAAAACATTTTTCTTTTCTGTTTTTCTTTCTAGTAAAATAAGAAAAATATCTCTGCTAATTTTCAGCTTTTGCCCACAGCTAAATTCCTTGTTTTTGTGAGTCCCTGAGCTTAGTTTCTACCAAACTAACAGGTTGAATAATTTTCTATGTAATGATTACGGGTTGGCTATTCATAATATTCTTGCTCTCTACCTAATAACAGTGCCGCGTGAATAAGAGATTTTCTTATAAGTTTGCTGATGGAATTTTTAATTAGCAATCATATACTGAACCAGATCTAATGTGATGGGAGTATCTGACATCAAGTGCATAAATTTCTGTTTCTAAACATCAAGCTTCTGACTTATCTGAGCCCCTATTTCATTCCTCAAAAAAGACTAGAAAACTTGCACTAACAGGTTCCATAGGAAATTCCTGCAGGTTAATTGGCTCACCTGTCTTTGTGATAACCTCCACAGTTTCAAAGGCACTTTATTTGATTTAAAATTTAATAAATTCTGTTATTTATGCATTTTGGATTCCTGAGTGTTTTGGTAATTACAAAAAGAGATGGTAACTGAATGTTTGTGTTTCTGCATTTGTGTTACTGAACTTTCTATAAGTGTGATAATGTATCTTAAAAATTCAGATATTGGAAATGGAAATTTTAGGGAAGATGTATTTTAGTCCATACTTCCAGAATGACAGACCATGATGGGAAAATGAGGCAGAGCACAGGAGCTCACCTCCTATTGGTAAACATGTAGAAGACATGAAGGAACTACATCAAAGGAGGAAGGTTCCAAGGGCACTAGGTGTACATGTGTGTCTGTGTTTCCTTTCTCCTGTCTCTGTGTTTTTGTCTGTGTATGTGTATCTGTCTGTGTGTCTGTGAGCACATAAGGATTCTACAATCCAACCAAGAGTACTCTCCCCATTCTTTCACTGCACAGCTCAGGACATGCATCACAGTGCAACTCAGCCCATCATTACCCTAAATCACAATTTTCTGTCTCCACATGGTTGTTGTGTATTGTTGCACACTGATCTCACTCCCTGTGTCTCTCACATAGTAGTGCATAGCAAATTCCTTGGGATCACAGATGGAAGCTGCTGCAAACATGCTCTGAAACTGATCTCTGGAGTTTAATGAAATGTATTGAATTAAAGTCTGTAATAAGCACAACCTCCAGCCCCTGTGTGCACAAATCATTCAGACCCTAGAAATTGCTCAGGAGCAACAAGTAAGAGACAACATGTGCTGATAACTTACAATACTATGGATAAAGCTAGAACAAAATTATCCTTATTGACTCCAGATGCTCTGTAGTGCTACCTTCCATCCAAGTTGAGCACTCAGACATAGGACATGTCCTACATCCAGCTCAGATGACACTATGTCCAGCTCCAACCTGATATATCCTCTCTCTGTCATCTAAAACCTGATATTCCCCAGGTAATCACCAGGACAGGGGTGCTGGGATCCAGAGAAGGTCCTTAGGAAAATGAAAGGAAATGGTACCTGCAGGGGGTTTAAGTCTGGCTTTGCTGACATTCTCCCTGTGTCCATTTTCCCTGGAGAGGTGTCTGATCTGGGACACAAGACTGACAGAAGTAAGAAGTTCTTTGACAGGGCCCTACTGCTTCTTGAGCTCTGAGCCCTCCTGTTTCAAATCTGATTTTCTTATGGCCATACTTCATGGTATTGCAGTCCCTCCAAAGAGACAATTCAGAAAAAATAATTTAGAGTTGCAAATGCCTTTAAATTCCATTCTGTATTTCCTATAGTCTGCATTAGGGTCCTGGAGAATTACCATTCATCTGTGCAGAAAATAACTTCTCTGGCCCAGACAGCTGCTGGTATTGTCAAAGGAAGATCAGGACAATTGTGGGTGAAAGAGTCCTACATTCCTGCAGATTGTCCCATCCAGGGCCCCCTGTAGGAGAAATATAAGTAAAGGATTGAAGTCTTTACAAGCTTCTAATTTTAGATCATGCAAGGATCCAGGTCCTGGAGGAACATATTCATTTTTGGGAAATTGTTCTTGATTGAGGTGCAGGGCAGGTTCTGTGTTAAGTTCCCTTCTGCTCTCCCCACTACAGGCAGGGACCTGTCTTGATTTTATGCATGTCCTAGAGTGCACTGCAAGAGGTGACTCAGTATCAGCATCTTGGCCCACTGACCCTGGTGGTGTGATTTAAGGGTCACCAATTGAAAGCAGCATTTGCCTGGTGAGAGAGTTCATCTCTGTGAGGTAGACCCATGTTCTATGGGGCACATCCTCACCAGGAAGGACACAATGTTGTAATGGGCTCCAGATACTTGTCTGTTCCATTCATCACCTCAGAAACTGGGATAGACATGGACACAATCATTCTTGAGTCTGTCAGGTGTGTGAACAGTTGGTTGAAGGAATATGTCTTTCAGGTGTGTCCTTCTAGATCTTTGACTCTAGCTGCACCTTAGGGCACACCTGGATGTCCCAAATACCCAGCTGAGAAAAATCTTTCAGTGATCACCAAGGGGAGATGGAGAAATTGTCTTGATGCCTAGGGAGCCCTGAGCATGGTGTGAAAGGTGGTGGAGTCTGAGTCTTCTCAAGTCTGTCTTGTCCTCTCCTCTGTCTCTGCTGCTGTCTACAGCTTCACTGAGTACTCTTAGATGATTCTGGGTCCTGCAGCTTGTTCAGCACTAATCCTCTCTCATCACACTGTGTGCCTGACATTGTGGAATTCTGTGATCCCCAGAATTCACTATCATGTGACATCCATGAGAAAAGTCTAGGGATTTGGATCATTATCACCTGGCAATTGTTCCTTTCTGCAGGACAGCACATTTGCTTTCATTTATTTCAGCTATTAACTATTTTAACTTCTCAAGATGATATTTGAAGGCTGGGTATTTGTTCTGTACTTTGAATATTTTATCTCCATTAAGATCCATTTCTGGAAATGACCTTCCTGAGCACCTTTAATGTGGATGATGATCCATTTCTCAATGATCAGTCCTCTCTTCCCACTGTCAGGGCCATGCATGATATTTATTAATCTTCCCTTCGAGACACTGAGAGCTTATGGAGGCAACATGTGGTCTGTGTGGTTCCTAGGAACATGATGTGGTCTCCTTGTGGTCTTCTCCTGTGCTCCAGTCATCCAGAATCTCCTTAACAGTACTCCCTACACTGTGGATCTGAGGCACCCTGCTATACCAGCTGGCAAGGCTCCACATGGGTTCTGGATATCCTGTATCTCCTGGTTAATGGGTGATCATTCAGTCTGCAATTTTATTTCTTTCATTGGTTAATGAAAAGTGAGTGATGTTTATTTCATACAGAATTTTGTCAATTGGAAAATGTAGTTAATAATTGTCTATTCATTTCCAGGTTGGAGCAAAAGCTAAGTACAACTTCAGTAGCAAAATTTGAACTCTTATTTAAATCAGGGTTATAATATCAATAATTCAAAATGACATTTGCATATCCAGGACTGAACACACAATAACAGAGAAAGAAACAGAAGGAAATTCATGAAAGGTTTTAGATATTTCAGAGATCTGCTGTTTGCTGGAATTAAGAAGATCCATCAGAGAGGGGCTGGCTAAATCTCAGGTGATAACCTGTTCTGGAAGGCATTCTTGTTTTGGCCTGGATACAAGATATAAACCTGAGACATCACATCAGGAACAGGAAATCTCAGTCCTTAACCACAGGACACATGTCCTTCTCAAGTGCAAGGCAGCTCAAGTGCAAGGCAGGAGAAGAAGATTGAGGTGCATCTAACTTCCCAAAATGAGTGTGACCATGAGGTCCATGGTCACATCTGAGGCACAGTGGCCTGTGTGTGAGAATCTTATCTCACCTCTGCCTTTAGAAGAAAGGCAACTGTGAGGTGGGTGTGAAAAGATTTTGTTCTATTCATTATGAACCTGGTTGAAAGAAGACCATAATCTTTTGAGTATTACTAGCTATACAGTTATGTTTGAATATTTTAGGAAAACTTAGATATATATGACTGATACAGAATTAATTGAGGCAACCTGAGATAAAGAAAATGCATGAAGGAAATCTATCAGAATTTTTTTATGAAATACTGAATATTATGATTCTGAAGGATTTAATATTGAATATGAGAGAAAGGCAAACAGAAAGAGAGATTGAGACAGAAAGAGATAGACAGAGAGACATACTGTATTTCTGAATCCTTAATTTTGAAAGTCAAAAACAAAAGTGTAGATGAAAGTCCTGCTCAATGTCACTGTCACAGCATGAGACTGAAGCCCCTGTACCCTGCCTTGAGTCTAACCAGGCTGCTCCCTCCTTTTCTTCCTAAGGTCTCTGTGTGCTGCTGGGGCTGACCTGGGGACCAGGTCTTCTGAGGGGGCTGAGAAGAGAGGGCTCTGACTTCTCAGAAGATAAAAATAGGATTTATTTATTAAAATGACAAATTTATTCACTAATGAGACAAGTCCTTGTCTTCCAGAAAAAATTAGTACCTTCATTTTAGATGATGATTTATTGTCATATGAAGAAATCAATTTTATGAATGAGTCTAGAGAGAAGCTGCTAGGTTACTAAGGAGAAATTTGTTTTTCAGCACAATGAAAGAGACCTCCATAGGGAAAAAGAATAACAAAATATGAGCAGTGATTCCTGTCAATACCTACATGACAGACTTGGAGGGATATAGAGAGACAGAGCAGAAAATGGCTTGGGTAAGCAGTGCCATACCAGATTCTCTAAAGATATGTTTAAAAACACTGCATTTGTACATGAATCTGTTTTTTCTAATTTGGTGGTCATGAGTATCTGCTGCTATTTAAAAGAACCCAACATTTATGTCTGAGTTTATGCTGAGGTTCTCTCACTGTGTCTTGCACAGTAAAATATGACCATATCTTGGAGGTCATGGAGTTGAAATACAGGGAAAAGTGGTCTTATTTGCATCTGCAGTGAGGGAGATGCAGCCTTGGAAAACTAGGATGTAGTTTGTGCTCACAAGCAAACACCCCATCCACTGTGCAGCTTTCCCAGGAGGCTGGTGCATCCAACTCAGTAACTGGAGACAGAGCCCCTGGTGACAGTGCAAGTGATGGTCAGGGTCTCCACAGGTTCAACAGGCTTGGTCCTTATTCCCAAAGTGTCAGATCAGACAGCACACCTGAGGACAAGGGAAGTCATGAAGAATTCACCATTCCCACACCCTGGGCCTTTAAATATCTAGAGACACCAGGACCCTCACACAACAGAGTAGCCATCAGGCACAGAAGGCTCCATGTTTTTTGCATGTGGCCTGCAGGATGAAGACATCCCCAATAGCCCAGCTGCTGACAGGAATTTATTCTGCTAGCCCCTAACCTAATTTGAATGTATGTGTTGAAGAGGGACATATAGGATGCTGAACTAGTGTGACAGTCACTGTCCAAGATTTGGCATTACTGTGTATAGGAGATGCCCAGCCTGGCATTGATCATGTGAGATTTATCCCTGCCTAAGCTGTACTGTGTTCTGTGGCTTTGCATGGGTAGTTGATGCATTTTATGGGAATGGAAAGGAAATGTTGAGGCTTTCCCTCCTGTCTTATGTTGTTGCAGAAAATCAAATGTCAAACCAGGTAGAAGACTTTTTGCACTCAGGAATCTAGCAGGCAACTTTAGGGATCTCAATGCCAATGGGTGGGGGGATTTTAGTGTCTAAATCACCAGTGATGAGCCAGTTTAAGTTCAGCTTAAATACTCTGAAAGCAGGAATACAATGCAGATTGCAGGTTATTACATGTTTGGCTGCTTGAATAGAATTAAGTCATGTATTGTCAGGCAAGTTAACTCTAAATAAATTTACTTAATAGCAATCATTTAATGTAATGTAATGTAGGAACCTCCTGGGGACAGGGAGAGGGGACTTGAGTGGAGCCAGCAAAGTTAAAAGTATCTTTCATTGTATCATTTTGTTCCAGCCAAAGTTCTTGAAACAAGTAGGAAATAAGACACTTGATCTTTTAACCAATGAAATCACAAGCTAGAAATAGTCAGAGAGGTCATTGCACTATCAGTGGAAAAGCAGCTGGGAAGTCAAGGCTGACTGAATTTAGCAGGGTGCTTACATGACAAGCAGCAGGAGGATAGGCAGAGGCCACTATTTAATTTTTCACCTGCTATCATGTCTCTAAGTTTGCTACACTAACTGTGCCCTTACTATTTTATAATCATGCCCTTACACTATGAGACCATCAGGCAGTGGCCAAAACTGCAATGTACAGAGAACACATCATGCAGGTGCTTTACTTTTGGAGGAGCACAGTGCACTTCTCCCATCTGTCTGGGACTGTAACGGTCTACCTCCTTCAGATATGGGTCTTCAGAATTCACATTGATTTCCTCGCCAGCATCTCCATCATTCTATTTTTTTCATGTGTACTCTACATCATTTGCTTACCTCTTTTATATTCTTTTTAGTGCCTTTTTTAGAATTATTGATGATTTTGTTTAAATGTAATGTCTTATTCCATATGACTTCTGTGCCTGTGACAGTTTTATGGCTGAATTGTTTTGTTTTCTCCCTTATAACAAGATTGAGTGATTTACTTTGAGACTTTTGGGTTCTTCACAATTGGTGCCACATGGATGACTTTTGGGAGACTTTAGGAATTATGGGAAGAATTCTGTTGGATTGCCTTCTTGTGTTTCTATTTGCATTTGTTTGTTTGTTTTATTTTGAGAGTGGTTTGTTGCAGTGGACTATTTATTGTAGAGATGTCTTTGGTTAATTTCTATTTTTCAGTGATGTTCCCTGGATGTGGTTAACCAGCAACCTTTATCTCTGTCCCAGGATTCAGCCACAGCGTTTAATTGATACATGAGGTTGTAGTATGCTGGGCCAGCTGGCTTCATGATGGCCCCCAATTGAAGTCCTCACAGCACATTGATTTTGTCATCTGGCTCTTTGTTATGTGCTACAAAATATGAACACTCTGCGACTGTCAGGACTTGTGACAGAAGTCTCCACACTAGATCTGGGGAATAAGGGAAGAGTAGGGAAATGATTTAAATATGAAAATAAACATTCAGGGAGCAGAGGGTTCTGGAATAATCTGTGTGTGATTATATTCAGGCAGTAAGTGTGATCTCAGTTCTTCAAGTGGAAGCATGATGTCAACAGAAGGAAGGTGGACAGAAGAGCAAATGAACTTTTCCAATTTAGGAAGAACAGAAACTTGAGTGCAAGAAACTGACTGACTATTTCAGAGTGTACAATAGATTTATTTTAAAAACAAAGAAAAAAACCATTGTAGGGAATATTCTACCCTATTCTTGCTCCAAAATTCTTTATCCACTGATACACTGAATAAGACCTACTTTGGCAGTTTGGAGTAGTTATGAATGAAGCAAGTATAAATAATGAAATGCCAATGTTTTTTGAAGTCACTTTATCTTTCATTTTTTTGTATTTTAATTTCTTTTTCATTGGTACTTTAAGACACTAACATGCAATATATTAATTAAAGTTAATTTGCTACTATTTTTGAAATTCTCTTTCCTCTCTATCAGTTTTCTCTATTTTGTGTTTTTAGAAGTAAGAACAAAAAGAGCTTGAGAAGTGTTAATGTTTAGTCTTCTCTGGAGTTTTAAAATTCAGTGGTAAATCAGTTGGATCTCAGACATTTTTTAGTTGTTAGGTCTTTAATTACTGCCACAATTTCACTGACTATTTCTGTACTCTTCAGGGTTTTTATTTTTTGTGGATCAATGTTGGCTATTCTCATTAATTTAGAAATCAATTCATTTCTTCTAGATCCTCCAATTTATTGAAGTACATGTTTTTGCTACTGGGACTTGAACTCAGAATCTTGTACTTGTGAGGCAGGCAACCATGCTGCTGAGCTAAATCACCAGCCACATTGTACAAGTTTTCAAATTGGTTTCTGATAATCTTAATTTTAGCAGAGCTAATAGTGATTTCACATTTTTTTCATTTTTAATTGTGTTGATTTGGGCTTTTCCTCAACTTTTTGGTACAAGTGGCTTTATTATATTTATTGTTTTGAAGAAACAGCTCTTTAGTTCATGATACTTTGTATATTTGTCTCAATTTCAGTAATGTCTGAACTGACATTTCTAATTTCATTCTTAATCTTTGCATTTGAATTGTTCAAGGTTTTCTAGGATCTTGAGTTATTTCATTAGGTCATTTATTTGGGCTTGCTCTGTGTCTTGGTTATTTTGCTTATTCCTGAGACAAGATGCCTGATATCCGAAGTTAAAGGAGAAATGATTTACTTCAGTTCACAGTTTGTAGAAGATTCAGTCTGTGGTCAGCTAGATCCACAGCAGAGTGGCATGGCAGAAGGACACAATAGAGGAAAAACTGTTCATGGTGTGGCAGAAAGAAAGTAGCAAGGAGCAGTTTGTCTTTCACTTTTATTCCATCAAGGATATGAGCATTTGGGTGGGGTCACATAAACTCAGGAAAGATTCTGTCTTCAGTAAATCCATTCAGTCACATCTAGAATTACATTAATTCCTATCTGTAAACTAATTTAGTACCATACAGCCTTAATTGCAGTGCCATATGGCCTAGATATAGCTAGCTGAGAAAATTCTACCTATGAGTATTAGATACAAGATAAAACTATTTTTTTCATGGACCTGGTTACCCTATTTGTCCATAAACTTCCCTCTTAAAATTTCTTTTATTGTGTCCCTTAGGCTCTGGTATATTTTAATAACATCATTTCTTCCTATAAATTGTCATAATCCGTGATTTGTTGTGTAACTCAGTGATTCAAGAAAGCACTAAACAATTTCTATGTCTTTGATTAATTTCTTTTGTTTCTTTTGCCATTGATTTCTACTTTTATTGCACTGTGGTCTGATAATGTGCACAGAAAATTTTCAGTTATTTCATATTATTTTAACCATGCTTGTTTGGATAATATGAAGTCTATTTTCTAGAAAGTTTCATGTATTGATTGGAAGAAGCTGTCTTTCATTTTTGGCTGGTGGGATTGGCAGATATTCTATTATACCTATTTTTTTAAGATCTGGTTTGAGCTCTAATATTTGCTTGTTCATTTCTTGTCTTGTTCATTTGCTTATTTGTAAGTATTGAACTCCCCCACTGTAACTGTATTGCAGTTTATCTGATTTTATGTGCAGGGATGATTGTTTTATGAGTTCAGCACACAAATAGTTGATGTGTAAATATTTATAAATGTTATATTTTGCTGTTAACTCATAACCTTAACTATCATCCTATGCCCACTTGTTCTTTTTGATTTTGGCTTGAAGTCCAATTAGACTGAAAATTGCATAATTATTCCTCTTCAGGCTCTGGTTGCATAGAATATTGCTTTCCATTTGTAAATTTTTAGTCAATAAATTTCATATTTAAATTTGAATTAAATGTGTTTCTTATACATAGTGTATCATTGGTTTTTGCTCTTGCTTTGTCCAATCTGGCAATCAGCTTACTTTAATTTGCGAGCTGTTATTATTCACATGAAAATCATTACAGTTTGAGTTGTCCTGTCATTGCATCATAGCAGAGGAGAAATAGTCTATGGTTGGATAGGCCAAAAGCAGTCAGCTTGCCTTCTACTTTTTCTTTTATTGTATTGAGACTACAAGCATATTAATTGGTACCAACCATAGCAGTGTTGGCCTTCTCATTATCCACATGTAGAACTGTGCTAAGCCAATCAGGAAATTTTTTGCCTTTAGGGCTTGTAACTCTTTGCTCTATGCTACTCTGAAATTTAAATTTTATGTTGATTAGGAATTTAATTATAATGCACTTACTTTTACATTTGACTTGTTGCTTTGCCTAACAGCTTTTAAGATTTGGCCCGTGTTGGACTTGTAGAATTTCAGTGTAACATGTGAAGAGGTTCTTTTACCATTGTGGCTCTTTGGGGGTTAAATATACCATATTTACCTATATTTTAAATTCCATACATAACAACTTTCCTTGTATGATTTCTGCAAAAGGCCATGATGTGATTCATGCAGTTTTCTGATTTTTCACTAATTATAATTAATTATAGGTTAGTATTATTTGCTTTATCTAGCAGGTTTTGACTCATTTTCCATGGTCTCTTGTGTGGTTTTTTTTTTTGTTGTTGTTGTTTTGTTTGTTTTGTTTTTTTTTATTTAAAGAGAAAAAAGACAGGAAAAAGGTAGAAATATTACAGAGTTTCAAAAAAAAGGATAAACAGTAAGAGATCACTGTTAATTTCCTACTATTTTTAAAATGCTCTTTCATCTCTATCAGTTTTCTCTATTTTGTGTTTTTAGAATTAAGAACAAAAAGACAATCATATTGTCCTTTTAGAAATATTTGTTCAAGTTACAAAATTAGAGCATATGAAGTAGACACTGAAGCAGTGAGATGACAAACAGATCCATTCAACAGTCCAACAAGAACTTAGAAGTATGCTTATCAATCCTATACACTTAAATATTCATGCAGTTTATCTTTTATAGCACTTCCTATTTCCTCTCTTTTTTACAATAGCAATTTTGCATTTTTTAAAAAATTTATTTAAAGGCAGTCAGTAGGACCCAGATTCCAGCTTTGGGCCTTCACCTCATGCTCCAGTGGAATCCCAGTGCACAGAAAAGGGATATTGAGCCTGCTCTCAGGTGGTAAGACCACCCGCTGCATCCCAGACCATCCCAGTGCACACACAGGGACAGGAACCTAACCGGGCCATGCCCAGCGACAGCCAAGCAACCAGTGGGACCCAGATTGAAGATTTGGGCCCTCACTGTTCCCTCTGGTGGAATCCCAGTACATGGAAAGTGACACTGAGCCTGCACCCAGGCAGTAAGACCACGCACTGGATCCAAGAGCATCCAGGGCTGCACAGGGGGATGGGGGCCAAATGGGGCCATGCCTAGAGACCAGCAAGCAGCCAGCGGGACCCTGATTCCAGCCTAAGACTCTGATGGTGCACTCTGGCAGAATCCCAGCACACAGGGAAAAACTTGGAATTTAGCTCCCAGGTGGTGAACCTTGGACTACAACGCATTAACTGTGCCAGTGTGGTGAGTATACACCTAAAATAGAGGTGTAGAGTGGATAAATAGGGCCAGGAGTAAAGCCCACTCCAAATAATTGTAAGACTTTGGTGAGTCTGAAAAGAGTGTGGGTGACCACCTTCTACACACAGAAAACACCAGGCAGAGTGAAAATTACAAAATGAAAAAGCAAAATGCAGTCTCAAACATCTAGTCCACCAGAAGCAAGTGAAGGAGTTATTGAAATAGAGAAGCCCAAAAGTAACACACTGGGAACCTTTGAAAAGATAGCAAGTGAAATAAAAAAAACAACTCCATGAGGCTATAAAGAAAATCAAATTAGAAGAAATCCCCCATGTAAAGTCAGAAATAACAACCTTACTAAAGGAGTTGCTGAGCACAGCTACAGAAGAATTTGAGAAAAAAGTACAAGAACATGGGAAACTGATTGAAACCTTGAATGAACAATATAGAAAACATGCAGAATGCATGAAAACAAACTGAAAAAGACATCTAAGAAACAAGAAATTCTATTCAAAGTTTGCAAAATTGCTTAAATGAAGCAGAGGATAGGATTTCAGACCTTGAGGATAGGATCACAATTAGTGATCATGAAAAGACTGAAATTTAAAAATAACAAAGCAGCAAGAAATGACAATCCAACAGCTTCAAGATGATGTCAATAACAACAGTATAAGATTAATAGGCATCAGTGAAGAGCCAGGAGTCAAAGCAAATGATGTATAATTGCTATTGTAAAAAAGAGAGGAAGCACGAAGTGCTATAAAACATATATCTGCATGAATATTTAAGTATATAAGATTGATAACCATACTTCTAAGTTCTTGTTGGACTGTTGAATGGATTTGTTTGCAGTCTCACTGCTTGAATGTCTACTTTGTATGCTCTAATCTTGTAATTTAAGCAACTATTTCTAAAAGGACAATATGTAATTTATCAAAAAGTGATCTCTTACTGTTTATCCTTTTAAAAAAATTCTGTAATATATCTACTTTATTTCTGTTTCTTTCTCTTTAAATTGAAAAAACTTTTAAAAATTTTTATTTAAAGAGGAAAAGAAGCAAAACAAAAGGGGTAGCAACAATACAAAATTCTAAAAGATAAAAGAAAAAAGAGAAAAAAACACTAAGAAATCACTAAGTGATAAATTACATATTGTCATCTTGGATGTAGTTGTTCAAGTTACAAAATTAATGGATACATAATAGACATTCAAACAATGAGACTGCAAACAGTTCTACTCCTAGATCCTAGAAGGATTCAGCAATATGGTCATCTATTTTACACACTCAAACATACATGCAGTTATATCCCTTAGAGCACTTTCTTGTCCTCTCTTTTTTACAATAGCAATTACACATTTTGGGTTTTATTACTCTTACAGTTCTTATCACTACTTACACTAGAGACACAATGTGATATTTATAAATATGATTCTTATTTATTTCACTAATGAGTATAGCCTCAAGTTGTCTCCATTTATCTATGAGGCTGTCAAGATCATCCTTTTTTATAGCTGAGTAATATTGGTTGTGTAAAAATACTACATCTTTTTCATCCACTCTGCAGTTAATGGGCATCCTGGTTGTTTCCAAGATTTAGCTATTACAAATTGTGCTGTTATGAACATGGGGGCATATAAATCACTGTGATATGAACTTTGCACTTCTTCTGGGAAAATACCCAATAGGGGAATAGCTGGATTGAATGGAACTTCCAGTCCTAGTCTTCTGAAAATTCTCCATAGGGTTTTCCAGGGTGGTTGCACCAGTCTACATTCCCACTAACAGTGGAGAACTATTTCCTTTCCCCCCGGCAGCCTCACCAACATTTGTTATCAGTTGATTTCTTGATGGCAGCTATTCTTTCTGGAGTGAGATGAAATCTCAGTGCTGTTTTAATTTGCATTTCTTTAATGACCAGTGATGGTGAACATTTCTTCATGTATTTATTTGCCATTTGTATATCTTTCTCTGAGAACTGTGGGTTCATCTCAGATGCCCATTTCTGGAGAGGGTCTTTGAATTTTGGGGGATTGATGTTTTCCAATTCCTTATATATTCTGGACACAAGTCCTTTGTCTGAGGGGTTGCTGGTTAAAATTTTTTCCCACTCTGTTGGTTTTCTTTTCACTCTGTTGATGATTTCCTTTGAAGTGCAGAAACTTTTCAATAATATGAGATCCCAGTTGTTGAGTCTTTGAAGTGTTTCCTGTGCAGTTCATAAATTCTCTGCCTACCCCTATGTCTCCAAGACTTCTACCTACCTTGTCTTCCAGTAGGTTTAGTGTTTCTGCTTTAATATTTAGGTCTTTTATCCATTTAGACTTTAGTTCTGTGCATGGAGATATGCATGGATTTAGTTTCAGTCTTTGGCAAGTGGAGAGCCAGTTTCTCCAACACCATTTATTAAAGAGGCTGTCCTTCCAGTGGAAATATTTAGCCCCTTTGTCAAATATCAGGTGGCTTAGTGTATTTGTAGTTGTGCTTGCATCTTCTAATCTATTTCATTGATCCTCAGGTCTATTTCTTTTCCAGTACCATGCTTATTTTATCACTGTGGCTTTGTAGTATAGATTCAAGTCAGGAATTGAGATATCTCCTGCCTTGCCTTTGTTGCCCAGAATTGCCTTGGCTGTTCTAGGTTTCTTCTGTTTCCAAATGAATTTTAGGAGTGGTTTCTCTAGTTCTGTGAGGTATGTCAAAGTATTTTGATTGGGATTGCATTAAATCTGTACAACAGTTTGGGGAGTATGGCCATTTTCACAATGTTGGTTCTTCATAGCCAAGAATAAAGAATGTCCTTCCATTTCCTAATATCTTCTTCAATCTCCTTTTTCAGTATGGTATAATTTTCAGCATTTAGGCCTTTTACAATTTTAGTTTGGTTGATTCCTAAGTATTTCATTTTTTAGATGTTATTGTAAAGGGTGATATTTCCATAATTTCTCTCTCAGTGAGTTTTTTGTTTGTGTACAGGAATGGTATTGATTTTTGAGTGTTGACTTTGTATCCAGCTATACTGCTGAACTTGTTTATTACCTCTAGTAGTCTTTTAAAGGAGATTTTTGCTTCTTCTATATAGCATTATCAAGTCATCTGCAAATAGTGATAATTTCACTTCTCCCTTTCCTATCTTTATTCCTTTTATTTCTCTCTCTTGTCTGATTGCCCTGGCTAGTATTTCCAGAATTATGTTGAAAAGGAGTGGTGAGAGTGGACATCCTTGTCTTGTTCCTGATTTTAAAGTGAAACCTTTCAATTTTTGTCCATTTAGTATAATGCTGGCTGTTGGTTTGTCATAGATGTCCTTTATAAGGTTGAGGTAGACACCATGTATTCTGAGTTTCTGAAGGGTTTTTGACATGAAAGTGTGTTGGACTTTGTCTAAAGCTTTTTCTACCTCTATTGAGATGACCATGTAGTTTTTATTTTTGGCTCTGTTGATGTGGTGTATTACATTTATTGATTTGCATATGTTAAATCATTCCTGCATTCCTGGAATGAACCCCACGTGGTCATGATGTATAATCTTGATGATTTGCTGCATTCTATTTGCCAGTATTTTATTGAGAATCTTTGTATCAATGTTCATTAATGAGATTGGTCTATAGTTCTCCTATTTTGGTTGAATCTTTCTCTGGTTTTGGTATCAGAGTAATACTTGCCTCCAGGAATGATTTACAGAGGTTTGCTTTCTTCTCAATTTCATTGAAGAAATTAAGGGGTATTGGAATTAAATCTTTTTAAATTTCTTGTAGAATTCAGTTGTGAATCCATCAGGTCCTGGGCTTTTCTTTGCTAATAAGTGTCTAATTACTTTTTTAATTTCAATAGCTGATATTGGGTTGTTCAAAATTGCTATATCTTCTTGGTTAAGGTTTGGTAGTTCATAAGTTTCTAAGAATCTGTCCATTTCCTCTGTGTTTTCCAATCTATGTGAGTAGAGATTTTCAAAGTAGGTATTCATGATCTTTTGAATTTCCATGGGATCTGTAGTAATTTCTCCCTTTTTCAGTTCTTATTGCTTGAATTTGTGTTTTTTCTTTCTTTCTCTTGATAAGGTTAGCTAGGGATTGGTCAATTTTGTTTATTCTCTCAAAAAACCAGCTTTTTGATTTATTAATTCTTTCTATTTTTTTAAGTTTCAATTGCATTGATTTCTGCTCTAATCTTTACAATTTCCTCTCTTCTTTGAGCTTTGGGTTTAGCTTGCTCTTCTTTTTCTAGAAGCTTGAGATGAAGCATTATTTTGTTTATTTGTGCTTGTTCTGTTTTCTTGTTATGACAATTTATTGCTATATATTTCCATCTTATGCCTGCTTTCATGGTTCTCCATATATTACAGTATGTTGTTTCTGTGTTTTCATTGACTTTTGTATTTCATTGACTTGTATTTCATCACAAGTCAATGAAATAAAATTCTTTATTTCTTCTTTAATTTCATCTGTAGCCCACTGGTTGTTCATAGTTATTTTTACTTAATTTTGATTTTTTTGTTAAGGTTTTGCAATTCCTTTTGCCATTAATTTCCAATTTCAGTGCACTGTGATCAGATATTATTCCTGGGATAATTTCAATATGTTTGCATTTACTTAAGAATGTTTTATGGGATAATGTATGGTCTATTTTGGAGAATGTCCCATGTGCTGCTGAGAAGAATGTGTATTCTGATGTGCTTGGGTGGAACATTCTGTAATCATCTACTAAGTTCAATTGCTCACAGGTGTGACTCAGTTCTGTTATTTCTTTTCTGACTTTTTGTCTAATTGATTTATCTTTTGTGACAATGGGCTGTTGAGATCCCCTGTTATAATTGTGTTCTTGTGTATTTGGTTTTTCATGTCTATTAGTGTCTGTCTTACATAGTTGAGTGCTCCTGTATTTGGTGCATATATATTTATAATTGTTACTTCTTCCTCTTTAAGTTTTCCACTAATGAGTATGTAGTGACCTTCTTTACATCTTTTAATCATTTTAGGTTTGAAGTTCATGTTCTCTGCAATTGGAATAGTTACCCCTGCTTTCTTCTGATTTTTGTTGCATGGAATACTGTTTTCCATCCTTTAACTTTTAATCTATGAGTTTCCTTTAGTTCAGATGTGTTTTTTGTATACAGCATATTGTGGGATCATGTTTCTTGATCCATTCTGTCAATCTATTTCTTTAATTGAGGCCATTTATATTTATGGGTATCACTGAAATGTACTGGCTTGACTTTGCCATTTTATGTTCCAGTGTTTGCTTCCTGCTTTTTCCCTTATTTAATTGTTTATTCTACATGGTGGTTTCTTTCTGTTCTTGTTTTAGGGATTGTGGTAATTTTTATCTCTGTGTAGTATGTCTTTCAATATTGTTTCTAGGGTTGGTTTGGTGGACATGAATTTCTTCAGTTGTTCTTTGTCATGGAAGTATCTTGTTTCTCCATTAAATCTGCATGAAAGTTTTGCTGGGTAAAACATGCTGGGTTGAAAGTTATTTTCTTTCAGGGCTTGAAATACCTCTCTCCAAGCTCTTCTTGACTTCAGAATTTGTGCTGAAAAGTCTGTTGTGATTCTAATGGGCTTTCCTTGGTAGTTGAGTTGTGCTTTTCTCTAACAGCTTTTAGTATTCTTTTTTTATGCTGTATGTCTGAGATCTTAATTATTATGTGTCTGGGTGTGGATTTACTTTGATTGTGTCTGTTTCTATGCATCACTTTTCTGTGTATCAGATTCTTTCCCCATGTTTGGGAAATTTTCTTCTATTACTTCTGTGAATATTTTTGCTACATCATTTGCTTTGACTCCTGCCTCTTCACTGATGCCTATTAATCTTATATTGTTGCTGTTGGCATCATTTTGAAGCTATTGGATTGTCACTTTATCCTGCTTTGTTATTTTTAAGTTTTATCCTTTCATGATGACTAATTGCAATCCTGTCCTCAATGTCCGAGATCTAATCCTCTGCTTCATTTAAGCAGTTTTGCAAACTTTGAATAGAATTTCTTGTTTCTTAGATGTCTCTTTCAGTTTGTTTCATGCATTCTGCATGTTTTCTATATTGTTCATTCAAGGTTTCAATCAGTTTCCCATGTTCTTGTACTTTTTTCTCAAATTCTTTTGTAGCTGTGCTCAGCAACTCCTTTAGTAAGGTTTTTATTTCTGCCTTTACATGGGAGAGCACTTCTAATTCAATTTCCTCTATAGCTTCATGGAGTTTATTTATTTATTTATTTCACTAGCTGTCTTTTCAGAGGTACCTGGCATGTTACTTTTGGAGTCCTCTATTTCAATATCTCCTGCACTTGCTTCTGGTGGACTAGATATGTTTGAGACTGCATTTTGCTTTTTTATTTTGTCATTTTTACTCTTCCTGAAGTTTTCTGTGTGTAGGAGGTTGTCATCCACACTCTTTTCATACTCACCAAGGCCTTACAGTCATTTAGATTGGGCTTTACTACTGGCTCTATTTACCCAATTTACACCTCTATTTTAAGGGCATATTCACCACACTGGCACAATTAATCCACTATAGTCCAAGGTTAGACACCTGGAAACTAAATTCCAAGTTTTTTCCCTGTGCCAGGATTCTGCCAGAGTGTGTGGTCAGGGCCTGAAGTTGGAATCTGGGTCCCACTGGCTCCTTGGCAGTAGCTGGGCATGGCCCCGTTTGGCCCCTCTCCCTGTGTGTGGCCCTAGGTTGTCTCATACACAACACATGGTCTTACCACCTAGGAGCAAACTCAGTGTCCCTTTCTGTGTGCTGGAATTCCACCAGAGTGAACAGTGATGGCCAAAAGCTGGAACATGTGTCTCACTTGCTGCTTGGCAATTGCTGTGCATGGCCCCATTAGGCCCCCATCCCTGTGTGTCGCCCGGTTGGTCTGGGACACAGCAGTTGGTCTTACCACCTGGGAGCAGGCTCACAGTCTCTTTCTGTGTGCTGGGATTCTGCCAGAGTGCTTGGTGGGGGCCCAAAGCTGGAATCTGGGTCCTGGAGGCTGCTTGGCAGTTGCTGGGCATGACCTGGTTAGGCCCCCTGTCTCTGTTTGTGACCTGGGGTGTTCTGGGAAGTAGCAGGTAGTCTTAGCACCTGGAAGCAGGCTCAAATCCCTTTCCATGTGCTGGGATTCCACCAAAGCACGTAGCAAGGGCATAAAGCTGGAAACTTGGCCCCACTGGCTGCTTGGCAGTTGCTAGGCATGGTCTGATTGAGCCCCCATCCCTGTGTGCTTGGCATGGCTAACATTAGTAGTTTGTTTGCCTCAACATTTGACCACTTGTGTTACTTTGGGGAAGAAGGGGTGTGGTGCACTAGGCTTAATGCCATTTTCTTAGAAAAAAACTACAGTAATGTTGGTGGCACAAGACAAAGCAGATATTAGCATACACTAAAACTCAAATAATAACAATCTTATCACATAAAACAGCAAAAAAATCAGTAACAATAGACTCAAAGAGAAACTGAATATTTCTATAAAATAAGAACAAATAAAGTACCAATGTGTCATTCATAAGTATAAATAGATGTAGAATGATAATATTGTATACAGAACTGTGTACCATTTATTGACATACAGTAAATATATACTAAATGAAAGAACTATATTACCATTAACAATAGAAAATAACTAGATAACAATAGAATAGAGTCAACTAAATATCTACAGATTAATAAGACTAATAGCAATATTAATGATGGAGGAAGTGCAGAAGTGGAAATGAAAAAAGCAAAATATTAAAAGCACAGAAAAGGAAGATGATGAGGAGAAAAAAGTTAGATAAAGGATGCAAAATTAGATGTAAAAACTAGATTTCAATAAAAGTAACTAAAAAGAAAAGCAAAAGAAAAATTCCTAGATTCCTTCAAAAAGAGGCAAAAATGAGTCAAAAATTTTCTGTTTCTTTGAACCAGAATTTTCTGTATGGGGTTTTCATTACTGAAATTCATGAGTTATGGGGCAGCATAGTGAGTTGCTACAAGTTCTGTTTTGCTTTCACATTCACATTTATTGAGTGTGAATGTTGAATTCTTCCCTGCCATTCCTGCTTGGCATAGTTAGTGGTGTCCACCTTAGGACTCTAACCCCAAGTTTTCATGGCCCTCCGTGCACCCTCAAACACTGTGCATTCTACAAAGCTCTATGGCATACAGGTCTATGAGGTACCCCTTAAAGGCTCTTTGCACACCTCAGGATGTGGCAGCTGTTCAAGCAGAGACATGTTTTGAACATCTTGTCAGATGGGAAAAAGAAAGACCACTGAATTTCATGCCAAATGTGAGTGGCCAAGGCATTGATGATAAGCAGCCTACTGGACTTGATCACAGTGCTTTCAATCCCTCTCCAGGAATCAGCCTGTCTCCTTACCATGGATGACAGGATGCCTTGTACTTACTGGCCTGAGATGAAATGTCTCAGGTGGTCTTTGTGTAGCTAACATCATCGCTATGTCTATATCTCTGGGAAATCTCCTACCCAGGCACCTGAAGTATAGGTATTCTGTGGCTTCACATTCCTACAGTGGCTGAGTCTTAAAAAAATACCCACTTTCCTAAACGTCTTCTGCTAAACCACTCACTGGATGCTACACTGAATTTCTTTTCCAACTGTAGCCTGCTATGTGGAATCAGTTACACTGAGAATAAAACCCCACACAATCTGTTTTTGCAGATCACATTAAATAAGGTTTTTTGTTTGGTAGGTTTTGTTTAGTTTTGTTTCACATTTCTTTTTTTATTTAACACACCTACCCTGGGCAATTATTTCTCCCTTTAGCTGCTGACCAAATTTCAGTCTTATTTTGCTTGAGCAGAGATGTGTCCCCCTCTAATCTCTATAGCTGCTTAAGACTGCTCTTTTCTAGCTAAGTGTGGTGGTGTGTGCCTATAATCCCAGCACTTGGAAAACTGAGGGAAAAGTATTGAAAGGGTGAAGGCCAATCTAAGCTACATGGTGAGGCCCTCTGAAAAACAAAACAAAACAAAACAAAAAAAGAAAACAATACAACCTACTCCTTTTTATAGCTCTAAGGTAGAACATTGCAAAAGGCACCCTCTTATGCAGCTCCTTCCCTATTCTCCTGCAGCACCTCTGGACACATGATGCTATTCAGCTCACAAACTCTGTAGTACCCAGGCCTTATGTAACTCTGCAGAATTTTGGCTGTAGTGTGGAAGAATTCACTTTCAGGCACCAAATGATGGTTGTTGGACAGAGTCTGTCATGGACACTGAATTAGCCAGTGCTTCTGGGTGTAGTAACCAGGGCACTGCTTAGATTTTTTTGCTTTTCCTATCATCAGAGGTCTGCCTTCTCCTGCAATGAACTAAGCAGGTTCTCCTCCTATGGTTTGTTTTCTTTCCTGCAGTGAGTTTCATGAATTAGGAGCTGAATGGACTACAGAGCCTGCTTCCTTCCCTCCTTAGTGAGTGCTCTGTTTGATTTCAGTTATGCTCCCACAGGCATGGATAGGTGGAGGCTTGTGACTTTGTCATGTGCTCAGATACTTCAGTTAAGTTAGCAGTGTGGAAGGTGCTCTGTGGCTAGTCCACTACCCAGTTTTCACTGACTTCTTAACAACCTTCTCAGTCCCTGCTCCCTTCCCTCTGATAATCCCAACCTCCACTTCTAACCTCTCATGAGTACAGTATGCCATACTCTTTGGCTGTGTCAACTTTCCCAGGCTCTTCACCTGAGATTTTTCTCTGCACTGCACAAAGCAGTAATACTCTGACTGTGAATTCTGTGATACCACAGACTATAGAGATTTAGCAGCTTTTGCTTGGGTGTAGAAAGTCGCATTTGCAGGTGCTGCATAATGGGCAGTGGATGGTTATTCCACAGACACAGGTGCAAAGGTGTCTTGATTGGAAATGGCCTGCTGTGCTGCAGCTCATTTTACTTTTCTCCCCAAGGCCATGTCAATGAAGACCAATGTTTGCATCTGCCACTCCTTGAACAATGGCTGGCCCAATGCTTGGGCCTGGGTCCCTAAGCAGGACTGTGCCTTTGCTTTTTACTTTCACAAAGGCCTGCTGTGATTTCTCAGTCACCCCTTCTGAGTGATTCTCTGGCTGTCAGTTACTCTGAGGCCCTAGTCCAAGAATATCTCCCTCACTGGAGTCCCACTCCCAGAACCAATCACAGAAGACATGCTCCTTTTTCAAGTGCATTTGATTTTTCCAAGTGTGATACATTCACCAGTGGGCCTGGGGTGTTAGGAGTGCTGGGTGCCTGAGTGGCCCTGGTTACCTTTCTGCACTTCCCTGATCCTCTGATTGATTTGGTGGGTTACATTATTTTATCTGTGTTCATCTGCCTCCTGCATTTCTGAGTACTTGCACTTCCTCATAAACATCTTCTAACCTTCTCTTATGCACCGCTGTCTACATTCAGCACTCTTCTGAAAGTGGATAGTTTCCTTGTAGCAATTGCTGAAAAGTATATCTTTTCTTTAGCATTTATTTTTTCCTCTTTTGTCAGAAATCAAATGGATTTAGGTGAATTAGTTTGTTTCTATGTCTTTTGTTTTATTTTATTTGGCTACATATCTGTTTTGGTGAAAGTATAATGTTTTGGTTACTTCCCTTTATAATATACTTTTAAATTTGGTGTTGTGTTTTCTTGAGTGTTGCTTTTTTCTCCTTACAATTACAGACTATTCTGAGACTTTTGTACTTCTCTATAAAGCTAGGGTTCAATTTTCTAGTTTGGTGAGAAATGTTGTTACAATTTTAAGAGGGAGTATACAGAATCTTTTGATCAGTTTTAGTAATGGGGCCATTTTGACATATTTCTGCCAGTACATGAACCAGAGATATATGTCTATTTTCTAATCTCTTGTACAGTGTTTTTTCAGTGCTCTGTACATTTCATTACAAAAGTATTCCACCTTGTTTGATAGGTTGATTCCTAGTTATTTTTTAAACTATTGTGTATAGAATCATTTTCATTTCTTTTGGTGGTTCATTGAGGTACACAAGACAGTTACTTATTTTTTTGTTGCAACTCTGTATCTTACCACTTCACTGAATTTCTTACATTTAACTGTTTCCTGGTTCAATTTTTAGAGCCTTTTGAAATAATCACACCATTAGCAAATAGAGAGAATTTGTATTCTTCTTTTCTTATTTGTATACTTTTTATTTCTTTTTCTTGCTCAATTACATTGGTTAAAATTTGAAATGCTATATTGAACTGGAGTGACAAGAGCAGACACAATTGTCTCATCTAAAATTTTGGAAAATATGCTTTCAGTTTTTCCCATTACAATATGATATTTGAATTTTTCACCTAGAATCTTTATCATTTTGAGGAAAGATTATTGTAATATAATTTCCTACAGTTTTTTTCATGATAAAGGAATGTTAAATATTTTCAAAGTCATTTTCTACATATAATGTGATAATCATGTTATTTTTGTCCATGGTTTTATTTATGTGGAATATTACATTTATTGGTTTACATGGGTTGAAACATCATTGTATCTATTGGTTTCACATGCTTGACCATGTTTAGTCGTCTTTAAGGAGGTAAATTTTGTTTTCAAGAATATTGATAATATTTGAATCCATGTTCACCATGGATATTGATCTATAGCTTTCTTTTATGTTTTCTCTTTGTTCATGTTTAGTATCAGAATAATGCTTCATAGATGCAGGTAATTACTTCATAGAAATAATTTGGAAGTAGACATTCTTTTTTGATTTTTGAGAATGTTTGAAATGCTTGGCATCTGTTTTTCTTCAAATTTGATAAAATTTAGCAGTAAATACATCAAATCTTGCATATTTCTTCATTGGGAGTTTTTCACTATTATTTGAATCTTGTTTCTTTGTTTGAATCTCTTTAAAATTTTGGTTTTTCTTCAATATTGATGTGACATATGTGTTTGGAAACTTACACATTTCTTATAGATTTTCCAATTTATTGGATTATGTCTTCAAAGTAATTTCTAGTAATTCTCTGGATTTCAGTGGTATCTATTGTGGTTTTACCTTTTTCAATTCTAAATTTATTAGTATGGTACTTCTCATTTTTCTTTTTAAAGTTTGGCTAAGGCTTTATTAATAAGATTTATGTTTCAAAGAGCAAATTCTTTGATCCATTGATTGTTTTTATTGTTATTTCTCTATTTCATTTAATAGCTTTTCTGATATTTACTATTTAATTTCTTTTACACTGTCTGGGTTTGGGTTGTTATTATTGAGTAGGACCTTGAGATGCATCATTCATTTATTTATTTAAGACTACTGCTTCTGTGATGTAGGCACTCAGAGCTATACATTTTCTTCTTATGTCTTCTGATTTCATTGTGTCTCAGAGATTTTGCTAAACTGTGTTGTCATTACCATTTGATTCTAGGAATTTAATTTATGCTTTGATATGTTCAGTGACCCAGTGGTTATTCAACAATGTATTATTCATTCTCTAGGATTGTTCACTCTCTATGGTTTCTTTCCTTATTTATTTATATTTTCATTTCATTGTGATAAGATTGGATGTGTTCATATCAGACAGGCTAAGATTGTTTTATGTATTTATTTAAACATGCTTCATAGCTTTAAATGTGGTCTATTTCAGAAAAAGTTCCATATGCTGCTGAAAACACTATATCAATTTTTGCAGTATTAAAACTATATAATTATCTATAGCATTTGATCTATATGGCAGTTTATCAGTAATACTTTTAGTTTTCAGGTTGAGCTGTTTGTGAAAGTATTGAACCTATCTACTGGGATTATACTGTTTTCCATTTAAACCTTCATATAGTACTTGTTCAATAAAAACTGACACAGAAGGAGCTTGGTACATATATATTTAAAATTATCATATCTACTTGGTGATTTTTCCCATAACCAAGATGTTGCAGCCCTCTTTATCTCTTCTTATTAATTTTAGTTTGAAGTCTAATTTTTAAATAGAAATAAAACTTCTCTGGGATGAAACACACTTGGTCATGGTGTAAAATATTTTTGATGATTTGTTTGACTACTTGTTGAGGATTTTTTTATCTGTGTTCATTAGAGAGATTGGCATGTAGTTCTTTTTGTTGTTGTTTTTTGTTTGGATTCATGTCTAACTTCTGAATCAGGGTAAAGATAGCTTCCCAGAATGACTTTGATAATATGATTTTCATTTCAATTTCATTAATGTTTTTTAGGAAAGTTGAAATAGTATCTGCACTAAAGTTTTTTTAGAGTTTGGTAGTGAATCAGTCTAATGCTGGGCTTGTCTCATGTGGTAGGTTTTTATTGCTGCTTAAGTGTTATTATTAGTTATTGGATTAGGTAGGATTTTAAGATTTGTTGTTTCAGTTTCAGGAATTCATGTGTATCTAAGAGTCTATCCATTCCCTATGAGTTCTCCATGTATTGGTGCATACATTTATGAAGTAATCTGGATTTCAGTATTGTCTGTTCTGATGTCACTTTTTTCATTTCTAATTGCATTTTTTGTGTATTTTTTTGTACTGGGGATTGAACACACTAATTTATGTTTTTTCTTGCATTTTTTGGTTATGAATAGACAATTGAAGGCAATTATTAATGAAAATGTGATATTTCATGGACACTATAAAAGCAAAAAGTTTATGAAAACCAGTTCACAAATCTGCATGTCAATATACTTGGGAATAGAGAAGAAATGAATAAATTCCTAAATTGTGTGTACTACCAAAATTAAAACAAGAAAATATGAAGACACTGAATAGTCCTAGAAATCTCTCAGGAAATGAAATGTAAGAAGTAGTAATTGTATCAACTATTAAAAATCCAAATTCCAATGGATTCACTGTTAAGCTCTAAAAGAACTTCAGGGAAATGTAATGCCAGCACTCCTCAAACTCTAATAAAACTAAAAGGGAAGAAGTATTCCCAGAGCCATACCTGGAAGCTAGCATTACCCTAATTCAAAATCTTAGAAGGATCCAACTAAAAAAGATAACTATAGGCAAATCTCTTTAACTCAGATGCAAAATTCCTCAAGAAGATACTGGAACATAAAATGCCACAAATCATAAAAATATTTTACATCATGACTAAATCAGCTATATCTCTTGGATGCAAGGATGGTTCAGCACATGCAAATCTATCAATGCAGTATATCACAGAAAGAGAAGCAAGGATCAAAAGCAAATGATCATCTCAATAGCAACAGAAAAATTTGACAAAATCCTACATCTTTTGATGATAAAAACTGAAAGAAAATAGATGAACCTTATCTCAGTCTGGTAAAATCAAGTTGTGAGAATCCTACTGCCAATATCACATTAAATAGTGGAAAATTGAAATATTCTCCTCTAATATGAGGAAAAAGACAAGGGAATCCACTCTCACTCTAGTTTTTGATTGAAAATTTTATGGCTTATTTCTAAATGCCTCCCCAAAGTCTCACATAGTTATGGTTGGGACTTTTCAGAGTTGGGTAGGGCTGTGGAATGCAATATTGGGATTCAGAGTGTGTGATCTCTAGATTACTCTTCGAGTTGAATTAAAATAGTTGTTTTTGTGGCTTATAGATTTATTGAAAAAGGAATTCCTACCCTCGTGTTGGTGGCAGAAATCAATAGGTTTGTAGTCTGGAAGGAATATAGAGAAAATAAGAATGTAGGCTTGCTGCTGCTGCCTTCTCTCTTCTGTACCATGGGCTATTAAAATAAACCTTTCCTCCTTCAACTTACATGTGTTGGGTATTTTGCCCTAACAATAAGAAAATAATTAAGACAGTACTTCAATCACTAATCAGAGCAATAAAGCAAGAGAAAAAGGGATATGTATGGGAAATTGTCATTCATTTCAGATTAAAAAAAACCCTATACTTAGAAGATCCTATAAAAATTCTACTGTAAGACTTGAAATTAGTACCAAAATTAGTAATGCAATAGGAAGAAAATTAACACATAAAAATCAAGAGCACTTCTCTTACTGCAAGAATAAACTCACGTAGAATGGAATCTGGGAAACAATGTTACTCACAATATCATCAACAAAAATTAAATACATATGAATTAATCCAACCAAGGAAGTGTGAAACCTGTACAACAATAATAACTACAGTATTCTGAAAAAGATGCTCAAGGAGGAGATCACTAAATGGGAAGCATTCCTTGTTCCTAGATAGGCAAATCAATTTTCTTTAAAAGGACCCTACCTTACCTAATTTGAAAATACTTTCAATGTTGCTGGTCATTTGAGAAATGAAAATTAAACCAAAATTTATTCCACTGTTCTCCACAAAGAATAGGGATCATCACAAATCAAACACTAACAGGTGATGGTAGAGCTGGAGGGAAAAAGAAACCTACATTGTTGCTGGAAATGTAATCTAGTTCAACCACTATGGAACTTAAAAACTAAACTCAAAAAACTAAAACTAGAAATTCCCTTTGACTCTGATATTTTCTTTGTAGGTAACATACCAAACAATTAAAAGACATAATAATACTGCATTATATAATACTCATGTTTGTAACAGCACACCTCATAATACTTAAATGCTGGAAGCAGGATCTATGCCCACTAACAGCTAAATGTATAAGGAAAATATGGTATTTTTGCAGGTTGCAATGTCACGTTATGACAAAGAAAGGTAAATGTCAGTCAAAATTAGTAAATTGGCTGCAGCTTGAGATCATAATGCTAAACAAAATACATCAGAAGCAGAAGGTTAAATATGGTGTGTTTTTCTTACATGGGAAACTAAATATATAACTGTTGAAGAAAGTCAAAGATAATAGGCAGTAGCTGAATAAATTTTTTCAAGTAGAAAGAAGATCAAGAGATGAAGGAAGGTAGGGAAGAGTAATAAAAGAGAATAAAAAATTATTTTACTTTATATAAGTACCAAATCTCAAAATAGAATATAATCATTATGTAGTGCAAACATATACCAATAAGAATGAAAACCTAGAACAGAAACAAAACTTTAAATTGATGGAGAAATAGAACTTTCCACCAAACAGAACCTTAGGTAATTTATGACTACTAAAACAATTCTGTGAAAATTATTCAGTGATCCACTAGAAAGAATATGTTAGGCCCAAAACAACAAAGATCTTAGTGGAATTAATGCAGGAAGCCAGGGTGACGAATTGAGTAAAAGGGAAGAACACATCAGTGATAGAAAAATAACACAATGACAGGAATCAATCAGTATCCTTCAATAATTACTCACAATATAAAATCTCAACTCCTCAATACAATGTCACAGGTTGGCAGGTTAAATCAAAAAACAAAGCCCAACTGTATGTTGCATATAGAAGACAAATATAATCCATGAAAAAGCACTGAAAATTGAGGGATGGAAAATAACACTGCATACAATAGGAGCCTGAAAGCAAATGGGCATTACAGAATAGCTACAAGTAAGTAATGAAAAGCTGACCAGTTAAGCTAAACTTTTTATTTTATTTTAGCTTTGCCATATTTGAACTTTTTTCTTCATACAGTGCTCAAGATGCAGAACAAGCTTTTTATAAACAGGAAGTAATCCTAGGGAGACAAGCAGCAAAACAGAGCTGTGCCAGCTACCTACTTACTCCCCTATAAGTCA
Organism: Hydrochoerus hydrochaeris; assembly: GCA_004027455.1. Classification (NCBI taxonomy): domain Eukaryota; kingdom Metazoa; phylum Chordata; class Mammalia; order Rodentia; family Hydrochaeridae; genus Hydrochoerus; species Hydrochoerus hydrochaeris. Next base: position 49,604 of record PVLA01003625.1, on the reverse strand, counting down.
TGTTTAGGAGTGGAAACATCAAAAATCCTTGGCAGCAATCAATTCAAAACTGTTCTGAAGATACACATACCAAGAGTTGGGCCTGGGACCAAAGATAGCCCAAATAAACACCTAGCAGGTGTAGGGCCCTCCCACAGGAAAATTCTTTCTCCAATCTTGAGGGACCTTTCAAACATGTGACTGAAGATTAGGGCACCTGTGGATAAATATTTCTCAGTTCTGGTGAGTGAACCTTAGTGTGTGCAACACTTTTTTGTGTATCTGTCTTAAAAGAACTTTATTATTATTTTTAAAAATACATTTAAGTACAAAAAAATTCTGTCAGAACTATTCTCTTCCTTCTCCTTCTCCTTTTCCTTTGTCTCCTCCTCCCCCCCTTTTCTTCTCCTCCTCTTCTTCCTCCTCCCAGAAAATACAGGCCATAGAGAATGGTGCATTACTGATTTACACATATCAGAGGATTCACTGCGGCATTTTATAAGAATTTCAGAGTAGAATTAATGTCAACACTCTTAACAATTTTCCATGAATTTTAACAGGAGGAAAACTTCTAAATAATTTATTTTTTCCTTTGGGAACCAACATGGAAAACTCTTCAATATGGTTCTTGCAGACAGAAATCAACACATCACTAAAAAGAACATAGATCATGACCCAGATGATTTTATCCAAGGAATGCAAGGATTGTTCAACATACATAAGTCAATAAATGTAATCCATCACAAAAATAGATATAATAGTAAAAATATCATGATTTTATCAGTATATGCAGAAATAACCTTTCATACATTTCAACATTTATTCATTATTAAAACAAAAACCTTGGTGAATATAAATGTAGAAAAACTTTACCTAAATATTATACAAGTCATCCACGATATTTATATTGTCTAAACATGCTAAATAATGAAATTTTTAAAGTATAATTTGTAAAATCATATATAAAGTAATGATGGTGCAATCTCACCATTTCTGTCCAGTACAGTATTCAAAATTTTGCAAGATCAATTAGGCAAGAGTAATGAAAGCAATTCAAGTAGGAAAGGAAAAGTCACAATATCCTTTTCTGGCAGATAATGTGAATCTTTAAATAGAGCATCCAAACCAAACAAACAAAAAAAGCAAACTGCACCACAAGACTCTTAGAACTAATATTAATTCAACAAAGTGAGAGGATACAAGATAAATATACAAAACAAATAGCATTCTGATATACACACACACACACACACATGCATACAATCACAAAGAAAAAATCAGGAAAACATATCTATTTACAGTAGTTTCACAAATATTTTATATCTTGGAGTTAACCTAACTGTAGATGTTAAGAGCCTTTGTAATGTAAACCATACTACCATGAAAAGAAGATACAAGAGGACATTAGAAAATGCAAAGGCATCCCTATTTTTGGATAGGCATAACTAATACTTTCAAAATGTTCATATTACAAAAAATGCTATATAATTTTAACAAATTCTCTGCTAAAGTACCATCAGTTTATTACAGAAATAAAATGAGTAAACAAACATACTATTTTATAAATACTTCTGTGAATAAGAAGAGACCCTGAGAGCCAAAGCAGTCCTTGCTAACAAGAGCAATGCAGGAGGCATCTTAATGCCAGAATGCAAGCTATAGTACAAAGCTACAGAAGTGAAACAGCATGGTATTTGTACAGAAATGCATATTACCAAATGGAATAGAATACAGGATGCAGACAAACCCAAGGGCTAATACTATGTGGCAGACAGAATGAAGATTGTTTAACCAATATTTCTGGAAAAACTGATTTTCCATTTGCAGAAGGGTGGATTTTGATCCATAAGTTTCATAATGCACTAAAACAAAATAAAATGATTCAACAACCCATGTATATAGAAATACCAATGCTGATCTGCTAAAAAATAAAACTGGCAAAACTCTTGATGACATAGGCATAAACTACAAATTCCCAAACAGAGCCCTACCTGAACAAGAAATAATATCAACAATCAATAAATGACATTATTTTAAATTTAAAATCTATATACAGCAAAGGACAAAACTAACAGAATGAAAACATAAGAAGACAATGGGAAAAACTGTGCCTGGTACTCTCCATGCAGGAGAGTAGTATCTAGAATGTATAGTGAACTAAAAATACCTGATCATCAAAAGTAAAAGAACCTATCAAATATAGGCAATTGCAATGAACAGATACTTCTTAAAAATACAAATTTATAGTAAATATATGAAAAAACATACAGCAACTTTGGCGATTAAAGAAATTCAAACCAAAACAATACTGAAAATCCATCTTACTCCAGTAGGAATGTCCATTATCTGGAACTCAAGAAAACTTTTGAGGAGGTTATGGAGGATAAAAGTATTGTAAATGTTGATACCTTGTGTCCACATGAAAATTTTAAATGTTTGTATAAGGGACTCATCTGGAGCTAGGGTCTTCCCTTTGTAAACATCCTCCTTCTGTGCAAAAGGAAGACACTGAGATGGTGACTGCTATACGCTTCTTGGAGGGATGGGTAACTTACAGACAACATAAGGGAGGAAAAAAGTTTGTCTCTGCCTTTTTGCTCTTGCTACTTTTGCTGTCCTATGCCACTTTGAAGTGTTGTCCCCTTGTCATGGCACCTTGCCTTGGAGTTAGCTGATTTCAGACAGAAACCTCCACAGACTGCTGCTAAGTATGGAAAACTTTTTTCCCATACTTTTGTGTGTTGCATATTTTGTTTCAGCAACAATAGAAAAGTAACTATCACAACCACCAGAAGTAAAAGACCCAATTAAAAATAGGCAATTGAAATGAATAGATACCTCTAAAACTACAAATTTCTAATAAATGCATGAGAAAATGATCAGCATCTTTGGTCATGAAAAAAATTCTATTCAAGTCAACCCTGTGAGTCCAACTTACTGCAGTAAATGACAATTATCCAGGATTCAAGGAACAACAAATGCTGAGGAAGTTACAGTAGATGAAATGATGAATAAAGATAATATGGCATATCTACACAAAGGTATGTTGGTCATAAAGAAGGATGATTTTGAAACATTTGCAGGAAAGCTGATGAATTTTGACATCATAATGCAATTTAAAATTATTAATTTGTAAAAAGCTAAAAATCACATAAATACCTTTGATATTAAGGGACCAAAAATAAACAATTTAGAAAGCAAAATAAAAGCCCATTTTATGAGGTAGAGATGTAGCCTATGGGTATGAATTGGGTGTGGGAAACAAGGAATGAGGAGAGTTGGAGAACAGGTAGAGCAAAAATGATGAAACCCCTAGTTAAATATACTCATTATGCACAAATGTATAAATAACTCAAAAGTAGCACAAGGTATGCTGATAGTAGAGGGTGGTAGGAAGGAGACAATGGGAAGTTAGTGTCTTTCATGCTCTGCATTTCTTTATGAAGAATCAATGTCTTGAAACGAGATACAAGTGTTGTTTAAATGTACTAAATGTGACCAAACTGTACCTTGCAAATGATCAGGTTTGTGTCAAGTGAATTTTACATTCATTGAAAAATAAAAAGGCTACAAAAGGAACCCAGGGAAAAATGACACAAATGCCAAAGAATATTACCTAAATTGATGGCCACACAAAATTAAATTTTTCACCATGATTCATTTTTTAAGTCATGTTCATATAGGTTGCTTGTAATGGATAATTGTGTGTATTCTTCTCTGGATGATATAGAGCATCATACATTAATGTTTCTTTTGAGTTAAGAAAAACTAACACATTTTACAAAATGATGTAAAAGAGCTTCTTCTGAGATCTCGCTTGTTGAGCTGTAGAGCAAAACCTCTTTAGGACACAATAGGGAGTTACATGTGGTACCTTTATTACTGTAAGGCCTGTGCAGACCCTGGGAATACCCAGGTGTAGGTCTCCCCTCCCCACTTGTTTGTCTCCAGTATCTTATCATTCCGAGTCCCCCTGTTGGTCCTGAGGGCCCCAGCAGAGAGTTCTGTGTCTACAGAGCACATTGATGTCCTCTCAATGTGTGTGTTGTACAATAGTACACAGTTGTGTCCTCAGAGCTCACAGTGCTCAGCTGCAGGGAAAGCTGGTTGTGGGATGGGTCAGGGGTGATAGTCACTTGGCCTTGAATAGATGCTGCATATTTATTATACCAGTTGGACCTATAGTCTGTCCTTCCCAGCCACTCAAGTACCAGGGGCTTCCTGATCCAGTTCCAAGTAACACTGATGCTTGAGACAGCGTCCCCAGGGATAGTTTCTGAGGCCTTCACAACTCCTCTTATTGACTCCTGCAGCTGCACCTGGAAGAGTACAACTGGGGACAGAAGGAGGCAAGAAAGTTAATACTCATGGCCTGCCAATTCTGATTCAGAATCCACATTTTTCTGGATGCTGACCTTGTGGAAGACCCAGTGCTAACAGGGTGATGAGCAAGGCATCAGTCATGTCCTGAGCAATGTTGACCATTTTTGGGCTCTGGAATTCAGCAGGCTATGCAGTCCCAAGTGAAAGCTGATAACAGAAGTGAGGCCCATTTGCATGTGTGCCTGATTCCTGATATAAGGCCATATAAGGCTGTGTGATACAGACAGTTCACTAAGGCACAGGAGCCTCTAGCTTAGAATCAGCTTTTACCATATCCACTTCCTTCAGCAAGTTGGACCCCAAGCAGATGTTGAGCCTATGTGGTCAGAAATGTGGTTCTGGCATAGAATGAACATGATGCTTCCTGGATTTCAGCACTTAGAATAGTATAACAGCAGCAGTCTGAATGTCCATGTTAGTTAATTAGAACTCTTCATCTCATCAGTCTTTTATTCATTCAATAAATACTGGAGACCAATGAAAAAGCAGTTCCCTGCAAGTTCTAAAAAGCCATCTATGAGGAAGGAAACAACTCAGCTGCTCTAGCCTGTGAATGGGTAGAGGCACACGGTGCTTGGGAGGTTGTGCAGTGTCTTTCCAGGTTTATTAGTCTCTGGCTGTCACCATGAGGGAGTGCGTGGGGATGGCCATGAGGCATCTGTCCTCACACCTGGACCAGTCCCCAGTGGGACTCAGAAAGGAGCCACTGTCCCAAAGTGGAGGTGTCACACGTATAGGTTGGATGTTGAGATGATGACAGTGATAAGTTCAGCTGTGCAGCACAGCTCAGAGCTCACAGCAGAGCCAGAATGAATGGCCCTTTGGAACTGTGTGAAGGGGAGGCTTTGGTCATTTGTGGTAACTTACAGAATCTTCAGAAACTGAGATCACCTTGTATAATTATATAGCATATAAGATGGTGAGAGAACAACCACAAGCACCCCTAGATATGGCAGGCAGAAAGTCTCATATGGGCCTGAGTCTGTCCTCCTACAAATGTTGAGCTCAATTCCTCAGCAGCACATTTGGGGACATTTCTGATTCAATGAAAATTGGTTAGTGTCTCTCAGGGAGCTGGAGGCAGGGAAGCTCAGGACTGAGCAGCTGCCATTGGTCAGGACCTTGTGCTGTGTAGTCATGAGTTTGGCAGTGAGCAAGTGCTGAAGATAGCAAGGGAGGGGGGTGGCACCAAGTTCATTTTATAGGCGCCCCTGTGCTTCCAGAGAGTGAGAGTCACTCTCTTGGAAAACACATTCATAGCCTCTGAAGCCTGTTTTCAAATATGTACAGAACACATCATTTCTTCCCCCATTTCCTCAGGAATGATGGAAAACCTGTTTTATTCTACTGTAGCTTGAAGCACTATTTGAAAATGTTACATTAGAACAGTTTGAGAACACAATGTAAACCATCCAGAAACTCAAGATGCAGAACAGTTCCACCAAGCATCTCCCCAGACTAGAGTGAAGGTCTATGACAGCTTGTGCTTTGGCACAGTCCAGGGTTTGCCCACTGCCTCCTCAACATTGCAATATATTATGCAGCCCTGACCCAAGGCTTTATTATGGCCTCTTTCAAATAACCCAGTTAAGTAGGCAGATTTTTGAGGTGACTTCCTCCATGAGGGCATAGTAAAGGAAGAAATACAAGTGAGGAGGGCAACAAGTGTCTTGGAGGAGGCTGTTTCCATGAGACTATGGCAGATGTATGTGTCCATCTCCAGCTCCTGGGGCTTTGCTCTATGTTTCTGAGCATCCACTGCTAAGTCTGAGAAATGACTTAGATTGTCACTATAGATAGTTTTCTTCCTGGGTTGCACTGTGGTCCCTCCCTGTGTTTTTCATGCAGTAATACATGGTCATGACTTTGGCTTCCAAAAAGCTCAGCTTAGGAGGACAGGTCAGGGGCAAGTCCCTGGAGATAGAACTTTGGGTTTGGATGGGTGCCCTGAGATGTGTGTTACCACTTCAGCTGAGCTGCCCCATGTACTTGTATCATTTCCTGGAGTGTATACCAGGTCCAGATGTTACTTAAGGTGATGGAGTTTCCAAATATACAGCAGTGTGGAAGCAGATCTGAGAGGCTCTGCCATGTCAATCCCAAATCTGGTGCCCTTTTGGTGCCAGGGGAAAGGTCCCAGGGGACAAGGAGAAAAATGTGGAGTCATGAGACACCACATCCCATGGCTGAATTGCTGCCTCTGAGAGACACCTGTAGGAGTGCAGCCACCTGGCAAGGGACAGCATTCAAAATCTCGTGCTTTCTTCAACACGAAAACTGTATGTTCATCTCAGATGCCCATTTTTGGATTGGGTCTTTGAATTTCAGTAGCCTGATGTTACCATAAAATCTTCTGTACTCTTACCATTTCTTTCCCTAGGGAGACTATGTGGTATTTATATATGTGATTTATTTCACTTATGAGCATGGATTCAAGTTGCATCCATTTATTTATAAATATCTCAATGAGACCATTCTTTTTAGCTGAATAGTACTCCATTGTATAAAAGTACCACATTTTTTTATCCATTCCTCAGTTGATGGGCACTTAGGTTGTTCCCAAGATCTGGTTATTACAAATTGTGCCACTATAAACATGGGTGCACATATATTTCTGTGGTAAGATGTTTTCAAATCTTCTGGGAATATGCCTAAGAGTGGAATATCTGGGTCAAATAGGACCTCCAACCCCAGATTTTTGAGTAATCTCCAGATTGACTTCCATAGTGGTTGAACCAGTCTACACTCCCACCAACAGTGCAGAAGAGTTTCTTTTTCCTCACATCTTCTCCTGCATGTGTTGTTGGTAATTTTGTTGATTCTGGACATTCTTTCGGGAGTGATACGGAATCTCTGTGTGGTTTTAATTTGCATTTCTCTATTGAACAATGATGATGAACTTTTTTTTCCATGTATTTATTTGCCATTTGCATTTCTTTTTCAGAGAACTGTGTGTTCATCTCAGATGCCCATTTTTGGATTAAGTCTTTGAATTTGAGGCGTCTGATGTTTTTTAATTCTTTAAAAGTTCTAGACAGAAGTCCTTTGTCTGAGGGACAGTTCACTAAGATTTTTTCCCAGTTGGTGGGTTTACTTTTCACTCTGCTGGAGATTTATTTGGACATTCAGAAACTCTTTAATCAGACATCATTCCAGTTATTGATTCTGGGAAGTATTTCCCATGCAGTTTGGTTCTTGTCCATGAATTCTCTACCTATCCCAATGTCATCAAGATTTGTAATCAATTTGTCTTCCAAAAGATTTACTTTTTCTGTTTTAACATTTAGATCTTTGACCCATTTAGATTATAGTTTACTACATGGTGATAGGCATGGGTCTAACTTTAGTTTTCAGCATATGGAAATCAGGTTTTTCCAGCACCATTTATTAAAGAGACTATCATTCTTCCAGTGAACATGCTTGCCCACTTTCTCAAAGTTAAGGTGGCTGAGTATGTTCATAGTTGTATCTTCTAGTCTATTTCATTGATCTTCAGGTCTGGTTTTATTCCAGTATCATGTTGATTTTACTACAGTGGCTTTGTAGTATAACTTCAAGTCAGGTATTGTGATGCCTCGTGCCTTGGCTTTGATGCTTAGAATTGCCTTTACTCTTCTAGGTTTCTTCTGGTTCCAGATGTATTTTAGGAGTGATTTCTCTAGATCTATGAGGATATTAATGGTATTTTCATTGGGATTGCATTGAATCTGTGTAACAATTTTGGAAGAATGGCCATTTTCACAATATTTTTTCTTCCTATCCATGAACAAGTGATGTCTTTCCATTTTCTAAGGTATTCATGGATTTCTTTTTTTAGGGTATTATAATATTTCATGTACAACTCTTTTACATCTTTTGTTAGATTAATCCCTAGGTATTTCATTTTTTGGATGCTAGTGTGAAGGGTGTGGCTTCTATTATTTCTCTCTTAGTGATTTTGTTGTTAGTGTATAAGAATGCTATTGATTTTTGAGTATTTACTTTGTATTCAGCTACATTGCTGAATTTATTTATTATATCTAGGAGTCTTTCAACAGAGGTTTGGGTTTCTTCTATGTAGAGTATGATGTCATCTGCAAATAGTGATAATTTAACTTCTTTTCCTATCTTTACTCCTTTTATTTCTCTCTCTTGTCTAATTGCTCTGGCTAGTACTTCCAATACTGTGTTGAATAGCAGTGGTGATATGGGACATCCTTGTCTTGTCCCAGAATTCAAGGTAAAGACTTTCAGTTTTGGCCATTTAATCTGACACTGGCTGTTGGTTTATCATAGATGGCCTTAATCATATTGAGGTAAAGACCATCTGTTCCAACTCTCTGTAAGGTTCTTATTATGAATTTATGTTGGATCTTATCAAAGGCTTTTTCTGCATCTATAGAAATGATCATATGCTTCTTACTTTTGGCCCTATTGATATGGTGGATTATGTTTATTGATTTATGTATGTTGAACCATCACTGCATGCCTGGGATGAATCCCACTTTGACATGATGTATAATCTTCTTGATGGTTTTCTGCATCCTGTTTGCCAATATTTTTTTGAGCATTTTTGTGTCTATGTTCATTAGTGAGATTGGTCTGTAGTTCTCTTTTTTAGTTGGGTCTTTCTCAGGTTTTGGTACTAGAGTGATATTTACTTCCAGGAATTACTTAGGGAGAACTGCTTCCCTTTCCAGTTTATTGAAGAGTCTGAGGAGTGTCGGCATTAAGTCTTCTTTGCATTTGTTGTAGAATTCCACAGTGAATCCGTTTGGGCCTGAGCTCTTCTTTGTTGGTAGAGACTTGATTACATTTTCAATTTAATTAATAGAAATTGGTTTATTCAGCAGTTTTACATCTTCTTGATCCAGCTTTGGTGGTTCATATGTTTCTAGGAATCTGTCTATTTCTTCTGTGTTATCAAACATATGAGAGAAGAGGTTTTTGAAATAGTTGTTTATGGTCTTCTGTATTTCCACTGGGTTAGTCATGATTTCACCATTTTCATTCTGTATTATATGAATTTGAGTCTTTTCTTTCCTTTTTTAAATTATGTTGGCTAGGGTTTTATCAATTTTATTTATTCTTTCAAAGAACCAACTCTTTGATTCATTGATTCTTTGCATTTTTTTAGTCTCTATTCCATTAAATTTTTCTGTGATCTTTATAATTTCCTCCATTCTTCTAGCTTTGGGCTTGGTTTGCTCTTCTTTTTCTAGCTGTTTGAGGTATAATATCAAGTTGCTTATTTGTGTTCATTCTGTTTTCCTAATGTGGGAACTCAGTGCAATATATTTTCCTCTGAGAACCGCTTTCATTGCATCCCACAGATTCCAATAAGTTGTATTTGTATTTTTGTTTGCTTGTAGATATTTTTATTTGCCTCTGTGGCCCATTGATTGCTCAAGAGAGTTTTATTGAATTTCCATGTGTTTATCATTAATTTCCAGTTTCATATGGGAGTTTTGCAGTTACTTTTATCATTAATTTCCAGTTTCCAATAACATGAATGGGATAATTTCAATTCTTTTGCACTTACTTAAATATGTTCTGTGGGTTAGTATATGGTCTATTTTAGAGAATGTCCCATGTACTGATAAGAAGAACATATATTCTGATGTTGTTGGATGAAACACTCTGTATATGTCTATCAAATCCAATTGTTTACAGGTGTGATTCAGTTCTGTTATTTCATTACTGATTTTCTGTCTAATTGATCTATTCCTTTATGTCTATGGTGAATTAAGGTCTCCTCTTATAATTGTGTTATTGCCTGTTTGATTTTTCATTTCTGTTAATACTTGCTTTGTGTAGTTGTGTGTTCTGCAAATTGGTGAATATATATATATATTTAAGATTGCTATCTCTTCCTCTTACAGTTTTCCCTTAACTAGTATATAGTGAACTTCTTTATCTCTTTGGACCATTCTTGGTTTGACGTTCACATAGTCTGCAGCACAATAGCTACCTCCACTTCATTTTTTAGCTTCTATTGTGTGGAGTATTGTTTTCCATCCTTTGACTTTCAGTCTATGAGTTTCCTTTTGAGTTAGATAGGTTTCTTTTAGACAGCATGTGGTTGGATGTTGTTTCTTGATTCATTCTGCCAGTCTGTTTCTTTTAATAGGTGAATTGAGGCCATTTACATTAATGGTTATAACTGTCATATATTGGTTTATTGTAGACATGTTATCTTTCTGATGTTGAATCATAACTTTCCATTCTGTTTAATTGTCTGTCTTGCTTAGTGGTTTTTTCCTATGTGTATCTAGAATGTCCTTCATTATTCTTTGTAGGGTTGGTATGCTGATCATGAAGTTCTTAAGCTGTTCTTTGTCATGAAAGTGTCTTATTTCTCCATATATTTTGAAGGACAATTTTGCAGGATACATCAGTCTGGGTTGGATTTCATTTTCCTTTAGGATCTGAAACACTTCACTCCAGGCTCCTCTTGACTTCATTGTTTGTGTTGAGAAGTCTGCTCTGATAATTGAGGTTTTTTATGTACCCTGAATTCCTCCTCTGTTCATGGAACCTACATCTATGACATGTCTCAGTCACAACCCCAAAAATGTGCTGACCAGCCAGAGGCAGTACCTATCATCCAGATGTTTCCATCTTGGTTCATCTATGAGGTTGACTTGTCTCAACAGGTGCCTGTTTCATCTCCATTGTGTTAGTTTCAGTCTTCACATTCCAGAGATAGTAAAACCATAGCTTCAATATGTTTTGCTTTCCTGAACATCTGTGTGAACAGTTTCCCATGGAAATCACAGAAAGACTCAACAGGAAAAATTATAAAGATAAAACAAAGCAGCTGCAGTTGCTATAATAGGTTACTAGTAATAGTTTGTGTTTTTATTGATCATTTTTTCTTGTCTATATTTTGCAATCTCAGCAACTGCTTTCAAGATAACAATATGCAATATATTAACAATTGTTAATCTCCTATTATGTTGCTTTGAAATCTAGTATCATCTTTTCTATTCTGTTTTCATTTTAAAAGTTAAAAAAAGTAAAGTAGAACACAAGTTTCTGAGCAGCACCTTAAGAAACCACTAAGAATTGTAAGCTTTTCCACTGAAAATATAAGTAAGATATTTGAGTGGCACATTATTCAAGAAGATAAGCAGGTAACAAGCTTGTGAATGTTATATTTCCAATATTTTGATTAGGGACCCTAAAATTAAATAACAACAAGAAACCATAAAGTGCTTTTCCCAATCAATGAACTAAGTGCTCACATTCTGTTACCAGCTCTCTAACCTGCTGAGCAATGCAAACTCACATTCCTTGCTGGTGGGAGCTCAAGTTGGCAAAACTACCTAGAAGACATGGTGAAATCTTTTGCAAAGCTGGACCTCACTACAAAGCACAACTCAGAGAAGAATATGCTGCAGGTGTTTATCCAACAGATTTAAAATGAACCAAGTGAAGGAAGAAGAGGTAGATAAATGAGTACTTAGGGGCAGTTCCATATGAACAAGAAGCTCTGGTGTGCTTTTGCACATTAGAGCAAATATATTTAATAGGACCACACCGTGGATTTCATAAAGCTAGAAGAAGTGATTTTGGATGATTTTATCATAAAATGGTAAGTATTTCTCCTAATTTAAACTCAAGACAGGGTTCACATGTATCAAAACATCATAATACCCTTAAGGGAAAGTTTCATTAATAATATAGGAATCCAAGCATCCAAATTTATCAATTTCGAATTTTATTACCTGAGCTCAGTGGCCACATGTAGAACTCTGTTTCAGAGTCAAAATGAGTGTCACTGACCTGGAAAGTTATAGAGCTTTTAAAATAGAAAAGCACAAAAAGACATCCTGTTGGAAGCAATTTAGCTACAGTCTTACGTTAATTTTTGGTCAACACCTGTATCTGGTTTCATTGTTGAACAGGTTATTTTCTCTTCTGAGTGCAGCTCTTTATGCTTTTCATGTATGAATTTAACCCTGAATAATTTTTCACTCTTCTGGGTCAAATACAGGGCACAAGTTGGTTTTAGGTATGTCAAGCTACAATACAGTTTGGAACAAATTCCATGATGTAAAGTAAAGAAATTAAATTAGAAAAAAATGAAAAATAAATTCAATTAGAAAAACAGTGTCATGAAATTATTTATTTTTGATTCATTCATAAGTGCTCCATACTGCAAAAATAGATGTTATTCAGTGTATGAGTGGATAAAGAGATGGGACACAAGCATAACATAGATTATTCCCTACAATGATTTTTGTTTGTTTTTAAAATAGGTCCATTGTACACTCTGAAATATTCATTCAGTTTCTTACACTCAAGTTTTTGGTTTTTCTAAACTTGAAAAATGTGCATTTGTTCTTCGGTCCACCTTCCTTCTCTTGACATTGTGTTTCCACTTGAAGAATTGAGATCACTCTAACTGTCTGAATATAATTACACACAGATTATTCCAGAACCCTCTGCTCCCTGAATGTCTTTTTTTCAGTTCAAACCATTTCCCTGCTCTTCTCTTACACCCTAGAGTTAGTGTGGATACTTCTGTCACAAGTTCTGGCAGTGGCACAGTGTTCAAATTTTGGAGCACATCACAAAGAGCCTTATGACAAAATTGATGTGTTGTGAGGGTTTCACCTCAGGCCATCATCAAAGCAGTGGGCCTCTTCTTTTGGAGATGCACTTATGAGGAGGAGAAGTAATTTCTAATTCATGCACTGGCCAATTTGAATAGAATCTGTTTTGATGAATGCTCCTCTCTGTGCTGTCTGCAGTACACTCTCTGTGCTGCATGGAGATCAAGGCTGCCCTCCTTCCTGTGGACCTCACCTCTCAGGCCTCAATAACACCAGCAACCCTCAGTCCAAATACATTAGCCATAACCTCAGCCTTGTTGTCAGTGGCGGTCACCCGCCCTAAGATTTGATGCACACCCTTCTCAGATATGAACTCTCTGTGAGCAGGATCCTGTTAAAACTTTGGCATGAACAAGATCATTATCCTGCATGACAGCCAGCACAGTATTCACTTGTGTAGACAGAAACCCTGGAGAACATATCAATATGAATTTTGATTAACATGGATAATAGAGTTCCATGCAAGTGGGCCAAAGTGGTGACCAAAGGACAAGCAGGAACACCACCTTCCTAAAAGTTTTCTCCAGAAATTAGTATTAAAGCCACAGAATGCTGGGCTGATGAAAGGCAAACAGAAACTCTCAATATTTTATTTACATGATTGTCATGTACAGCACCATTCCATGTAAAACCACAAAATGGAGAACACATCTACCAGGGACAAATCCCCCACCAGCAGTGACACGTTCAGCTGTTCCCACCACCCAGTGCCAGGTGTGAGGGTCCCATGTTGTCCTGGCTCAGCCTCTTATACAGCACCTGTGTCACACATGCAAATCACCCTAGGGGCTGGCAGAAAAAATCACAGTCACCAGCAAGTTGGGAGTGGATGTCTCTATCCTGCATACAACATGGAGATGCTTTGGACCCTTCTCTATTTAATGGTAGCTCCCTTGAGTGAGAGTTCTGGGTGCCTAGTTGTTTGTGGGGGCTCAGGACATGGGAAGGGAAAGATTCAGCATGCCTCCCATTGCTCTCAGCTGTGCTGTCTGATCTGTTGCTTCCAGAATCAGGACCCAGCCTGGTGAAGCCTGAGGAGCACCTGCTGTTCACCTGCAGTGTTACCAGTGATTCTGTAACCAATAGTTATGCTTGGAGTTGGATCTGCCAGCCTCCAGGGAAAGCTCTATAGTGGATGCGGTATTGGACAGGGAACGCAAACTACAACCCAGTCTTCAAGGACCGGATCTCCATGACATCTGACACATCCAACAAAAAGTTCTTCCTACAGGTGAACTCCGTGACCTCCAAAGACAGGGCCATGTATTACTGTCCAAGACACAGTGAGGTGAGAGCATCAAACTTCCTGCAGTTTCATGTGTGACCTGAAGGGGGAACCCATATCCACTGAGCTCAGAGCTCAACACCAAGGAAAAACCCAAGCCCATAGATCATTATGTAGATCCCTCTGACCATCAGAGAGAAGGTTGACACTCACTACCCTTCAAGCCATTCTTGGCTCTGTCAACCACACTCTCTCAAATTTGTCACTTAGGCATTTGCAGGAATCACTCACCTTTTTTTTTTTTTTTTTAACTCTTGATTCCTAAGGAACCCATTTTCAGTTGGCTGAAAAACAAATTTCTCAGAAACCTGGAACTCCTTTACTCTGGACTCCTCCACAGAACCCTTCACAATCCCACTTCAGCTGGAAATGCAATCAGTGCTGCACACAGACCCCTTTTGCATACCTTTGCCTTCTTCCAGGAGTTTCTTAACTTGCCTAAGTTGCTTGTTTTCACCCCCACTCCTTCCCAGGCATGATCCAAAATTCTGCACATTAAGAACATTGCTTAAACTCAGCGCCAGCAAGTTCCATGCATATGAAACCCCTGTTGTTTTTGAATATTTGATACTTTTTATAGTTTTTAAACATAGAACAATATTTACATTGCATTAAATATGGTGTATTCCCTTCCCATCTTCCTTTGGAAAAAAATATTGTTTATTCCATCCTAGATTTTAAGTGTGGTGTGATTCCCTCCCTGAGAGCTTACTTATTTCAGTACCTACAGTTATACCCTGTTGTTTGACATTTGTAGGGAATAGTGTTAAGTAGATGCGGGATGATTAGAGGACAGGAGAAGATCACAAGGAGGCCACAGCATGCTGCTAGGCACCATCAAGGCCACATGCTACCTCCAGAAATTCTCAGAATCAAAAGGGGAATATTAATGAATATCATACATGGCCCTGACAAGGGCAAGAAAAGACTGACCATAGAGAAATGGATACAGATCTTAGTCCAAAAGGAAGGTTCACAGGAAGGACATTTCCAGAAATGGATCCTATATGGAGATAAAGTATCCCAAGTACAGAAAAAACACCCAGACTTCAAATATTGTCTTGAGGAGTTAAATAGTTTAAAGATGAAATAAATGAAAGCAAATGGGCTGTCCCACAGAAAGGAACAGTTGTCAGGTGATAATAATCTCAATCCATGTACATTTCTTGTGGGTATCACATGATAAGAAATGCTAGCAAATACAGAATCCCACAGTGTCAGACACACAGTGTGATGAGAGAGGATTAGAGCTGAGGGAGCTGCAGAACCCAGGTTCATCTGAAAGAAGTCAGTGAAGATGAAGAAAGCAGCAGAGACAGAGGAGAGGACAGGAGAGCCTTGAGAAGCCACTGTGTCCACCACCTCCCACACAATGCTCAGAGCCCCCAAGGCCTCAAGCCAATTTCTCCCTCTCCCCTTGGTGATCACTGCAAGGTTTTTCTCAGCTGGGTATTTGGGAAATCCCAGTGTGCCATGAGGTGCACAGACACAGAAGGACACAGCTGAAAGACATGTTCCTTCAACCAAAAACTCACACACCTGAAAAACTCAAAGAAGTTTGTGTCCACATCTATCCTAGTTTCTGAGGTCATGAATAGTAAAGAACAGTATCCGGAGCCTACCAAACCAGCATTGTGTCCTTCCTGGTGAGAATGTGTCCTGTAGAATGTGGGTCTCACTCTTGGAGATGAACTTTCTCAGCAGACAACTGCTGCCTCCAATTGGTGACACTGAAAACACGCCATCAGGGTGAGTGGGCCAAGAGGCTGATACAGATTCATCTATTGTAGTGTGTAGGAGACAAACTAGCACATGCATAAGATCAAGACAGGTCCCTGCCTGTAAGGTGAGAGCAGAAGGGAACTTAACAGGGGACCTGCCCTGCACCTCAATAAGAACAGTATCCAAAAAAGGGACATGTTCCTCCAAGACCTGGATTCCTGCATTATCTAAAATTAAAAGCCTGTAAAGACTGCAATACTTTACTTATTTCTCCAATAGGGGGCCCTGAAAGGGACAATCTACAAGAATATAGGACTCCTTCATCCACAAATGTCCTGGTTTTCCTTGGGCAACACCAGCAGATGTCTGGGCCAGAGAAGCTATTTTCTCAACAGTTGGTTGTTTATTCTCCAGGGCCCCAATGCAAACTGCAGGAAATCCAGGTTGCAACTTAAAGGTATTTACAATTTTAATCCTCTTTTTCTGAATTCCTATATTGAATGGATTGCAGTACCATGAAGGAAGGCCCTGAGAACACTGGATTTTTAGTCAGAGGGCTCATAGCCCATGAGTCAATAGGGCCCTGTAAAAGTACTTTTCACTTCTGTCAGCCTTGTGTCCCAGATCAGAGACACCTGTCCAGGGAAAATGCATACAGGGAGAATGTCAGACAAACCAGGCTTAAATACCTGCAGGGGACACTTCCTTCTCAAGGAGACACTGCCAAATGACTTCAGGCCTTCTCTGTATTCCAACACCCCAATCCTGATGATTGATTGCCTGGGGAATAGGAGGGGTTAGGTGACAGAGAGGGGAAATAGACAGAGTGTCATCTGAGCTGGATGTAGGACATGTCCAGTATCCCAACTCTGAGTGTTCAATTTGGATGGGAGGCAGCAGTACAAAGCATCTCTAGTTAATAAGCACTAATTTTGTTCTAGCATTTTAAATAACATTGTAAGTTATCAACATGTGTTGTCTCCTATGTGTTACTCCTGAGAAATTTCGAGGGTTGCAATGATTTGTGCACAGAGGTGCTAGAGGTTGTGCTTACTTCAGGTTTTAATTCAGTACATTGTGTTTAACTCCAGAGATATGTCTCAGAGCCTGTTTTGTGGCAGCTGCCCTCTGTGACCCTGAGGACCCTACTGTGCACCACTGTGTGAGAGACACAGGGAGTGAGACCAGTGTGCACCAACACAGAACAAGCATGAGGAGACAGAAAATTGACCTTGAGGGCACTGAGAGGCTGAGCTGCACTGTGACTCATGTCAGGAGCTTTGCAGAGAAGAATGGGGTGGGGACTCTCAGTGGGATTGTAGAAACCCTGTGTGCTCACAGACACACTGACAGACACATACACAGACACAAAAATAGAGACAGGAAGAAGTACACACAGAGACACATACGTACACCTAATAACCTTTGAAACTTACTCTTTTGTGGTAGCTGCTTCATGTCTTATTCTACACCTTTAGCAATATGAGGTGAGCTCCTGTGCTCTGTTTCACATTCCCACCATGGTCTGTTCTTCTGAAAGTATGGGCTAAAATACACCTCCATTAAAAATTATGAATAGAATGTATTTAATATTAAGACAAATAAAGTGCCTGTGCACTGTGGAGGTTGTCATAGAGACAGCATGCCAATTAATCTGCAGGAATTTCATATGGAACCTGCTAGTGTCAGGTTTCCAATCTTTTCTAAGGAGTGAATTAATGGCTCAGGTAAGTCAGAAGCTTGACACTTAGAAACAGAAATTCAGGCACTTGGTGTCAGATACACCCATCACATTAAATCTGGTTAAGTACATGATTGGTAATTAAAAACTCCATCAGGACACTTATAAGAAAATCTCTTATTCAAGAGGCACTGTTATTAGGTAGAGAGCAAGACTATTATCAATACCCAACCAGTAATCATTACTGGGAAAATTATTGAACTGTTAATTTGGTAGAAACCTAACTCAGGCACTCACAAGGACAAGGAATATAGCTGTGGACAAAAGCAGGACCTTAGGAGAGATATTTTTCTTATTTTACTAGAAACTAAAAAAGAAAAGAAAAAAGTTTTTAGCTGCTCAAAAAGTGGAATCCATAGAGAAGAAGAGAAATGATTTTCTACCTGACCTGGTCACAGGTGGGGGGTGTGCACCCTACCACTGCCCTATAGTAAATGAGTGAATGTAACATTCTTAAATATAAGGGCTCAGAGATAACAAGATTGAAAGGGAAAATGAAAACACTTCGTTTGGAAGAAGGAAAAGAAATGAGGGTCAGACAGCTACCTGTGAGATGGTAATGGCCAGAAAACTGAGGGCCTTTGTTCCTTACTGATTCAATAAATGGGAAAAAAAGCCCTTTCCCTGGGACTTGTGCCAGGCCCTTTGATCCAAACTCAGGTACCATTGCCTGTCTGAAAATTCCTACTTCAGTTTCATTAGAGTTTCTTTTATGCTGTCTGTGTTTTAGATCTAAAATTTATGGGTTGGTTAAAAGCAACCATAGATATGAAGTCCAGCCAACAGTTAGGCAACAGGCTAATGCAATAATATAATGACCCTAGAGTGGAATATATACATACAGGCCAAAAATGTTTTCACTTACAGTTTAAAATGTTTTTGTATTCCACAATTAATATCAGGAAGTGGTCTAGGGGATCAAGTGCAGAACTCTTTCAGCAGTCATTGTGAACCTCATACATGGCCAGGTTTATCTTCAAAATTTAGGTATGATTTATGATACTAGATACAATATGAAGCTTTTCTGAAGCAGTTGGACTGTTTGATTTTCCTTCATCTTTACTTTTTCCCAGAAACCTGTTACTGTTTATGTGTAGTTCCTTCATTCACACTGTAGTGGAATTCACTTGGTGGATGCATAGTAATTATTTCAATGAAAATGAGCATAGTGAGAGAGACCCCTGTAAAAATTTGGACAATAAAGCTTATGGCCTCATTCCTGACAGGAGACCCTACCCATTCAGTTTATTCTGGTCTGGCCTGGCCAAATGATCTTTTCTGTCCTCAAGGGATTGGTTCTTCCAGAGGACATTCACCAGAGAACATTTAGGACCCAGCTTCAGGAAAGTTCACCGAGCCCTTAAGGAAAGCCAAGCCAGCTCTGAAAAGTCAGTAGTGAAGCTCTTAAATGGAATCAGTAATCCTAGCAGGGGAGGGTGACCTCACAGGGGAGAAACAGGCCCAAGAGCCAATCATTGATAAAGGTGAGGCTGGCTGCTAACCCAATCAGGTGGGCCAACAGAGGAGGGCTCATTCTAGTCCTGGTACAGAAGTGCTTACTGTGAGTAAAGTGCTGAGAGCCTGGAGCTGAGTGCATGTCTAGTTTCTATGATTTCTTACTGAGGGCTGCAAAGGATTCTTGGACATCCTTAAGCATCGCAATGGTAACTTGATGTTACTGGAGCCGGGAATGTGGAAGAATTGTGGGAGTTTTGGAAGGAAATGGATAAAACCACTGTAAGCCCAGAATGTCTTTCTGGCAGCTCCAGGCATAGCTATGTTTGAGGAATGGAGTGATTTGGGGGCAAACGTGACTTCTGTCCTCAGAGTGAGAAAAAACTACCAATTAAATTCCTCCTGTGAGACCTCTACTCACAATGATGTTATCCCATAAACACAATTTGCAATCCTACCACACTGACCTTCTAGTTCTGGAATCAAAATAAGAAATGAGAAGAGCTCCTTGACTTTCAGAATGCTTCCCATGAGGGCAGTCAGCGGGCCGGTAAACGTGACTCTGTGGATTTAAAATAGATCTCCACCTATCTATCTTTCTTTTTTCCTTTTTTCTCTTCTGTTTTGTCTTTTATTGTTTGGATACAGAGTGTACCTGTGTAGGCTGGCATGGCCTTGAACTCCAGACCATCCTTGTCCACCAGCCTGCAGTGTGAAGAGATTACACTCCTGAGTCACAGCACCCAGGAAAAAGAACTACTTTGAGCCCAGGTTCTCTAACATATTTCTTCAGCCTGTGGGGTCTACAGGAAACAGGGTTTAGAGATAAACTGGCTGTTTGTGTTTACATATCTTTTATCTCAAAAGGGCTTTTTTGCCCATTTAATCAATCAGTAAGGAGCAAATTAATTTTTAGTGATTAGCAGCTGCAAGTCACCACAGTAGACAGGAATCTGCATTTTATTGTGGGGGAGAAAATTCACTGCTGGTTCAAAGCCCTAGCTCATGGTCTATTCTCATTTTAATTCTTAATCAGAGCCACTAATTTTGCAAATGTATCTCAGGCCCTTTCCTTACATAGTTTGTTATTTGTATAAGTAAATAAATGCTTTTTTCAATTGAACAACTGAAGCAAGGCTTTTTATAAAGTTTAGAATGCTGTGAAGTGTTTTGGGGATGGTGATGCATTAGCTTGTGAGGGGAAAGTTCCTGCAGAGAACAGCTTCCAGTAGGTGCTGCCTGTTAATCCCATACTAAGAAACACAGTGTACTGATGCCTACAGGGATGTAGAGATGTGATAAATATGAGAGCAGAAAGGGAAATTGTTGTACCCCAAAAGGCTGCACCCCAAAATAAAATGAAAATTGTAAAAAGGCAAAAAGAAGAAAAAGGCCAAGATGTCTTGGAGGGGAAAAAAAGAGCGCTTTATTATTTATTTATTTAGGCTGGTATCCAGCCACACAGCATGAAGGTGGAATTTACACTGTTGTGTAACTGGGCTAAGATTTGGGGGCAGTTTATAAAGGGAAAAAACCTGCAAAGATGTGGGGGGCCCACACCTGTGCATTCCTGAGGAAATGGGAAATCCTGTTTTCTTGTTTTTAGAGGTCAAGGTGCATGGTGAATACAGAACTGAATGGCAGAGCTAAGAGTTAGAGTACAACATTCCCCACTGATTTTTATCAGTGAGCCAAATCATTGGCTCATGGTTTAATCTATAGGTACTAGCTCATAACCCTAGGTAGCTAAGATCATCAGCTTGACAGCCTGTATTCAGCCTTTTACAAAGATACCAGTCTATTTATGATCCAGGGACTGAAAGTTACACCGACTAAAAGCACTACTAGGGGTCCTATGGCTCCTGATGTGAGGGTGGACAACCAAGGGGAGAATGAGGACCAATGTTTAAACCAACTTTGTTCTGCCAGTTGAGCTTGTTCCCTTTCCTGTAGGCATTTCTTAAGGGCAGCCACATTTTGTCTAATAACTCAAGAGTGTTTGTATATAAGCCACTGGTTTTCCCTAAGGCCAAACAGAGACCTCCCTCTTTTAGAAAAAGAAGGCCCAAGCCTCGGCAGTTTTGTAAAACCATTTCAGCTAAGGAGCATAGAGAATCTTTTAATTTAGATATAGAGTTGCCAAGGCTAGCTAGGTCTTGGTTATTGAGTGCAGTGAGGTGTCTATAGTTTTGGTCTCCTATTATGAAACTAGATATACTTAATCCTATTGATCTAGCCATATCAATTTTAAGTAACACATTTCCAAGCATAACAGAAAAATTTCTTCTCAGGTGAGTATGAACAATACTGAGAGTATAATCTTATTTTAATGGAAACATTTTGCAGTAAAGTTTTACCAGTCTTATGAATAAATCTACCAAAACTTATCTAATACTGTCAAATTCTGAACAGATTTGTTTCTTTTCAAACCTGTCACTGGCAGGTACTATTAACCAAGGCAAATAAAATTTACAACTCTTTAACCTTTTTATAACTTACTACACACCTTTAAGTTGAGCTTTTCTTATCTTTTTTTTTTACATTTTGGCACAGCCAGATTTTTTACTTGAAGACAAAACCACTTTCTATGTCCCTCTTACTTTTAGTCATTACCAATTTCCTTCCTCTTACTTTTTAGATAATATTAAAACTTTTAATAAATTCCTTGAAGTGATTTTCTTTCAGTACTCTAAAATATTGAATCATTCCATGTATTTTTATCACTTAAAATGCTACACTTCACTGTAAATTTGAAATACTTCAAACATATTTTATGCAAATTTTAGGTGACAATATAAAAATTCTAAATTTTGCATGTACTGCTTAACAAAGAATGCTGGTAGAATTTCAATATTTGAAAAAATTATAAATTTTAGCATATACTGCAAATATCACAAATGATTGTACTGAAAAGTCATGAGGAATCTATAATCAGAAAACTCATTAATTTCATACATATTTGATCTTATTAAAAATATGAGGCTTGCATATTCTAAATAATCCAAGAAAATATCTTTTTAAAAGGCCACAATTTAACTGTAATCTGAATACCTTTAGCTGCCATTAAAAAATAAAATAAAATTTAAATAGAAAGGAAAAACAACCCCAGATCTTTGGAAGCTGGACTGCATTCAATGTCCCTTTACACTCTTGGATAATTGTAAACCATCAGTGGGGGCCCTATTCAGTAAAAATCAAAGTTCTAGGGTTACAACACCCTTTACATTTGCATTAGTTGCCAACATCTCACCAGTATTATAGTCAGTTATTAACCAGGTCCCATAAACAGTGTTGTGAACAGGGGCTCACCAGGCTCCCAAAGGGAAGCCACAAACAAGCAACAACATTAAAAGTATTTGGTTATCTTAAGCTTTAAAGGGTCCTTAGGGCTGCACAGTCCACTTATTTGGAGGGTGGTCATCATCGGACGTCAGAACCAGCGTGATGTGCGTGTAGTGAATCCAGGTGGGCTTTCTGGTGACCCTGACTGCAGTTGGGGTGCTGAGGACCATGGTATAGTGTCCCTCCCAGTGAGGCTCAAGGGATTCCTGGTGTTGCTGTTTGATGAAGACTAACATTCTGGGATCAGCAGCAGGTTAGTCATCCCTTGAAGAGGCCTCAGGTGCTGGGTGCTGTTCTCTGAATAAGCAGTGAGTTCAAGTCAGGATCAGCTGAATTACCTGGAGGAACTTAATAAGGTACTTGTTAGCAAGATCAGCAAGCTTTTTCTCGGATATATTAGGGATGAGGGGTGGAGGTCTCCCATATAGTGTTTCAAAAGGGGAAATTCCAGCAACATAGGGAGTACAACGTGCACGCAGGAGGGCAAAAGGAAGGAGACTCACCCAGTTTTCACCAGTTTTTAAGGCCATTTTAGTTATCACCATTTTTAAAGTCTTATTTATTCTTTCTACTTGTCTTGAGCTCTGAGGCTGGTACACGCAATGAAGTTTCCAATGAATATGTAAACCCTGAGTTAGTTTTTGGGTCACTTGGGCTATGAAAGCTGGGCCATTATCGGACCCCATAGATAAAGGCAAGCCGAATCAGTGTATAATCTCATATAAGTTTTTTTTTTACTACTATGAGATCTGACTCTGATGTGGTAGGGTATGCTTCTACCCAGTCAGTGAAAGTGTCTACCATACCAACAAATATTTATGTCCTTGTAGCCACGGCTTTCCCATTTCAGTAAAATCTATTTCCCAATGTTCTCCTGGCATGGTTCCTTGAAAATGCTTTCTCTCAATCGTCATTTGTTGCTTTGGATTTACAAGTTGACATTGTGGGCATCTGAGGCTTGCAGACTGGGCAAGCTTGGAAAATTGAGGAATAAAATATCATTCTGAAAGAGATCAGCCAATTTTGATCCTCCCAAATGAACTGACCTATGAGTCTGCTGAATAAGTTCCCTCCCTAGTGCCTCTGGCAATAGGACTCACTTGTCAGGCAGCTGATACCAGTCCCCAGGGATATTAGGCTTGGCTTGGAGCTGGATTGCTAGATGTATCAACAATAATGTAAGGGAAGTCTCTGTCCCCACTGATTTTGCAGCTGTCTTGCTGGCTTTGGCATCTGCCAAGTCATTTCCCCTTATAACAAGATCATGGGCCCTACAACATATAATTGCAACCTTTTCTGGCATCCAGATGGCATCCAGTAGATCAAATATCTTGGAGGCATTTTTGATCTTTTGTCCCCCAGAGGTCAACAGGCCCTGTTTTTGATAAATGGTTCCATGGACATGGGCCATTGTAAATGCATATCTGCTGTCAGTACAGATATTGACTTGCTTCCCTTCTGCCAGTTTGGGAACCTCATTGAGAGCAATAAGCTCAGCCTTTTGAGCAGATGTACCTGGCTCCAGGGCTTGTTCCCACAAAACTTGGGATTCAGTAATAACCGCTGCACCTGTGACTCTCTTACCTTGATGGATATAACTACTCCCATCAGACAAGTATGAGGGGGCCTCAGGCAAGGGCTCATCAGTCAAATCTTGTAAGAGACTTTTGAGGTGAACAATTACCTCAGAACAGTCATGGAGAGATGCAGAAGGATCACCATGAGGCAGCAAATTTAGCAGGATTCAATGCTGCAGTTGTCTTGTAACCAATGGAGGCAGGGTCTAGAAGTAGGGCCTGATAATGCATAATGCTGGCATTGGACAGCCATCAGCTCAGTGGGGCCTTGATTAAAGTTTCCAGGGAGTGTGAGGGAACAACAGTAAGCTTCTGTCCAAAAGTTAACTTTTGGGCTTCCTTTACCAATAAGGCCACTCTGCAGCTACTATTTGCAGACAGGGAGGACACCCAGCACCCACACTATAACATCTTTTGGATAGATAGGCCACTGGACATTGCCAAGGTCCCAAGCTTTGGGTTAATACTCCTTTAGCTATGTTCCCTTTTTTATCAACCTAGAGAGAAGGGCTTGTGTAAATCAGGCAAAATCAGTGCAGGTGCTTCAGAGCCTAGTGGCACAGTTGGAGCTGCTGCTTCAAAACTGAGTTGGACCTTTAGTTTGTGTAAAAGGTCCCACGCTAAAAGGGGATCCAGACACTCTTGCACCCAGAGAAATTCATGAGAGGTAGTCTTCTGCCCAGGCCTGGCAAGCCAAGCTTGCAGCTTGGGATAGACCTTTTAGTACTGGTGGCTCCTAATACTTTTAATTTCTTTTCTGTCAGAGTCCCTAATGGCTGTGTGAAAACAGAATGAGCTGCTCCTGAGTCTACCAGAAAAATCAACAGGTTGGCTTACTGGAGCAATGGGCGGGGTAAAGAGAGAGCATCCTTCGGGTCCAGTACCGTGAACCAAGTTCGATCTTGGCTCAGCGAGCTTAGCAATGTATAGGGGTTGGGCACAGTAGGGTAGAGAGTCATGACTGGCTTGTTTCCTTCTTGGAGATCCTGCACTGATCAATAATCTTGGGTTCCAGGCTTTTGGAACTCAAGATTTCCAGAACCTTGGTTACCTTTTTACCATTGATCTCCTGCCAGCTCTCCCGGTTATCAAATACTTTATGAGCAATTTTTACTAGCTGACTAAGGGGCATCCCTTCAAATCCCTCAAGTTTTTGCAACTTTTTTTTTAGTATCTGGGGCCAATTGAGTAACAAAGGTGATATTAATGGCTCTTGCATTCTCAGGCACGACCGGGCCTATGGGCGTATAAATACGATAGGCCTCCAATAACTGCTCTAGATAACCCAATGGAGATTTAGTAGTCAATTGTCTTACCTCTGAAACCTTGGACTGATTTGTTTGTGGGTCTCTTGGAGGTGCCTCTGAGGGCTCTAAGGAACAATTGGCAATACTGGGCTAGAGCCTCCCTACCTTTCATGGTGTTGGGGTTCCAATCAGGTTGAGATAAAGGGAAATTCTGGTTCAGGCTATCTGGTCCAGCATTGCCCTTCGTCCCAATGCCTGAATGCACCCTCTCTCCTTGGCAGTGAATAACACCCACAGTATCTGCTGACAATCATCCCAAGTGGGACAATGGGTGGAGAAAAAATGGATTTTAAGAGAGAAATGAGACTTTGGGGGTCTTTAGAGAATGGTGGGTTTTGCTCTTTCCAATGATATAATAGGAATTAGAAAAAGGAACATAGACAAAAATGGGGGCTTAGAGTTGGACATCTTCCGCAAGGGGCAAAGTGTGGGAGTGGGGGCTGTGGAGAAGGAGTCTGGTGACTCCGAGTGTGGTCGGTTCCTGGGCCGGATAGAGCTTGGTGGATGAAAAGGAGGTTCCTCTTTTTCCAGCATTGCTGGTGGTACCATGGGCGGATCCGACATGGGGTTAGTGTCCGTAGCAGCTCTTCCACATCTCCCTCCTTTCAGTTTTTCTCTTAGCAGTGCTAGCAATGGAGGGTTACTGGGCTGCTGCCTGGAAGCCTTAATAAACTTTTATTAAATGAGGCAGGAATATCAAAGATAAGATCAATCCAAATCTGTACATAGACAATTTGGTCAGGATGAATCAGAGGGCTGAAAACATATCTCTGGACTGCCTCCGCAATAGCCATGTCAGACATGTCAGACAGATGGCCATTCAGAGACTCCGCGAGGCCACTCCAAGGAAGCAAGCACGGGAAGTCTCCCGGGATGAACAGGTTCTCCATATCCCTGGGCTCTTTGCTTAAATTCCTTAAAATGATTAAAACTAGAGTTAGAGAAGTTAAAGGCACAGATGAAGATCCTTGTCCCATTGTGACTAGTAAGAAAATGGTCATTAAACACACACACAATAAGGCAACACAGAAGATACAAAACACCAACAATGCACACACACCCTCTTCTTTCCCCTCTCGAGCATCCTAGAAAGAAATATTAGATCTGGAATGGAGTCAAGTGAAAAGCAATTCCTGGTTCCCAAACTATGAACAGGTAAATTCCAATACCCGACCATACAAATTATGTACGGGTAAATACCCAATCATACCAACAGGCAAAATGCCCCCAAATCCAGAGGGTGTCTCACTCTGCTGTAGAAAGAGAACTTAGGCTCCTCTACCAAATGCAAATGTGCACTAAAATACAAATGAACCAAGGAAAAGCATACATAAAAAAGATACTTACAGAGTACCGACCTAATGAAATGACTTCAGAAAAGAAAAAGGGGAGCCCTTTTGGGGGTCCTTGGGGTTAATCCCAGATGATCCCCCAAATGTTGTATCCCAAAAGCCTGCACCCCAAAATAAAATGGAAATTGTAAAAAGGCAAAAAGAATAAAAAGGCCAAGAAATCTTGGAGGGAAAAGAGTGCTTTATTATTTATTTATTTAGTCTGGTATCCAGCGACACAGCATGAGGGTGGAATTTAACTGCTGTGTAACTGGGCTAAGATTTGGGGATGGTTTATAAAGGGAAAAAAACCCACAAAGATGTGGGGGGCCCACACCTGTGCATTCCTGAGGAAACAGGACATCTGGTTTTCTCCTTTTTAAAGGTCAAGGGGCATGGCACATACAGAACAGAACAGCGGTGCTAAGAGTTAGAGTACAACAGAAATGGGTGTCAAATGTGAGAAATTTGCTGTAGCATTTTGGTTGTGCTTAAACATTGACCTGAAACTAGAAACACTTAGTGGGGCCTGGTGGAACATGCCCTTAATCTCAGCACTCAGGAGGCTGATACTGAAGAATCCTTGCAAGTTTAAGGCAAGCCTGGGCTATGAAGTGAGCTCAAAGGTATCCTGAACTATATTGTGAGATCCTGTCTCAAAAAGACAAAAACATTGAAACACTAAGATGGAATTTTTGCTGAAGTAGGAGTATATTCATATAGTCAGGAACTGAATGTATATTAAAGAATAAGAAACAAGAAGTTCTTTTTGCATGAGAAGAACCAAGGTGATTGAAAGGGAATAGAAGAGCAGGGGCATGTGGAGGGAGGCCCAATCAGCAGCCAGAGCACTAAAGAACATCTGAGGTGAGCTTGAGCTAGTGTGACAGCACTGAAAGATTGTCTGCTTACTAGGTGTGAGAGTAGGAAAAGGGTCACAGGACTATAGAAAGAAGGGAAATTTTGTCATGGATAAATACTTCTCCTGTGTCTACTGTTCAGCTCCCCTAATCATCTTTGAGGTGAGATAGGAAATTAGAACACTAGAAATAGAGGTTTGAAAATATGTTGTACATCATAGCTGAAGTAGCATAAGAAGGTTTTTCTTTTGGACACCAAAGATGTCAGGCATATAAGATGTTTCTTATTGTCCAGTGACTGACCTCAGAAATTTGGCCTTACCTACATCATCAAAGTTGAAAAAATATTTTGAAAATTTTTATTGCCTTTGGAGATGAGATCTCACTACTTTTCCCAAGGTAGCAAGAAGTGTTGAGACTTTTCTAGCACTTTGATTGTTGAGTTTGTTATAGGGGAATGAATTTTTCAGCCTACTATATGTCCAGTACAAGTTCATATTCTCTGAAATTTAAAAATGAATTTTATGAAAACAGAGGTTATGAGCAGAAGTAGGTATTGAAAGAAAGATAACTTCTGTCTGAGAGAGAGACAGAAGGATCTCAAGTGGTTTGCCAAAGACTTTGTATTTTCTAGGAATTTTTATAGAGTAAAACCATGAAGTGAGGCAAGTTTAAAGAGGAAAAAAGTGAGAATTCACAAGGCAGGCAGGTATGAGTTGGGAAAGAGCTATGGTCAACCAATAATTTTAATTGTTCAGGTAAAATTGACTAAATAAGAGACAAATGGTGAAGTCACTCACATAGGAAGGAAACATTCCTTCTGAATCAGTGACTCTTCCTGTAGGAGTTTGGAATGGTGGTCCCTGGTTACATGTGCTACCTTGTTTGTTATAGTGTTGTGCCTCTGCTTTGGTGGAGGACACTGAGTCTCCTTCTATAGATCACTCTGTTCTAAACTCTTAGAGTCTCATTCATCATCCACTGTAGTTTTCTTGTTTCAGTAATGCACTACCATGTGTGTATAAGTGTTTTCATTTGTATGTAACCAAATTTCACCAAGGTTTCAGCATTGGGGTAAAACAAACAACACTGACTCATGGTGGTTCCAAATATAATGCAAACACCTTGGGAAAATTAGGAGTGTTTAAAAACCAAGGCCTCCCTGGATAACTGAGCAAGAGCTTCTTCAACAAGAGATGCACATTAAGGGTTTATGTCCACCCAAAATTATCTTTTCTAAAATCCATGAGGCCTTTAGATAATGAAGAGAAATTGTTTGCAGTTTAAACTTAGATCAAAGTTTTAAGTTGGCACATAGTTTCTACTAGTGATACATGGCACAATGCAAAGTTTATATGCTCATGTTTGGGATGCAGACACCATGGATGAACAACCAGTGATTCACAGTGTGCTGAATTCAGTAAGGAACATGTGATGTTTAGTGTTGTATTTTAAATTTGTCTTTCAGTTATATCTGAAATACTGATTAGGGCATTTTTATATAGCAGGTGGAAAAAATTTGATGCTTAGAAATGGTGTTTATTGTAAACCTAAAGATTGAGTACAGTCATCTAATATTCTAACTTTCAAAGTTACAGTAATTGTTTTGCATTCAAGAAGAGTGACTGGAATTGTCTCCTACAGTGTTTGCAACATCAGATTTGTTTTTATGCATATTCAATGCATTTTTTGTCAGTTACTTTTAGGTTAATCAAGTCATTTTAATTTTGAAACTCAATACAACTTTTGTGTCATTCCTTCCAGTCTTCATATGGTCCCCTGTAGAACATGAGACTTACCCAGTTGTTTCCAGTTTGGAGAGCTGTATTCACCTGTTTCTCCTGAGCAGCTCTATCAGGAGAGCAGTGCAATCCTGTTTGGAAATATGAACACTACTGTATGTTGTGTATTTTTTCATTGCATTATTTTTATCATCAATCTACTGGTGTGGTTCAATCTGGTCATATAGCTAGACATGTATCCCCCACATATGTGGATAAAATGGAAATTTTAAAATGACAGAAATCCAGCTGAGTGTTTAGACATTAGGGTTAGGATTAGACAAAACAAGTATTTCTGTAAAAATCTTTTAATGTCATCTGTGTAATACAGCTTCAGGTGTATAATTTAAATTGAGTGATGTGATTCAGCCTCAGAAGAATTTGAACATTTGGCAATTTTACCTTTTTAAATGGAAAGGAGCTTCTAAGATACATAGGACTTATTAGAGTACTGACTACATGCATAGATCTGTGAGCATACTGAAGGAGTTCAAAGAGGTGAATAGAGCATGGAAGTCACTGGATAGAACACCTGAGGGCACATACTCAAGTAGAATGGGGAAGAAGACAATGCATAAGGAAAAATGGACAATTCACATTGGATATTTTATAATTAATTTTTCCATTTACAAATAAGATTTGGGCATATTTGACTTTTCATTATGTAAATTATTGCTTTAATTCCATGAATATTATGTAGTACTCTTAAAGATGACAAGCTGCAGAATGCTGGAAAGATTGTGTCCCATGTACAGAAAATTTTATGAATCTTTTCTTTCTGAGGAAGTCACTCTGGTTTCAATTGTTTTTTTGGTAAAATATTTCCTTTTTCTCCTGTGAAGATTTAAGAGAATCAGAAAATAATTTCTACATGTGGAGAATATCTGTGAATGGAATTCTTAGCCAAATAAAGATTAGTGGTTTGTGATGATTACTTGTGGTGTGTCTCATGATGACCATGAATTTCCCAGGCCACTTTTAAAGATCTGCACTTCTTTGTGGATAACTGGTTTATTGCACATAGCAAATAACTCACTTTTTATTTGCATGACAAAACAACCAATATGACCTTGGTGGAATAATAAGGGGCAAACAAGTCTCTTATTTTTCTGTGCATGAGCACAGATGTTTTCCATTGCCCTAGGATATTGGCCTCAGGTTTGTTCATGCTCTCAGGGTCAAATCTTCAACCTTGCAGAGGAGATTCTTCAGCAGAGAGAGAGCTTGAGGGGCAGGGCCATGCACCAGATATAATCTCATAGGCTATGCTTCCTTGCCACATGAAGCCACAGGTAATGTGTTTCCTAATAACCTAGTTCTTCTAACTCACAAAATGTGACAGTAGAAGTCTAAGCATCAGGGGTGTCAAGTTGAGTACATTACTTTGGAAAAATTAGTAAGCCACAAGAGATTAACCTTTAAACTTTGAGAAGGAAAGGAATATGGAAAATTTACCATGCTGAGTCCTTTCTTTCTCCAGAGAAGGCAATGAGGGTGGGGCTGCATGCAGCTTTCATTCTACACTCCTGTTAGTATTAGTTAACATAAGTCTGGATTCTGTTGTTATGTCGGATAAAGTCAGGTGACATTGTTGGATATTTTACCAAGCTCATAGTTAGTGCCAGAGATACATAATTATGCTAATTGAATGAGGTTGAAATATGAGGTCTCAAATAGATGAATTATATCCTCCCCATTGAGCTTTGTTGTCACAATGGTGAATTCCAAAATTAAGTAGCACACCCTCACAACTCCAATGTCATTTTAGGATGATTAAAAATCTCATATGAATTTTTTAAAAAGTTGAACATAATTAAATTTTAACATACATTTTAGCATTGGCTATGATGAACATAATTGTTAGGGCCCTTGCCAGGCATCTGTAAACAATTGTCTTATATCTAGAGATATGTGATAAATGAATAAACTGTTGAATACATTAGCTTCTATATCTTATAGTGATAAAAGTTGGATGTTTTGAGAGGAATTTAAATAACAGAAAATGAAATAATGCTGTAAAGGACAACTTATATAGGTGCTGCCTGTTAAACAGAGAAACTGATCTCTTTGAAGTACAAAATTCAATTTTACATGAAATTTTTTTAAACTGGGAATCAAACACACAATCTCACATTGCCAGGCAGGCACTGTGCTGCTGTGCTATATCCCTGGCCTCGCAAAAGAAATTTTTTCTCTGAGTGCAGAGAGAGAAACATCATTGGTAGTGTAATTATTATAACTCATTGAAAGTTATTGGACATTGTTGAAAAGGACATGCTAAATGATGCACTTTGTGTTTTTATAGCTGTTTAATGTGTGGTTTTCACTTTTTTGAAATTATGTCAATGTGTATTGCATATGGTGTGATACTCATAATTTCAATCCACTTGTTTATACCTGATACATATTTAGATGTCACATATCTGTATTTCAAACCAGACAAATTGTCTTTGTTACATTAGCTTAAATATTCTGTTAAATTTTTTAGGGGAGTTTAAATTTTTTCAATATATTTACTTTTTTTTGAAAGTGAATACATTTGTATACATTCCTACTTATTGTCTGCTAATTTTATTTTCTTTCTTGTGTTTTTTGTTTCCACTTACATCATTGTAGAATGTTTTTCCTCTAGATATTAATGTACTTAATTACATTACTACTCAATAATGCCTCTAATAGTTTTAAGAGTTTCTTCTCTATTGTTCTTTAGAACCTGCACAAATATAGAGCCACAGAATATCCTGTTTTCTGGGGGGGGGGATTAACATTCTATATGGCAGCAGTTTTCTCTAATTGTCTCTGGGAACTCAGTTGCCAGAAGCTCAGGGATGGTCCTGCTATGGGCAATGCTGACCCTAGTCTCAGACTTCCAAAAGACAGAGATGTGAGATGCAGAGTGATGCCATGCATTCAGATCACAGCCATGCTGATGAGCTTCCCTCTACCCTTTGTTCTCTAATGTTCTGAAGTTGAAGTCTTTGTTCTTTTTCCAGTACCTGTATTCACTGTTTTAATATGTTTTGAGGCATTGATTTTGAGTAAGTTAAATAATTCTACATGTACATTCATTGTCATGGATTGTGAAATCCTTAATTATTTAAGCTTTTTTTTGAAACGTGTCATTTAAATTTATGATTTGATTTCTCACTCTAAGAGTATTCCTCAATTGTTTCTGTTTTTCATTTCTTTCTTTTTTAAAATTTTATTTTGAAGGTAGGAGAATTACAACAGAACAAAGCCAATTGAGAGAGTGCAGGGAATTTGGTACAGAACATCACAGTAGGTTACCAGGATAACAGTAATAGGTATGATAGTACATCTCATTATCTAAACAGTAGTTGTCTAGTCAATTAGGTATAGCAAAATCAAACCAAAAACAGAACATTTTAAAATCAATCAAAAGAGAATAATGAAAACAGTAAAGTAATTAATCATAATGAATCAAAACTAAAACAACACTTGCTCTCAGAGAAAATAGAGGTGCCCCTTCCCACATTTACTATATTGCATACAATCATCCTGCCAAAAGATAATCAGACCTCCAGTTGCTAACAGTGGGGAGGTAATGTTGGATTCCAAGCCCACACACTGTAGACTCACAGGAAAAACTACTG
This sequence comes from Hydrochoerus hydrochaeris, assembly GCA_004027455.1. Taxonomy (NCBI): domain Eukaryota; kingdom Metazoa; phylum Chordata; class Mammalia; order Rodentia; family Hydrochaeridae; genus Hydrochoerus; species Hydrochoerus hydrochaeris. The sequence continues at coordinate 16,627 of PVLA01003625.1, read as the reverse complement.
GGCCTGCACCTGGCTGTCGACTGAGGAAGGTGCTGACAAAGAGGGTGGATGAATGGCTTCTTTGTGCAGCCTCCTGAGTTCCAGCATGGCTGTGGTGGGATCTTGGGTGCTGTTCTCTGATTCTCCCCTTGGCTGATGCCCGAAGAAGGCACTTACCAAGAGGGCAGGCAAATGGCTTCTTTGTGCAGCCTCCTGATTTCCAGCATGGCTGTGGTGGGATCTTGGGGGCCACTCTCTAACTCTACTCTTGTCTGATGCCTGAGGAAGGCACTCACCAAGAAGGCAGGCAAATGGCTTTTTTGTGCAACCTCCTGGGTTCCAGCATGGCCATTATGGGATCTCTGGGGCCACTTTCTGATTCTTCTCCTGGCTAATGCCAGAGGAATGTGCTCACCAAGAGGGAGGGCAAATGGTTTCTTTGTGCAGCCTCCTGGGATCCAGCATGGCCTTGGTGGGATCTCTGGGACTGCTCTCTGATTCTCCTCCTGGCTGATGCCTAAGGAAGGCCTCTGTTTTTCATTTCTAATTTCATTCAAGCATTGTGTAAGATCCTGCTTAACATGACTTCAAATACATTGTCTGCCTTACATTCTGAATTTCTGCTCTGAGCCTGGGCCACATGTGTGAGTACTTCTTTGTTTGTTGTGAGGACAGTGTGCTGTGTATTTCTCTGATAAAATGTATGATAGAATCTGTCTGATATATTTCTTTGAATTGAACTTTTATCTTGAATTGAATTGTTACCTTGTTAATTTTATGTGTGACTTTAAATATTGCTTTGCCTTACTGAGCTGTCAATCACTGATAGAATTGTTATGAATTGTTAAATATGTACTTGTAAATGACTGATTTTTCTCTTCCAATCATGCTTTTGTTTATGTATTTGTTTGCTCTGTGTAGTGGGATATGTATTAAGGATTGATATTTGTTTCTTAACTGTTGATTGTACATGTGGTATATAATAAAGCTAATGTAGCTTCAATAGATTTCATTGAAACAATGCCACAGAGGTATGTCTTTTTGCATAGATTTCTATTTAATCTATTCTCATTAGTGTCTACATAATAACCACTGCCTTCCAGGTGATGAGACTACTTGTCCATTACCTAGATTTCTAGCTATTAATCAGCTCTGACACCTGTTCTCTCAGTCCCTCTTTATCTGACCTCTTCTCCTGATAATATCATTCATCTGCTGTCCTGGTAGGCTGACCTGTTCTCTTTTTGGTGAACTTAGCATTTCAGGACTGTTAGCTGTGGATTTGTTGCACTGATATTTGCAACTGTAGTTTGCTTATCACTACCTAATATGGATACTGTCTCATCATTTCATATCTGAAAGCAGATAAGCAGATACAAATGAATAAGCACATGAATTGCAATTTATTGTTTTAATCATTTAAAGAAAATCTTATTCCCAAATTTTTTTTGTTCAGATTTAATGATAACAATGAAAATGTCCCAGGTGTATTCAGAAACTTTCTCATTTGGGCTTAGTCAAGAAATGGAAGTAACCAGGTGATAAAATCTCTTCATGTCAGAAGGTATTATTGCATGATTTATGACAACTCTCCAAGCTTGTAAACTTTCCAAAGTTTACAATGTGCACTTTTTCATGGAGACTGTTCTTTCAGCTTCTTCCCTTTAAGTTTTAGGAATTGTTTAGAAATTGCACAGAGAAATATTTTGTGATGTTTTTGTGTTATTTCTCAATTTAATCATTTCTTACTATGCTCACAGGGGCTGGTATGTGAATCAAGGCCAAATACTTTCTCATTTATTCTCTTGGTCATTGTTTCTGACTCTTTAATTTTACTTGAAAATAATCACACATTTTTCCAGGAATCATAGCACAAAACATTTTCAAGACATTTGCATCTGCTTATCTTGCCTTTGTATTTTCATCAACTCCATAGTAAAGATGTTTGTGAAATTTAGTAGCTGAGTGTTGATTTAATAAGTCTACTTATTTTGTTTTTCCACACTTCAATATTGTTTAGGGCTTTTCACAAATGTGATATGGATTGTCTTTTCTATACAGTATTTCTCCTGAGTCAAATAAACTTTTATTTATTTTTATATCTGTGCTCATTGATCTTTACTCTGAATGTAAAATCTTTGTATTGTGTTCCACATAAAAGTTTTCTTGTTTAATTCCCATCTTCATAGATTTCAATTTGTTCTGACTTTCATGGATGCTTGATTTAATTATGAGAAAAGTTTTTCATTAACTGTGTGTTTTTTAAATATAAATTGCACAGTTATCCATGTTTATCTTTTTCATTTCAAAGGTTCACCAATGCATATAGGTGAAGAGATTGTACAATCCAGATTTCTAAGGACATGCCTGTCTCTGAATGTAAATGAAACACATTGTGCTTTCTTCCCGAGAGGCATAACATCAGCTGAATCATGAAACAATATTCTATATCCATGTGAATGCATTGAAGGTTGTCTTCCTTTCCTGACATACGTTTGTCCTCTGTTGAATATTGTACAGCAAATATTTTTCATATTAATTATGCAAAATGTTTTCTTGCTCACAAGTATTGAATGTTTGTAGGGTTTTTTCTAACTTTTATCTATAATTGTTAAACACATCAAAGATGTGTTTAGTTTGTTTCTTTTGGTATTGGAAATTCAACTCAAGGCCATGCACATGTCAGCCAGGTGCTTCTACCATGAAGATATATCATTGGTACAATGATGCGATTTGCAAAGGACAGTGAATTAATTTTAATTTAGATTTGCTGAGAGAGTTGTATTTAAGGCCTTACTTTGTAGTGTGAACTCTCCTTATTGCATAGCCCAGACTGGACACTATACTCATGGTAATCCTGAAATTCCTGGTAATCCTCTTACATCAGCCTCTCAAGTGCTGGGGAAACAGACTTGTACTACACCACTGGGCTGAACTCTTCCTTCTGTATTTAGTAACCAGTTTCTTTGCTATACCTCAATTTTCATTGCATTTCAAGCATTTCATATATATGCTTTCCCACATTATCTTCCTTTACACTCTAGTAGAATTTCTAGTATTCAAGTACAAGGAGATAATTTGGTATTCCTGACCTATAGGTTTATAGCTATACTTTCCCTAATTTCTTTTTCTGTAGAATGGTCAAAGAAAGCTTTATTTTCTTTAAATTTTAGTAATTCATAAACCTCTTTTCATATTGAACTAAATATTTATCTGTGAAACCAGTTTCAAGACTATAAATGCTGTCTAGAAAATAGATAAACTCAGTGTTATGAATAACCAGGTGTTTTGTGGATGGTGGTTTGCAGGCTCCCTCATTGTGCACTATTTTAAAGTCAGTGAAAAACTACAGTATAGGCAGCCCTGGAGGACAAGCCATGCTACAGTTCTGTAATTGCTTTGACAGTGTGTTATAGCCTAGTATCAGTGGTAGTGAGTGACTATATCTGAATGTACTTGAGTTTTGATGACCATGACATGCAGTTAACACTTGAAAGAATGACCTTCATAAGATATTTATGCTGGGACCTGAGATATATTTGTTGTGTTTCTAACCCCCAGGACACTTGTCATTATTTAGGAGACAGTGATCTTTGAGGATGTAGCTGTGAACTTCACCCAAGAAGAGTGGGATTCACTGACTCCAATCCAAAGAATCTCTACAGAGCTGTGATGTGGGAAACATATATGAATATTACTGAGACAGGTAAGGGTGATAGGTTTTATTTATTTACACAAAAAGCATTAATGATTGCTGTTATGTAATTTAATATATTTGATAATTATAACATTGGCTTGTATATCCCATTCCTCATAATATTACACCATGAGTATAACTGCAATCAGTGATGATTTATTGTAATGTTATACTGAATTTTTTTTAATTTCTATGTCTGTAATACAGAAAGAATATGGCATGATCTGCAAAATAAAGGAGAGGACAAAAATTGCTCAGGAAATCTAAGTTGATTGACACACATAAGAGAAGGGAATATTTCTTAAGTGTCACTGTGTGAGCACAAATACTGCAACAAAGGAATTAGAAAAAATGAGATTGTGATACACTTTATTTAACCTCAGAAAAATATCTAGACATACACTTATTTTATTTTGTGTTATTTGGGAATCTATAGAAAAGTATTTGAATGTTGGAATTAGAGTTAGTTCTGATACTATGTAACAAATAACACTATCTAATGTGTAAGTTTAAAAATTGACTTTAACATCAATACCATGGAAATTTATGACAGTAAATTTAAATGTTGTGTTCTGATATGTAGAAAATGAACAAAATGTGAATTTTGATAGAAACTCATCTTTAAAATGTCCACTTAAGTATAAATGTGAATACAGAGATTTTCATGATCTAAAAAATATTTCACTTAGAATCACTGTTCAAAATGGAAATGAGTGCTACTCTTATAATTAATACTTTGAAAATATCCTATAGAATGTTGATCTGTTCATGTTTAAAATTCCTCCTACTTTGTTGATGGATACACAAAACACTCTCTATTTTTTAATTTGAGCCATGATTTTATACAGTAGTTCAGGTTAACTTTGAACTTCTTGTGTAGCCCTAACTGGCCTGAAACTCAGAGCGATCCTCCTGCCTCTAGCTGCTGACTGTTGAGTGGGTTGTACTGTGTCATTTTGTGCAATGATGCTCTTGATATATTGTCACATATATTAAAATCATCAAATGTTAGTGATACATACAATGTGTTGTTCAATGCAGTACATAAAAGGGCATCTACAATATCTAATACAATAATCAACTCACTGTAGATAAGCTCTGGGAAGAACTCAGATGTCCATCACTGGATGCCTGGGTAAAGAAAGTGTGTGGTCAGCTCATCATGGTGGTGCTTTCTTGCAATACCAGCACTTTTGGAGACTGAATCAGCAGGATGACAACTTGAAGCTCAGCTTGAGCAAGTTCATAGTCAATAAAAATCTCTCTGTAGAAATCAAATAATAGTACAGCAAATGTAACTCAGCCTAAGACCTATGTTTAGCTCTACACTGAAAAAACTACACTATATAAAGAACCACAATAACATTTCCCAAGATACAGAAAGAGTTGGACTTAAGTGAAATAAATCAGACACAGAAATGGAAATATCACAGGTTTTCTCTTAAACAACAAATTAATAGCATATTTTCAGAGTATAAGTAAAGAGAAATAATAAGTGACCAGAAATCCTTACTTTCTGTCGATGAGAAAAATAATCAGGCTAAATAGACAAAATGGAGACTGCAGACATGAAAAGCTAGAAAATGATCAATATTTGGTAGTTATTTGTACTAATCTCCTAAAATAATATTATGTGTTGGAATCATATACCAATTTAAAATACCCAAAAGACAACCATTCTTTTTAGAATAAATGGTCCTTTGAAAGAAATCCTGTAGGGCAATAAGTCAGTTAACCATCAGAGTGAATTAGTAGACATCCAACCAAACTTAATATCATAATTATCAATTGTTAATGAGAAGCACATCCCATGTGATTGATATCTTTCTTTGTATTTCTTTACAGATATGATGAAGAGAATTATTTGAGAAATGAAGAGCAGCAATATAAATGTAATGAAGATGTAGAGACCTGAAGTGATTTACAGTCCTTTCAGAAGTATGAAATGAGGAAAACTGGAGAGAGATTGTGAAAATATGGGCAATGTGAGGAGGACAGCTCTGATCTTAGTGAACAAACTCGTTCTGGACAGAAAGCCTTTATAGGTAAGAAAAGTGTGAAATCCTACACAACACCCAACAGTATTCAAATCCATGAAAGAAATCACAGTTCAAGGAACTCATATGCAGAAAAACACTATGAAAATTGTTCTCTTTCTTCATACCTTATTGAAAAAGATGTTAGAAAATAGGGTGGAGAGAAACACTATGTCTCTGAAAAAATGTGAAAGAGCAGTATCTCACAGTAGTTTCTTTAAAAAGCATTAAAAAATTTCACCTTGGGAAGCAATCATATGAATGCAAACCATACTGTATGCACAGTAGCTGTGAAAGTCATAGAAGGGTTCACACTGGGGAGATAGCCCATGTATGCAACAAATGTGAGAAAACGTTCAGTACAACCTCTGGTTATAAAGCACATGAAAGTATTCACACTGGGGAGAAACCATTTTTATGTAAGCAGTGTGGGAAATCTTTGAATCGAAATAGTACCCTTATTATATATGAAAGAATTCATACTAGGGAGAAACACTATGTATGCAATAAATGTGAGAAAGCATTCACGACAACCTCTAAATGTAAAACACATGATAGAACTCACACTGGGGAGAAACTTTAAAGATGCAAACACTGTGGGAAATCTTTCACTCAAAATTGTAACCTTATTACACATGAAAGAATTCACGCTGGGGAGAAAACCTACATATGCAACAAATGTGAGAAAGTATTCAGTACAGCCTCTAAAAGGAAAGCAAATGTTAGAACTCACAAGGGGGAGAAACCTTATATATGCAAACAATGTAGAAAATCTTAATCTTAAAATTGTAACCTTATTATACTTGAAACAATTCATGGTGGAGAGACACCAATTGTATACAAACAATGTGGAAAATCTTTCACTCAAAATTGTAACTTTATTACACATGAAAGAACTCACACTGGGAGAAACCATATCCATGCAAGCAATGTGGGATATCTTTCAGTCAAAATAGTAACCTTATTATGCATGAAAGAATTCACCCTAGGTAGAAACCATTTGTATTTAAGCAACGTGGGAAATCTTTCAGTCAAAATGGCTCCCTTATTCATGAAAGAACACACACTAGGTAGAACCTGTATGCATACAAACAATATGGCAAAGCACTCAGTATATAGAAGTGCTGAAAATAAACCTTATCTATCTATCTATCTATCTATCTAAGCAATTTGTGATGTGTTTCAGTTATAGTAGAAGTTTTTGTTTATATAAAAGTATTCACTCTTTAGAAAAACCCCATCTATATCAGAAATAAGTAAATGGATTTGTAGATAAAATCTCACTTTCTAAACATAAAAGACACCACACTGGTGAAAAAAAATACTATAAACATAAGGAAAGTCGGACAACTTTCCAAACCAGAGAGATTGTCAATACATGAAAGAACTCCCTCTGTGTAGTTCTATGCATTTGAAGAATGGTGGATAGCATTTAGTGCACAGAAATGCCATCAAATAGATGAATTATGCACACAAGGAAGAAACCCTATGTATGTAGGTAGTGTGGAAAAGATTTGCTGTGATGTTTCACTTTTGCAAACATAAAATTCCCCTCACACTGCGGATTAACTGCATGTAAGAAATATTTGGTAAAATTTAAGCTAACAGAGGTGCTAACCTGCTGACTGATGTCATATTGTTTCCTGAGCCTATGTATGCAATGTGGGAAAGCATTCAGCATTCATAGTTATTGTGAAATGTGTGAAAATAATCATAGTGAAAATATATATATGTAAGTGACTATTGGGAAAATACTTTGAAAATTACTCATGTAGAGGAGACCCATAAAATAGTATAAAATTATTGCTGTCAATATATGCTCATATATTTTTTGAAAGCACCCTCAAACACAAAACTTATCCAAAATGTTTTTCTTTTTTAAAAAATCACATATAGATACCTGATCTATTTTTCGATAGTCTTAATAAAAATAAAGTTTTTAAAGAAAATTTAAGCATCCTGAATCTTTTTTTCCAATGTTTTTGATCCACCACTGTCTTGTCTTGATGAATGACACCCACTTATATCATGACCATTTTTCCCACCTTAATCTGTAACTCTTGTATACAGTTTACTAAAAAGCATCTATACATTCACATTCAAAAGTGTGCTTGTATTCATGGATCGTACCTATGTAACCATGCTTGTAAGATGTACCATCACAAAAGCAGACTCAGATACTGTCAGAAACAAGAATGAACTTAAATGAGAAAGAAATCTTATGTATGCAAGAAATTTGGAAAAATGTTCAGTACACATCAGGTTCTAAAATACATGATAGAGCTCACATTAGGGAGAAATGCTATGTAGGTAAACAATGTGGAAAATCTCTCAGTCAGTATTGTAGCCTTGTCCATAAAATAATTCACAGGGGAGAAACCTTATGTAAGACATAACAAGAATGCTCTCATGATAATTCACATTTTCTAGACCTATAAGATCCCACACAGAGAAAACTTATATGTAAGCAATGTGGAAATCTACCAGCCAAACCCATAGCTTGCAAATGTATCAAAGAATTCACAATGGGCAGAAACTCTGTAGATAATCAATTTGGGAAAACATTAAGTTCACATAGTCCCTGACAAACACAGGAAAGAACACACAATGAGGAGAATCTGTACACGTGTAATCAATGCAGCAAATGTTTCAACCACCAGTGTTGGAATGACATGAAAGAATCCACACAGGAAAGTAACCCTATGCATTCCAACAATGGAGAAAAGCATTCAGCATAAAATAATGCCATCAATTTATGAAATAATGCACACACAGGAGAAACCCTATGTAAGTAGTGAATGTGAGAAGGATTTCTTACAAATTTTTCACTTTATAAATGCTAAAATTTCCACAAACTGGGTAGTAACTGTGTGAAAAAGATGCATTGAGAAAAAGTTTCCACTGACAGAGATGCTAACCTTCAAAACAATATCATAATTTGGTCAAAGCCTTTGTATGTGATGTGAGAAAGCACTTGGTAAATGTGGGTATGGTCAAATATGTGAAAGTCAGCACTGTGAAGAGAAATTGTACATATGTAAGTGACTCTTTTGAAAATAATTTTCCAATTACTCATGTAGTTGAGACCTGTACAAATACCTTAAAAATTGATGTCACTATATTCATAGATTTTCCAGAAATCACAGTTGAATATGGAGCTATTATAAAGCATATTCATTGTGTGTTTCAGTATCACACATAACTAGCTAATCTTTGTCTGTAGTCTTACAATTAAAAAACCACACTTTTTAGAGATAATTCAAGGATTCTGAAGAATTTTCCTCACATGTTTGATACACCTATATTATCTTCAGAGATAACATCTATTTTTCTCATAAATATTCTTTTCCATTTGGATCTGTACCAATTATTTTTTCTAGAAGGATCTATACAAGCACATTCAGAAGTGTCCTTCACCAGGTTTTATGACATGCATCTATATATGTGTGTATATAAGATAATAACAAAAGAAAATTTAAAATATGTGTAATTGCATTAGTGCCTGTTTCTAGTGCATAATGTAAGCATTCATCTTTGAAAGGCATCAGTGTGTATAATAGGTCTGAGTTTCTTATGGTTACCTTAATTTGCCTATTTAAGTTTTCCTCTATTTCTTTCTCCTCTCCGTTTTTGAAAGATGTATGCTCCTACTGCCTACTACACATCATGTTCTTTATACAAATTTAAATTCTATCCCTCTTGTATTAAGTCATTCATTTATAAATAACAAAATCCTGAAGATACAAATGAATCAGGATTTCACACAAATTCCTAGGGTTCAAAGGAAAATGCATGGAATACGATTCCCAGTATAGGAATGGTGAGTGATGGAAATGATGTCATATCATGACAGCAGAAAGACAGAGTCAGCATTGTGCAATACATAAGGTAATAATCACAAGTGTGTGAATTAAATGCATTAGAATTGTAGAATAAGATTTTTTTGGCTGAAACAGTCTTACTATGCAGTTCAGGCTGGCCTTGAGCTCACTTTATTATCCATGCTCACCTTGGGCTCACTTTGTAGTCCATGCTGATCTTGGGCTCACTTTGTATTGCAGGCTGATCTTAGGTTGACTTTGTAGTTCAGGCTGGTCTTGAACATGCATCCATCCTCTTGCCTTTGCCACCCACATCCTGGGCCTACAGGCATGCACCATCATTCCCAGACTGTACCATTAGATTTACCTTGCAAAATATTTCAGGCAGGGATGATAGTACACCACTTTTGCCTCTTGCTGTCCAGTCATTGGGGTATGGCACTGCTAAACTGTCTTAGTCTCCCTTTAGGTATGGGTTCCATAGTTGTATTTTAACAGCATTTTAAGATATAAAAACAAATTTAGAAATGAAAGTTGACAAACTGTAAATCAATTCCCATTCTCAGTAGCAAATATAAATCTAATGTTACTTGGATCCATCATGGATCTCAGCTTCCTTCATGTGAGAGCTATCACATGAGATCACAGCCTGACAAGAAGGTTAAGTTCAAGGCAGGATGAGATAAGAAGAGAAAGACAACACATTCACAGGATGCTGATTACACCATGGTCATTATGCCAATTTCTGTTTTTAGTATCATTTAATAGTTTACTCATATATGTTTTTCAATCTATTCAAAAATCATAATTCTATATATAATGTTAGATATGCAAGATTCTATGTGTGTAATATATTACACTCCAATATTGGAAATATACATTGAGGCAGTAGGCATTTCTGCACACTCAATCCTGAGGTAGAATATTGCTGACAAATTACTACAATGTAGTTCCTACTTATATTTCCTTCATTTAATATTTTATCATTTTTATATAAAATGATTCAGACATAGGCAGAGTGGTGATTTCATATGATTTAAGCAATCTGGAAACCACAGGCAAGAGGATTTCAACTTTGCAAATTAAGCCCAGGCTTGGCAACTTGGAAACATAGTGAAGACCTGTCTGCAAATAAAAAATAGTGCTGGGGAGATAGCTCAGTATAAATGTCCTGGATTCCAATCTCAGTCCTGAAAAGTTAAAATAGGCCTTGTTTTCTCATAAGACAGTAAAACACTGGCCTCATCTCACATTCTGGGTAGACCTCACCTGTTTTCAACATCCCCCCTCTGAGTTTAGGAGTCATTTCCACAGTACATAGCCTCATATCACCAGAGTACATTTTCCATCCTATCTACTGGATGTAGGAGTAAACTTGCAAAAAATACAGTTAGTCAATCCCTGCTCTGTAAAGACAAGGAGCAGCCTCATTTTAAGTGCAGTAATGCCCTTGTGGAGCATTGTAGTAGCCCATATGTAATCTAGGAATAGCACCTGTCAACTTGCTCCTCAGTACAGGTTTTGGATCACTTTCCCTGTCCCTTCAGTCTCAAATACTTGGTCTTTCATCACCATCTGTTGGGAGATGCAGGAATGCTGTGTGCACAGTGAACTGGAAAGAGGCATAGAGAGTTCAGGGCAATTCACTATGTGGAGTGTTCCTTTATATTTTTGCTGCCATGTTTTGGACCCAGAGTCACTTGCTGATGAAAGGACCTAGAATTAGAGCCGGTTTGCTGGGTGACCTCCTCAAACAGCAGGAATCAAATACACAAGCAAACAACCTAGAGGTTTGAAAAGTAAGTATGAGGTGCTCTGAGATGGATACAAATGGACTAGTTGTCTGATGAGGTTAAATTCTCACCATGAAATCTGTGCAGTTTGTGACTTGACCTCTGTACTGGCTTGAAGCTGATCCCGTCAGGTCGGGGCCATGTGGCTTGACCAGCAGAGGAGACCCCAGTGCCCTGTCCTGTTCCTATTCCTGCTTCAACTTCAACCTCATGCACAGTGGCACACATTCAGCAAATTCTCCTGCTAAGTGTCTTGACACTCCTTATGGGGACTTCATTAGTGCCTGTGGTGTTCACAGCCTCATCTGCAGTTTCTACATAGAAAAGTACTTTTTCCCTCCATCCCCAGTCCCTCTTTTGGCTCAAGGTCAGTCCTGATTGCCCTGCATTTACTGAATGATTTGGAAGCAAAGTGTCAAGTCCATGACTTGAATACAGAACCAAGCATCTATAAGGCAGGAATTAAATTTCCATTTTCCAGATCATTTCCACATGGACATACACAACATATGTGACTAGGATTCCAGAGAAAATAATGTTCCCATCTCTGACATAATCTGTACCATGGAGTGCTTTTTAGCCTTATTTCACAAACATGAATGCTGACTGAGGTAGAACATGATTCAGTGGAAACAATACAGAAATTTGGAGATACACTGAATGTGTACTGTACCAGCATCTGCATCATAGGCAAAAATAAACACAAAAGAAAAACAGACAACTGTAGATCATAGGAGATGTTGGAAGATGGCAATATTAACTCTTGGACCAAGGAATGTCTTGCTGAAGTCAGCATGTCTTAGCGTGAAAATAAATCCTGGGTCTTGACCTGACTCAATATGAGAGGATATCAAAGACAATAGACCTGAACATCCAATGGAAATTTAGGGGTAATCTGTTGATATCAATCCTCCAATCATTTTATTTACAATGCTGAATTCAAAGAGTGGAATTTTGGCAAGAAAGAATATGGCTGTAGTGAATCAGGACGTGTGTGTGTGTGCACACACTCAAGCATGCATTATTTTAATTATAATGGGGTATTATTTCTTATTCCCTGCCCTGTTTCTCTAAACAAAAGCAACTAATTTTTTAATATTTGCTAGATAGATAGCTGAGTGACAATATTAATACAATTAGTACATCTTTCTTCATACATAGAATCTCTAAATGATTTTATAACTTCATTTAAATTACAAAGAATAGTGGATTAGATTTTGGTGTACTGCAGCCTGCAAATAATATACATAGATTTTTATGGAAGTTACAATATTATCATTATTATATTTATAATTGAGATATACTTCACATTCTCATTCATTACAGGTAAACTGTACCTGTACATGATATATCTTGTTTCCTCTTTTTGGTGTTCCCTTTTGCTCTCTACAATCCCTCTTTCTCTCCTTACTTTCAATGGTTACTTATGTTTTTTCTATCTCTTCACATTTCCCCCTTCTTTCATTTCATACTCTCCTTCACTAGTTCTGCTTTGTTTTTGAACAACTGCTTACTATTTCATAACAACTATCTTGCATTTGCTTTCCATTTACACTTTCAAATCTTCTCACCATTGAGACAGTGTGATTTTTACACAAGTTTGAGCCATTTATCTCCCTGAAGCAGGTTGTGAGGGTCCATCATTTTAGCTTTTAATGTCTGAAGTGTATCCTTAATGGTTGAGAATTACACTATATACTATTACTATATAAAAAAATCATGTCTTTTTTATATCTTCATCAGTTTATGGTCATTTGGGATGTTTACAAGATTTAGGCATTGCAAAATGTTGTCTTATAAACATGGGTACATATACATCACTCAGGTAAAATGTATTAAGTTATTTTGCGAAGATACGAACATGGAGAATAGTTGTAACACATGGGCCCTGTAGTACTAGATTTTTTAGGAATGTCTGCATTGTTTTCCAGATGGGTGTGTCTGTTTACACTTCTATTATCACTGAAGAAGGGTTTCTTTCTTTCCCACATTCTTCTTACCAATTTTTATTGGTTGTTTTCTTGATTAGTTCCCTTTTTCTGTAGTAAGATGGAATCTCACAGTTGTTTTAATTTGCATCTCTCAAAAGACAAATATATTTAACTTTTCTGCATATATTTATTTGTCATTTGCACTTCATCATCCGAGAAGAGTGTGTTCATCTCAGTTTCCCAATTTTGGATTCTGTCTTTAAATTTGGAGGTTCTGATTTTGTCCAATCTTATACACATTCCAGATATTAGTCCTTTTTGTGAGAATAAACAGTCAAAATTATTTGGCATTCAATAGATTTCGTTTTCACTGTTTTATCAATTTATTTTGTAGAATAAATCTTTTTAATAAGCTGATACCATAGGTGTTGATTTTTTGTGATATTTCTGTGTGATCTTGGTTCTGCTTATAAAGACTTTGCTATATGACGTGCTCAACTGTTCTGCCCATCTGTTCTCCCAAATGATTTTGTGTTTCTCTTTTAATAATTAGATGGTTTTAAATATTTAGATCTTTGACTCATTTCTACTTTCATTTAGTGGATGGTGAGATACATGGGGTTACTTCATTGTTTGGTATGTGGAAATCCAGTTTTTCCTGTACTACTGTAACACATTCTACCATTCTTACAGGAAATGTGTTTATCTCCTTTGCAAAACATAAGGAGCTTGTCAGTTATTGGAGTCATTTCTGCATGTTCTTACCTACTACATTGATCCTTTTGTCCCAGTATCTATTGCTTTTATCATAGTAGCTCTGTATTCTAGTTGCAAGTCAGAGATTGTGATGCACCATGCCTTATATTAGGTACCTTGGATTATTTTTGGTATCCTAGATACTTTCTGGTTGAAATGTAAGAATATTAGGAATCTGTTCTCTGTTTTTGGAAGGTATGATAATTGTGCAATGATTGGAATTGCATTATATCCATATAAAATATTTGGAAATATGGCCATTTTAATTACATTGTTTCTTCTTACACATAAGCAAGGAATATCTTTTTATTTTCTGATATCATTTATATTTCCTTTTTCAGAGTGTGTAGTTTTCAGTGTAGATCTCTTCTGCCTCCTTTTGTTACATTAATTCTTAAGTATTTCATTTTTTTATGCTTTGTGAAAGGGATTTTTTTCACTTATTCCTCTCTTAGTGAGTTTGTTATTTTTGCACAGGAACACTACTGAGTTTTTAGTGTTTACTTTTCATCCCGATACATGACTGACTTACTTTCTTTAGTTTGAATTCCTTTGTTGGAATGTTTGAGGTGTTATAGATACATTATCATGTCCAGTAGAGTATCGTGTCATCAACAAATAAGATAATTTTACTGTTTCTTTTTAATTTTTCCATTGTGTTCTCTTCATGTTTCACATATTTTATCTTACTCATTGCTTTAATATTTTCTTGTTCAAAGAACAAGAAGTGCATTGAAAAAAATTGGTGATATTGGATACCTTTTTCTTGTTTCAGATTTCTGAGTGACACTTTTCAGTTTTGGGCTACTTAGACTGATGTGTGCTCTTGGTTTACACAGCTGGTTTAATCATATTAAGATAAAAACCACCTTTTCTAATTTTGTAATAAATCATCATAAATGTGTGTTGTTCTTTGTGAAATGGTTTTTGTGCATCTATTGAAATGAATGTGTGGTCTTTTTCTAAGTTTCTGTTGATATATATTACATATAATATAATAGATTATATCGATCCTGACATTACACCTCATTTACACTCTCTTCTTCCCTGTTGTTCAATTTTGTCTCCAGTTGTCTTGTTACTTATAGGACTTAACTGCCCTCCACCTGGAATGTTTGGAGGTTCACTGAGCCCTTTCACAGAAGAATTTTGAGAATATGTAAATAGTAGGTACAGAAAACATTTATTAGGCTAAAATTTTAGTACATATTGATGAGTTGACTCTGGACCATCAAAAGTGTGAGCTGTACTGTGGTTTGGAACTGGGAAACATTATATAATTTTGGTAGGATAAATCTGAAATTTGATTACCTACAGTGTTCTTCATTTGGGCAGATGAGTAGAATAGCCCATGTATAGAATAATAAAGGGCTTAATGATGAAAATCTATTCCCTAATTATGCATTGATCCATTTACAGGTGAAAAGTCCATTTGCTGCTAAGAAATGGAAGACTAAACATTCTTCTATGCAAATGGGAATTTTCCCTGCTTATTCTTCTCCTCGAGTAGAGGAGAAAAATTAAAATGGGTTCATGTTTTGAAAGTATATATTTTATTTTCAAAAGCCTGATTTTTACTTGTGTCCTTTTTACATATCTTATTTCTTCCATTATATCTATCTTTGAAATTTGACTCCTTATTAAATTCTGTAATGAATTTACATGTTCCTTCATCATCTGTAACAGCTTCAGTGTGAGGAAGAGGATTTATTCATCCTATCAAGGGATCAAAAATCTCACACAGATGGAACTATAGAGAGAAAAGTAGGTTGTATTTGT
Source organism: Hydrochoerus hydrochaeris (assembly GCA_004027455.1). Classification (NCBI taxonomy): domain Eukaryota; kingdom Metazoa; phylum Chordata; class Mammalia; order Rodentia; family Hydrochaeridae; genus Hydrochoerus; species Hydrochoerus hydrochaeris. Next base: position 835 of record PVLA01003625.1, on the reverse strand, counting down.
TCAACAATATTGTTTGCTAATCTAGAAATTGTTCAAGAACATGTGCAATTTAATGGCTCAAACTGTGCTTTATAAGCACATTTAATAAGCAGTCATAAATTAAAATTACAATAATGACAGTGGTTTGAAAATTTGTCAAGTATGGTAATATTTGGAATAAGCTTTTATTAATCTTTGTTTTTTAGTTAATTAAGATTATTATATTCTAGGTATAAAAATGAACACTTCATCATAGTGATTTTGTTCCTTACATGATGTATTTTGATTCTTTTTATTCCTTTTCCACTGATGTTTCATCAATTACACTTCTCCTTCTTATTTATAACATCTTTATTTCTATTTTTTTCTTTTTTCCTTTTTCATTCTTTCTATTACTCCTCTCTTTTTCATTTTCCATTTAAAAATTTTCTTCCTACTTCACAATATCCTTTTATTATATGGACTCCATATTTAGTTTCAGTTTCTCAGACCAGAGAGACAATGCACTATTTAAACATGTGTTTCTGATTCATTTCACTTAATTGCATGGTTAGGAGGAGCTTAATGATGAAAAATTGTGTAAATTTTGTCCTTCTTAATATTTAAATAGTATCCTACTGCATACAAGCACCACATGTCCTTTACTTCTGATTTATTTGTGATTGTTTAGGCTGTCTCTGAGATTTATGTGTTACACACTGATGCACTATAAACATACATGTGAATATATCATTGTGGCATGATGCTTTCAGTTATTTCACTAAAATACAATATAAGACATTGAATGGGCCAAAAGGGAACACTAGTTTTAATTTTCTTTTTTCTTTTTCTTTTCTTTTCTTTTTTTTTTTTTTTT
>PVLA01003624.1:0-206067 GCA_004027455.1 Hydrochoerus hydrochaeris | reverse complement strand
GTCTCCACCCTCGACTCCATATTGAGCATTACATAAAAACATACACATGTGAACTACACAAATTACAATTATCAGTACAAAACATTTCAAGATCCCCGCGCCCAATTCCCACATGCGGTGTCCTTTTCCTGGAGAAGCGATTGTCACAAGGCGTGGATGGACTAGGACGCGGCATGGACAGAAAAGGGCGCCGCAAAAAACTAAATCAGGGATCTTCAGTCTCAGGCAACAGACGCTACTGGTCCTTGGCTTGTTAGAAGCGGGGCTGCACAGCAGGATGTGAGTATAGATGAGTGAGAAAAGCTCATTTGTATTTACAGCAACCCAGGTCATTCACATTATCACTTGGCCTCTGCCTCCTGTATGATCAGCCGTGGCCTGGTGTTTCACAGGGGTGTGAGCTCTACTGTGAACTGCATGAGGGAGGGAGCTAAGCGATACACTGCCGATGAAAATCTAATGCCTGTTGATCTGAGGTAGAACTGAGGCACTGATGCTAGTGCTGGTGAATAACTGCATAAAGGTTAACATTGACAGAGAAATTAGATTGTCCAAAACCATGATAAGTCAATTGCTAGGATACTCATACCAAAACCTTATCAGTGAATGACAAGGAAAAATTAAGCTGCGCCTGGTGGCAGGCTTTCTGTACTTCAGTTGTACAACTCCGTTTGATGGCAACCTTAAGCCAGAATCCAACACTTAGTTTAATCTGAACATGTGGCTCATTATTTTATTTATCACTTCTATCTATGCCTCTTTCTCACATTTTATGCTTGTCTCAGCTGCAGTTTTTATAAATGCATAAACTAATTCTCAGCAAAATGAGTAAAAAACTAAGTACAAGGAGGGACTATGAAAAGTGAGAAAGACCCAAGTTAGGATACAGCAGAAGATTCTAAGATTGAAAAACAAACAAACAAACATCCTGCAAGAAAATACCAAGTAACCTAAATTGTTTTTATTGCTACAGGTAATTCATAGTTTCCAAGCCTCTTTTGTATAGTGTGTGGCAATCAGTTATCCTACAAAACAATGAAACCTTCAAAACTGCTTTACTACAAGGGAACCAAATAGACTGTATTAAAAGACAAGTCTTAATATATTCACAAAAAAAAACCATGAACATAAAGACCAGAGGCAATAATCAGAGGCCACCATTTTATAAAATGTGTCTTCATTGAGAGAATCATTCTTTGGGGATAATGCATTGCTAAAGCTAAGAAGCTCTTTATTCCAGCTGAAGAGTTGATCCTGCTCACTGCTAAAGACAGTTGTCATGAACTTTTAGGAGAGACCACAGTTCAAATGTGTTGGAGAGCACTGAAGCCAAATACATGTGCAGGTCTGTGGCCTGGCCCCAGCATGATTGAATTGTGGAGGAGGAAACATCTCAGGGAGCAAGGGAGGCCACAACTGAGGCAAACTGGAGACTTTCTGGATTATTTTCCTTACTTAGCATCATCTGTTGCTCTGGGTGGGGGGGGTCCTTGAACCCCTCCCAAGATCCTGCTCAGGTTTCCTCCATTGTTCACTCAACTCCGTGCTTGTTCTGATTAAATACAGGCTGCCTAGCGTCAGTCAGCCCACTCGGCTCCCAGAGTTATGAGCTCTGCTGAGGATTTCAGTCCTACTACGGCCTTAGAGATCAAGCCACATGCCTCATTCCTTTGAGCCTTCACTGTGTCCCCATTTAGGGGATTAGGGCTCTAGGCACAGACCCCAACACAAAAGGTGGCACGTGTTTTGCTTTCAGCTAGCACCATTGTTAGATGAACTGATGGAGTAGCAAAGGATATTGAGGCACAATTGTTAGAGAAGTTTAATGAGTAACCACGGTACACAATCCAGGTTGATAAATACACTGCTGCTAACAACAAGGCAACAATGCTTGTTTTTGTGCAATATATTTTTCAGAGGGTGTGCACTGAGGACATATTATGCACACTTTCATTGCAAACCAATGCCACAGCTGCAAGAACTATTCAAGTATCTGAATGATTACATATGTATCGGGAAAACTGAACTGGTTACTTTGTGTTGGTACATACACAGATGGAGTGGGACTGGGTGCCATCACTAGCTGAAAGAGGTCACTTCTGAATGTACATATACACATTGTGTTATCCATAGAGAACCTTGGATAGCTGAAAAATGTCACCTGACTTGAACATATTTCATTATCTAATTAACGTTATCAATCACAGTAAAGGTCATGCCCTTAACTTGTATATGTTCACACAGCTGTGTAAAAAGTCACACATCTTCTCTTATACTCAGAAGAGAGATGGCTTTATAAAGGTAGATCACTGGCTGGAGGTCCTGAGTTGTGAGATGTTTTCCAGAATTTCTTTTTAGAAAAGCAGTGACCACAGGAAGCACATTTCAGTGACATAGAATGGGTTGCACAACTTGCTTACTTATGTGACATATTAAACCTGCTTAATGAACTCTGTTACTTCAGAAGACAATGACCACTGTGTTCAAAATGGTAGATAAACTAGATGAATTCAAAACCTAACTTGAATTATGCAGGGAGGGGAGGCAGTGAATATTGAGTTTTTGACATGTATAAAACATTAGCTGAGATTTTTTAGAGATTGAGACAGAGCCTTCTTTCTCCCACCTAATGCATGATTAACTATCTCAGCTATTGAAAGAATTTAAGCATTATTTCCCAGCCACAAAAGATCCCTGAACTGGAAAGCAATAGATCTGTGACCCATTTGTAAGTCCAGTAAATTGACTTTGTCTGTTCCAGAAGTGAATCCACAGGTCAAAACTTCAATTGTCCATATAGTCTGGATTAGTCAAGGCAGCATATCCTGAGATTGCCACAAAGTCATTGAGGAGGCTGTTTCCACATCCGAAAGTCTATCTGTGTAAAGCAGGGTTTCCTGCAGTAGTAGTGACAAAATTAGATTATAGATTAGACTGGACATAAATAACACATTTTGGGTATCATGTTTCTCATCACGATCTGGTGGTATGACCTAGATGCAGGAAAATAAATTCAGGACTCCCATTGTGTAGAGTAGTATAATTATTTCACTATTACAGTATAACAATAGAAATAAAGTCCACAATAAATATAATACATTTCGATCACTTAAGAATGATCCCTCCCACCCCAGTCTGGGAAAAAATTACGTTGAATGAAACACATCCCTGGTGCCAAAGAGGTTGGGGATCACTGTGCGAGGAATACATCATATATCATATAGGTGAGAATAATGTGATTCACATTTTTTTAAAACACCTCATGTACCTGAATCTCTTCACTAACTGGAGCAGGGTGCAGAATTTCTGGAAGAGAGTCTTGGAGGGCTAGGAAGGATCTTGATGAGGGGAGGGTGTAGAGAGATGACAGAGTTGTTCACGAGGGAAGCTCTTATAAGGTTGGCAGGAAGTTTTCCAGTGTTTGTTCTCTCCTCATGCTGTCAACATTGAGCAGTTAGCTGTAAGTACCTGTGCATTCATGGACTGTTTCTTAGTCTTCCTTGGTGGCCATATGACTAGTGCACCCCAGTGGAATCTGAGTAGATATGCTAACATATTGCTTACAAGCCTAGTTTAATAAAAGCTTCCATGCATGATATCCCACAAGTTTTCCTTCTACTGCTATCTGTGGAAGACTCAGTGGTCTTGTAGATTGACAGAACCACAAAGTGGAAGAATCTGAGCCTTTGAATTACTGTATGGCTAAAAATTACATACCAAATACAAAGAGTCATTTTGGACTACTTTGTTAAAAAGGGACAAAACTCTAATATTTTGAAACAGTAAAATTTTGACTGTTGATCATTATAGAAACTAGTATTGATCTAATGCACACATGAGTACCCACACATACACACACACACATACACATACCCACCCCCCCACACAATCTACCTGAAAGTGAGAAATAAAATATGACAGTAAATAATTAACTTAAACTTTACCCCATTCCTATTTCTTCTTTATAGATATATGATTGCTTCCTACCAAAAGTGATTTGTGGAGATCAAAAAGATTATCAAGAGCTTCTGAACTCTTGGGAAGAAATCTAAAATGGATCAAAGAATAATTAAATATTTTTACTTTTCACTGAACATTGGCATTTTGACAAGAAGTAAATGAGTGATCAGGTACAAGACAATAAGAAGCTCAAGAAGCTTCTTAAAACTGAGAATCTTCCAGTCCCTCAGAGCCAATTGTTTACTCAAAGTGGCCTTTAAAATGAGAGTAAACTGTGAAATAGGAGAGGAAGGATTGTCTGAAATTTGAGGAACATATTTGTTATGGTGTGTATTTAGATTTCTCCCAAAACCCTCATGGGCTCTTTTGTGGATCTAGGGTGTATGAATGCAGATTAAGGGTGCGTGGAAATTAAATTAGTCCAATGATTGATTTATAATAATTATGGTGTAAAAGATGAGATGCCCCACCCTGGGTGTGAGTGGCAACATGCAACAGGCTTGTAGTCCAGGTAGAACATAAAGGGAAAGATTGAAGGCAGGCTTGCTGCTTCCTACCTGCACTGCCATGGACTGTTTCAGCTCTGCCATCCTTCCTTTCTTGCCTATTCTGCATTGAAGTCAGACAACTATGGACTGAAACCTCTATAATCTGTGGTGAAATAAACCTTTCTTCCTTTTGACATGGGGTAATTTTTCCCAGCAACAAGAAAAGTAGTTAAGATCATGCTACTATGGAGAATATCAATTGTGACAGGAACAAAAGGATAACACATGTTCCTAGAAATCTGACAAGACTTTCTTAAAGAAAAACAAACAAGCAAACAAACAATCCCCAAAATACTTATGATATAAGTAAAACATTGCTACGTAGGAAAATCCAGAATCTAATTCCTGGAATCTGTAAATACATTACTTCATGTTGCAAGAAGTAATTAAGATTGCAGATAGAATTCAGTTTGCTAATAAACTGACGTTAAAGAGATTGTCTTCAATTATACTGTGAGCTCAATATAATCACTTCCTCCTGGATTGTATTTGAAAACAAACCTGGCTGAAATCTTGATTTTATCTTTGCAAGACCCTTCCTTTATATTACCTTCCTATACTAATTATAAACAACCAAAATAGGACCCCTCATACTTACACTTATTTGTCTATCTGTGTTAGGACAACTAAAGACAAGGATTATCACTTATTTTTCCACTTAACTATCAAGAAATTTTCTAGACTTCATGAAGTACTTATTTACAAATGTGTTTTGAGTATAAATGAAATAAAATGTATCAGGAGAAAATACAGAACTAAAAAATAAATAAAATGCAAATATAATATTATGAAGTTACTTTTTACTAATACATTTAGAGAAAGAGGAACAAATATCTATGGACATTAGGTTGGGGAACTATATTGTATCTTTCTTCACATTTTCTAATGAATGGAGTGGTTTTTAACCAAGGAAGTTGGCACAGGCACAAAACACAGTATAGTTAGTGATTTGTAGAACCTGTAATAAGATGCCACTTTAGAAAAGTTCTGGCATTTTGTAATAAAAATAAACTTTCATTGCCCCTATAATCTAGTAATTCTACTCCTGGATATTTAGCCTAAAGAAATTGAAGCACATGTCTGCAAAAATACTTATAAAAGATTATAATTTATAATGTTTTATAATTATTTATGGTGATTTTATCAGTATAGCCCTCACATTGAAACAGCACACGTTCTATCAAAAACAGAATGGATAATTTATTCATAAAATAGAATATTAGTGAAAAGGACTATCTATGCACAACCACAAGGTGAGTTGGAACAATTGAGTAACAATTGAGTATCTTGAGTAACAATTTCATGGTTCTACAATACTTCATATTTGGTATAAACAAAATGAAATGTATAAAAAGTATAAATTTTTTATACTGACATAATTTTATTTCAACCACCTGGTGATGAGTCTCAGAACATCCTAAGGGAAAAGAAACTTATATAAAGAATGTAGACTGTAAGTCCCTCTAAAATATATAAAACTACATCATGGTGACAAAATCAAAACAGGTATCCTTTGAGGGCTATAAGTCAGAAGTGTTTGGAAAGGGGCATGGAGAAATTTCTGGGATTATAAAATTAATTAAGGTATATTGACCAAAACTTATGAAAATGTATATATGTAAAATAGGCAAATAACATTATAGATGGATAGATGGATGGATGAATGGATACTTACACTAAAAAAGGAAGAGCTATATAAGCAAGTATTTACTCAAGCTAATGGTGTGATTATGAAGCATTTAAGGAAAATTATAGTAGTATATAATTACTAAATAGTGATATGATAGATTGGAAGAGTAAAGAAAAGGTCATAAAGTATATATAATAAAATATTAATTAATCAAAAAGTATACACAATGAATAATATATGTGAATTTACCATAAAATGCTTCCAACTATTTTCATAATAAACTCTTTATTAGTGTGTATGGTATCAATGGTATTAGAAAATTAGACAAGTGGTAGAAAATATTAACAGTATCTTGAGTAACAATTTCATGGTTCTACAATACTTCATATTTGGTATAAACAAAATGAAATGTATAAAAAGTATAAATTTTTTATACTGACATAATTTTATTTCCATTATTGTCCCTGATAATTTAAGAATCTTTTCCTTAATAAAGAATGTCATACTTTCCATTTCCCTCTAAGATTGCATCCAAGTTTAGGGTATATTGTGCAGAAGGAAAGTGTCAATGAAAAGCAATCATCTTGTTCTTCATAAAGATCCCGCTAAAGCGAAAGCCTAGTAAATTTCTCTATTTCACCATCCCCTACTCCCAGTTTCTCAGTTCTACCCAATAATATTCATCATCTTGGGTCCTTACATTTTTCTGTGGCCATAGGATGTACTAGTCTGGAATATTGTACTCAGTTTTTAAATTATGTATCTTCTTAGACAAAAGTTCTAGACCCAAACAGAAAGGTTTATTCAAACAACTCAATCAAATCATGATGGCAGATGTGAGAAAAGTTAAAACATTCAAGAGTCATTTTTGGGAAAATGTATTAATTTTGTTCCTTTGTATTTAAAAGCCCTGTGTTAATAAGGAAATTATTAACATATTAAGTTTGGTATATTTACTTAATGAAAACTCTTGATGTTCTGAAGCAGTTCAGACAAAATAGAAGTGTGTGTGTCACTGTGTGTTTGCGTGTGAATGTGTGCAGTGTGAATGACAGGAGAGAACAAAGAAGTGAACCTTAGCACTAACTGCATGCTAATTTCAGTTCAATTAGAGTAACAAAAATAAGTTATTTCTCTTTTAAAAACAGTTGCAAAAATTGGTTTTAGTTTTAATTATTTCAGTGTAATTAATCATATCAACACATACTTTTAAAAAAGAAATTCAATTATTTTTTCCTTGTTAACTCATTATTGTGTCAGCTTTGGAGAAGACTTTGTAAAACATAGTCACAACAATAACCTAATAATATGTTTCTCACTCTTTTATTTTTCTCCTTATTTTAAACATGTGGAGAAAGGTCTTACTTGCTGCAAATTAGTTTGGATCTCCTGGAGAAACTTCTAGTTGCCTGTTATTTTTGTGAATTGCAAAGAATGGAGCAATATTAGCAAGCTAGAGAACAGTAAATGCAATTTGATATCAAAAAGGAGTAGAAAATGTAGTATCAATATTCTTTATGTGTTTTAGTAAATATGTATCAATATTCTTTTTACATATTTTGTATTTGGTTATATACTTAGAGTTGGAATTTCTGAGCCATAGGATTAGATAAGAAGAATTCTAACACCGGGTTGTATTCCTAATGAAACAAGGCTGTCCAAGTGGCTAGATCATAATGCCATGTTCAGGAGGACCGCTTCTACTCATATAAGGGTCTTCACAAGTCAAGAGTTTCCCCCCACTCAGAGCAAGTAAAGAAGTCAGAAAGATTTAAAGCACAAAGAATACTTGATTGTGTCACAGTTCACTTCATGGTTCAGAGATCTACATGCAAGAGTGACCGCTAGGAACTAAGACTTTGTTTCAGATAACAGCCCACAGACAAGATCTCAGCCCTACAACCTTGGGGACTTGAATTTTGCCAACAACCTGTATGAGCTACAATGTGAATTTCTGCTCACAGGCTCCAGATAAAGAGTCACCCTGCTCATTCCTCATTTCAGTCTTGCAATGTCCCAAGCCACAGTACATCACAATTCTGACTTACAGAACAACGAGCTAATACATGAGTTTGTTGTACGCCACTAGATTTGTGGTAATATGCAACAAAAGATGACTAATAAATGGGATTCGCAGGTTCTCATTTAGTTTGGGATATAGAACTTTCAATCTGAAATACTTTTGAAGTAATATTTATGTATCTAGCAAGTGAGAACCCAAAAGTATGGTTAAACTTCAAGTTTAATCATGGTTACCCTTCAAGTTTAATCATAGCAGAACCATTACAATTATATCCATTGAAGAGATAAAATAAAGTTTCATTGGTTAATTTTAGATGACATTGGGACTTGAATTCACTCAATACCTTGCCATTTTAATTGGAAACAACTATTTTTTCTATTATTTAATTATTTTAACTTTAAAATAACTTAGGTTGCTTTTAGTACAGCCACAGAATACAATCTAGCAGAAACTTTCCTGATTAAATATCTACATATTAATTATCAACTACAACTAAATATGAAATGTAGCATTGAATTTCTCAGACACAACAAAGATAATTTCAACAAATGGTAACATTCACTCTTCAAACATACTCAAACACACACACACACACACACACACACACAGTTCAAAGCTGAAAATATAAACATGAATCAAAATCAAGGCATCATGTAAGAATTTACTTTTATTTTTGAAGATAATAAAATAACAATTTTCTTAAGATCATGAATTCAGTTTCAGTAATTAATCATTCAAGTGAAAAATTATTATTATTTAAGGGATTTGAATAATGATAAGATAATATTTGTCTTTTCATAAATCAAACAGTTTTAATAATGGGAATGTTAAAAAAACTATTGTTGCATTCAACTTGTTTCACTGCTGTTTGTGTATGTGTGCCCTAGTTTTTATTCTTCATAACTTACCCTAAACATATATTAGACATGGGTTTTTAATCGTCAGGCATTTATTTTATAAAACTTCCTCAAGGACTCTAAAGAAAGCATCCATTCTTATAAATTTAGTATTCCTTCACCTTTGTGTTCTCATCTCTTCTTTTGTGCGTATGTCTGTCTTTATTTCTTTTGATACCTTTGTTATTCACTACCACTTTCATGGTCAGTTGATTATATCTCTCTGTATCATTTTTTAGAACTGACTTTAAGAATTATAATGTACATAATTTTTAGTCTACTTTCAATCAATATTTTTCCATTTAATCAAAATACAGAAGTGTTATCACTATAATCTTCCATTAACCTCTCACAATTATAAAATTATTTTAAATATCACATCTACACATATTGAAACATTTGTAAGTGTTACATTTTATGATTTTAACTATCAAATGTGCTTGAAGGTGTTCAAGAGAGAAAAACTGTATTATACAGATTCAGATTATTTTACTTTTCTGTTTCTCTTTCTGTTTTTCTCATTTTGCAAGTTTTATTTCTGGAGCAATTTTAGTCCACCTGAAGAATTTCCTTTAGTTTCTTTCAGTAATTCTTTTAAAGCATATCTGTTATTTCCAGTAAACACTCTTCTAACTTAAAAAAAAGAAAGGTGGATTTGCCATTAGCAACTAGTCTTAGTTTCCCTTTACTTAAGAATATCCAGCTCATTTTTATTATGATTTGTGTCTTAACGTTATCCCCAAACCTCATGCAATCATGGGGGATTGTTTTTCAGAGGTGGCTGAATCTGGTTTGTGATTGATTCATTGTCTAGTGTGGGGATTATGGATGTGACTGCTACACTTACTCTAGGGCATGTAGCCTACATACAATGTAAGAGACAGAAAGAGTCTTCTCCCTAGTGCATGCCTTTTTGTTCTTCTTGATTTTGCACTCTTCTGCTGCCATAAACTGTTGCTCCTCTGCCTTATCACCATGCTTTGGAGACACCTAAATATGGACTGAAACCTTCACAAACTGTGAGCTTAATAAATCTTTGCTTCTTTAATTTTGGGAGTAAGCTATTTCATCTCAGCAATGAGATAAAAGTAACAAAATTTTAATTCACAAAGGATAACTTTATCCATAAAATTCCCTTTTAGACTTCTGAACGAAATTTGCCAATATTGGTCATGTTCAGAGTTAAGTAATTTTATGACACACAGAGAAAAAAATAAATAAAACATGTTGGGGAACACCTTTTGGAGCTATAGTTTAAATAGAGAGAAAGGTTCTCCTCCTTCTAAATTTTGGGTCCTGATCATCACCTTCTTGGTGGTTCTTATCATGACTATTTCCTCTTAAGATGATGGAAAAAAGAAGAGGTAAAAAATTCAGTGATATTTCCCTGTGTTCTCTAAATTTTAAGAGTTTGTTTTTCTGCTTATCCTTCTGAAACTAGAGAGTTTATCCTAGGCTACCCTGTGTGTACATGGTGTTTATTTCTGGACATTGTAGTTTGTGCTTTGGATTGTACTGAGTTCTGTTCAAGACATAACAAAAAGAAAAAAAAAGGCAAACACAGCTAGCTCAGTAGTATGTTGAATTCTGGTGTTCTTTTCATTTGTATTCCTATATTTTCTTCTTCGAGTTCTTGTCTTAGTTACTTTTCTTTCTCATTGTGGAGACAAAATACCTGACGCCGAAAGTTAGGGAAGGAAAGGTTTATTTCTTAAAGTTCTTGGAGATTTCAATCCATACTCAGTTGTTTCCGAGTGCAGGATGGCATGGCAGGGCTGTGGTAAAACAGCAAGGCACAAACTAGCAAGAGAGAGAAGCCACACCTTCTTCTTCACTGTTACATTGTATGCTGGCTCCACCCCCGGATGGGTGTAGCACTCATGCCACCAGTCTGAGTGTTAGACAATGAGCCAATCACAAATGCTAGATTTGGCTGCATCCATGATTGCATGAGGCTTGGTGGGGGCGGCACCGAGATAAGCCGTGACAATTCTTTAATAGTCAGTCGCCTGTGCATTCTGTCTAGGTTTTACAATTCATTCAGAAGGATTTAAAACTATCTATACTCCATCTTACCTGGAATTTACCTTTGATATCTTTTTTGTACATTGATCTTTAATTTTAATTTCAAGCAAGTATGTCTATCTCTTATCTTCATTTTGTCATCCTAAATATAGTATCATAGGTAAAAAGGATGTTTTCTGACTAAATTTCAAAAACTATTTAAAGATTTAAAAAATATATTTTCAGTCCACCCAGACTTTTTTATATTAAATTTTTCTTCTTTAACATGGTAATATAGTAATTTGCTATAAAATAAATATTGTAATTTTCTATAAATGATATTTCTAATGTTCAGCCATTCTCGAATTCTCTGGAATGTGTTCTATTTGTCCAGTGAGTTTGTTGTCTTTCTGTAGCTGTGACAAAATACCGGAGAAAAACCAAATTAATGAAAGAATGGCTTATATTGACTCCTAGTTTTAGAGGTTTCAGTTCATGATATGCTGATTCCATTACTTTTGACCTCAGATGAGGCTCAGTATTATGATGGCATGGCAGAAGAGATGGCTCAGTCAGTGACAGCAGGAAACAAGGACACAGAGCAAGAGAGAAAGGAGCCAGGTACAGGATATACTTCCCAAGAGCACACCTCCAAGGAGCCACCACCTTCAGCTAGGTCCCATCTCCTATTTTCCACCATCTCCCAATACAGTCCACCATGTTATGAGTCCTTTAATAGATCAGTCCATTGATGAAGTAAGGGACTTCATTAAACAATCACTTCCCCAAAACCCTATCCCTGAATATTGCTGCCTAGAGGCCAAGTCTTCAACACCTTAACCTTTGGGGAACATTCTAGATCCAAATTACAATACCTATGCTAAATTATTTGTTTAATATTTGACTGCTTAATAATTTTTATTTGCTTAATTATTATTATCTTCATTTATGAATAAAGTTGATTTACAATTTCTTTTTATTTCTCCTATCCTTATACTGTTTGGTATCAAAACCATGCTAGACTAATACAGTATTGTAGAAAACAGCCCATATTATTATGATGAAGATATTAAGCATTCTGAACAATTTAATACAATGATGTGCATAGTGATCTCTTTTTCCTCTACCATATAATACAATGTCTAGCATTCAAGAAGTATTTGTTGTTGGATAAGAGAATGTATAAGTGAATAAACAAATAAACATACTTTAAGAAAAGTTCCTTGGCAATTATATTCATTAAAAATACAGCTTCCTTGGTAGGTTCATAACCCTTTATCAAAGTTCTGTATGTGGTGTTAGATTCCTGAAGAACAAAGTATTTCCTAACCTTTTAAAAAGTATTCTTAACATTTCAACATGGTATGGGATGTATATTTGTGTTTTCTCAAAATTCATACATTGAAATCCAAAGAACCAAGGTGATAGAAATTGGAGGTGAACCTTTGAGGTGTGATTAGTTCATGAAGGGAGTCTTTCATGACCTTGTGATTAGCATGTGCTCTTGGGTTTTGATGCTGTTTTGTTTTATTGTATTTTTTTTTAAACTGGGTCCTTTTTCTCTGCCATATAAGGATACATGACAATGGCTGTTCTGGCATTCTGGTCTCAGATTTTTGAGGCTCAATAATTGTGAGAAATAAATTTGCATTATTTAAGTTGCCTACTCTATGATAGTCTATTTCAGCAAACTAGAATGATGAAGACAATGTGTTTTAGTATTTTGTTAAAGCTCTGTGAATGTTGCTCAGTATTAGCACACTGTCATACTCAAAGACTGGGTTCAATCCTCAACAATGCAAAAAAAAAGAAAGAAAATCCTAAAATTATATTCAACAAATATTTATGTGTCCCTATAAACAATAAACTAATTAACATAAATGACACAGCAACTAAATTAAAATTACGTTCTCACAATCACGAGCATATTTCTTATTATGCATCTTCTGTTTAATTTCACCTTTTTATTATGGAAGTTGAACATGTTACCCTAGAAAATAAACTTGACTCCTAAAATACTCTAGAGTTATAATTAACAACATGGAATATTTTGTCTTGAGAAAATATAATGGAATTGATAACTTTTCATTAAAGTATTAAATATATTTTTATAGTGATCAAAAAATATGAATGTAAATTAGATGGTTTTTATTAAGCTTTTATATTATATAATAAACAAAAAAGGATAGAAATTGCATTGAAATAATCTAAGAAATAGTAACTAGAGTTTCTTATGTGACAGCAATTTTATTCTTATGATTAATTGAAAAATATAAAGTAAAATCATTTTAAGCATTCCTCAAGAGTCATATTAAATCTAAATGAAAAACTTCTTGAAAGCTTAATAAAGTTCTTCAGTATTTCTATAAAATTTAATTTAGCATTTTTATTGAAAGTTTTTGATCTTTTTCTGAGAAGTTAATGAATTTTTCAATTAGACAGGGAACAATAGAGCATGTTTATTATTCAGACAAAACAATAGAGCATGTTTATTCAGACATAAACTAATAAAATTGAGTCAGTAATGTAAAATTTAACTTTAATTCATAATGCTTAGTAATGCCCACCAAATGTACCAAGTACTACATAAATGTGATTTATGTAGTGAACCAAGGTAACACTGTGTTGATTATATCCTGAATCTTTGCCATATCTTCTTAAATTTGATATTATAAATTGCAACTCACTTTCAAACAAATAACAAAGAGAGATGGTCAAGGTGCAAGTTGTGTGATGTGGCAAAACCCTACTACCTGCTGTTCATTGTATTTCTCAAGTAACTAAAAGAAGTAATATCTTCAGGAAGTAACTCTGTAAAAATCTGGTGTATTATTAGTGCTGCACAAATAAAACTGAGCCCATGCCTCTGATAAAGCTGCTAACTGAAATGGCTGAGACAGACTCATTCAGATATCTAATTTCCAGGGCCCTGTGTCTTTTCTGAATAAATGAATGCCAAAATTTCAAAAAAGACAATATTGAAAATGATGGTTCATGAAGCTTCCCTGGAGGCAGTATGTAACAGTCTGACCAAAGAGTTATGATTACCAAGAGCTCTCTGGTTCTTTTGGCTGTAAAAGATTTAGAGGAGGAGGTAGGGAGGCGAGAGAAAAGGGTATGGGATTAAAACAACAACAAAAAGAAGCAAATTATATTATGCACATGTACCCACTCCCCAGGATGAATGTAAACTTCATGTACTACAAACATGTACTAAGAAAGAAAGAAAAAAAGGAATAAAAAGAATTAATCATTTTGACATCTTGGGCAAGGGTACAGATTATAGATATGCATTAGGTTATTTACTGGGAAAAAAAGCATTTTTTCTACAAATAAGATAAAATTAGAGTTATGACTCTGGTGAACTAAAGTTTAAAGTTTACCCACTTTGAAACTTTTCTTGCCTTTGCATTTCTGATAGATGGTGTCTTCTTCCCGACCAAGGACAGCTGTGACAATGACTGAAATTGTTCTGTCCTGACCACACAAATGGCTTGAGGGCCTTCATTGTAAACTTTTCTCTTTTCACTTTGTTTTAATGATGCTTTTGGAGAAATTTAGATAAAAGTTCTATTGTATAACTTGGCAAATTCTTGTTTACTTTAAAAATGCACCCCAGATATAAGATCAGCTAGAAGTGGTCATGAGTCTAATAATTAGAGTACTGTGATTACCACACATTGAGTCTTCCTTACATAGAAGGCCATGAAAATTCTTATATTTTTCCTAAGTGGAATTTGTGGAGAGCCCCATTTTGGAAAATGTAGACTTCACAATTCTTAACCAGTTAAGTAAGATATTGATTTCACATGCATTACAGGCAGCTGAAGGAACATTTTGGATGTGATTCCTATGAGAATTCATAATTATTCTACTTATTATCTCATTGTTAAATAATCTACTTTTATTCTCTTATGTTCTTAATGTTTTTCATGTAGGTGGCTCTGTATTTTCTAAACAGTTGCTTTTAATTTGTTAACATTTGGAATAAGATATGGCAAAATGTATTAAGAGTGTATGAAAACCAAGTACAATTAGATCTTGAGTGAAAACCTTAGTATCCAAATAATAAACCATGTGTTTAAGTGCTTAAACTTTAGAATACTTTTGGCTAATTTTTTCTCATTTATTCTTAGTAAACCAACAACTTTATCTAGGTAAGAAAAGTTTCAGGAATTTCAGGTAGCACTGATTCGGATTACTTTGTTGGCATTTGAGTTTTCATGTATGTTCTTCTAACATCCCAATTATGCTTTAGTTCCTTTAAGCTAGAAATTTTCCTTGCAACACTGCTAACCTATTCCCAACAGTTTATCTCTGAAGAGACTGTGCGTATTCAGTAAATATGTAGAGGACAAAAGAAACCTTAAAAGTTCCATGTCTGGAAAATAAAGCTTTTTTTAAACACTCATAATGAAGAATGAGTATTTAAATATTGCTGTACTGTGATTAATCAGCAGCTTTTTTCCCATGCCTTAAGTGCAAGTTTCATTCTTTTTTTTTCAGACTTCTGTAGAAATCTCACACTTGTTTTCAGACTTCTGAAGAAGTCTCCTTCCTTTCTGCTAGTAGACATGTGTCAGCACACTTACATGAACAGGTCAGTGGTGCCGTGTGGTTCATGAAATTAATTCTTTCCGTAATTCTGGTAGTAACCTAAACTAGATGAAAACCAAATTAAATTCAATGGTTAGGTTCAATATTGACTTTATGGGGAAATTTGTTTCAGTTCTTGTTCAATTTGGTTTATGAACGAATAGTGAAAAGAATTGTTTGTGAACCAAGGTAACACTGTATTGATTATATCCTGAATCTTTGCCATATCTTCTTAAATTTGATATTATAAATTGCAACTCAGTTTTCTAAGTCATTTGGTAATTTCACACTTAAAATGTAACCTTGAGAAAACTAGAATTTTAAAAAAGAGTTTGTCCACCTATAAAGAATCAAATTTCAAATCCAATATTCTGAAATAGTGAAGTCCTGCAGCTTTAAAATGTAGTGAAATTTCCCGTCTCCTCTGTAAATTAAATTTGTTGTTTCTTTCAAAGCAAATCAGTAGTCTGGCCTTTTAGCCCTCACTTTGATGTTCCCTGAGTATCTCCTAAACTTTCAAGAGAGGAGTAAAAATTTCCGGGTATCTTGTGAATTTGGTAAACAAAAGCCAGAATGCTGTATATGTGATTAGTCATAATTATATTCTTTTCAAAGCAGACATTATCTTTTGAAGTACTATTGTGAGTTTTCAGAAAAATATGTATAAATGATAGCCCAAACTTTTCATTTCCTCATTGGGTCTCTTAATTTAGTTCCCACAATGATACAGGCCCAAACTGGGGTATGTCAGTTTGAGTGGAGTAAGAAATGCCTAGAGGATTAGTAAAGCACACTTCTTGGTATCACTAGGTGGCTCGTGGAGGCAGGACTTTGGTACTATATAGGATCCCTGAGTCTTTCCTCTTCAACACGGTTGCCCTGCTCTGCTTCCTGGTCACAAAAACAAAGAGCATCGTGCTACAACTTTCTCCTGCTGTGAGGTTCCTTGGGGCCAGCTGACCAGGGAGCGAAGATCCCAACTATCAACCACATCAAACCTCTCCTCCTTCAGGTTTTAAGTGTTCATAACTGTTTCTCAGTGATGGGAAAGCAGATCAATACATAGAGGAATTAAAGTCATACAAGAAGATCTCACAGTGTCTGAAGGAGAGAATGGGAAATGGGCAGGTGGGGAAGATATGGGACTGGTCTTTAGAATGTGCTTAGAAGAGATAGGAAAAAAAAGCATGAAATATAATGATTTAAAACAAATTTTCTTTTGTGAGTTAGATGACAGAAGGGAATATTGACATCACATTGCACATTATAAAGATAATGCCTTTGCAGGATACTCTAAAACCCGCCTTGTAAGGGCCTTTCTAATTGGTCATGGAAGACAAAACAGTTTTATTTATAAGCACAGACCATGAAGGCAGACTGCTGCATATAAATTCTGATTCTACTATCTTAGTGAAATTACTCTTAAAAACTTACTTAACCTCTCTTGGTTCGTTACATTATGTGTAGTGACATTAACAATAGTACCTACCTTACAAGGTTTGAGGAATAAATGAGTTAACATATAAAACATAGCCT
Organism: Hydrochoerus hydrochaeris; assembly: GCA_004027455.1. NCBI lineage: Eukaryota > Metazoa > Chordata > Mammalia > Rodentia > Hydrochaeridae > Hydrochoerus > Hydrochoerus hydrochaeris. Next base: position 188,874 of record PVLA01003624.1, on the reverse strand, counting down.
ATAGTGAAGGATCAAATATAGTAATTTGCATTTATATTTCTTTTAGAAGTGCTATGTGAGGTGGATAGATAGATGAGAAAATGAGTTTATCTAAGTTACAAATAATGATAAAATATTTTCTTTGGAGTTCTTAAAAGCTGTTAAACTCAAGTCATTTCTTAGTAAATTTTTTTATTTTGAAAAATATTATTACAGAAGTACTTTTTAAAACCAAAATTTAAAAAAATATTCTTTAAAACTGTTACTCATTTACATTTATTTGAGTATCTGTATGATTAAAGCAAATACTGATGAATTTGTACCTTAAGTAGCAACTCAGCTCTACTAATACATCAAAATGAAAAGCCTCTGAACACTAATGAGTTTTCACTTTTAGGTAAGAACTGTCTTCATTTCTTTCTGGTCACTGAGGCATAATGCCTAATGCCCTCAATTGTAAGGAGGAAAAATTTCTCTTTTGTTTATAGTTTTCAGAGGGTTTAGTCTGTAGTTCACTGGTTGACTCATCCACTAATGAATATTACATCCCAGTGATTTAGTCACATTCCCAAGCTCTCACCTAAGAGCATATGAGGTGAAGCTTGGTCAAGTTCAGATTGTTCAAGTCCAGATAATTAACTAGGGTAACATCAAGATACACAGTAATTCACTTTGGAGATAGTTCAGGAAGGTAGATTCACCGAACAAAGGCTGGGAACCTAGAGGAACCACACATTAAGTATAAAACGTGAGCAATAATCAAAGATAAGATAACAAGTAGGTGCAATGACTGGAAAATAGGCAAGAAACCCAAATAGGAAGCACAGAGTTGTTTGTGAAAAGAAGAACTTGGAATGGGTGCAGTTCTGCTCCAAATAAGAATCTTTTAGTGGGTGTAGTGACGAAAGTGGTATCCAAGAAAGGACAAGCCCTAAAAGGACAGAGATTGACAGGGGTTCCTAGTGAGAGGATAAGTAACTGGGTGGTAGTCTGAAAATGCAAGTGTTTCTCCCCAAAACTCTGGGTGATAAATCAATGCTTAGGAATGCAGGGAAAATTTTTACTGTGAATGGTTCTGCTCACACTTAACTAAGCCAGTTCTTTTTAATCTGTTTATCTCATGACACAAACAACCTATGTCCACCCAAATTGAACCTTGCATTGTCAAGATCACGCCTCGTAATTTCTATCTAATGCAGCCCCATGTGAGAAGCAGAATGTTAATATAAATATGATATGATGAAATATAGTAGGTTGAACTTTTTCTCTTTATATCATCTTTACAGAAAGCTATTATCAGGAACAAAATGATTTAAAGAATTTAATCAGAATTTCTAAGAGTTCTATCACCATGTTTAACATGCTAAAAATAAGAGCACTGAAATATTGTTCATAGTTGAGATTTTAGGGATGAAAAAAAATCTCAAAATCTCTTTTGACAGAGAGTTTTAACTACCGCTCACATTGCCCCAGAGTGCAATATGAAAGAGAAAATTTACAAGAGCTTTCCTGTTCTCATAAGAACATGATGTACATTTCAGGCTACCATAGGGCAGTGGGTTATCGCAAACTCTCAAGACTTGGATAAGAATTGTACTAACCTCAACCTTTCCAATTTTAGTGGACTCTGACAGGCAAGTTGTACAGTAATTTACTGTTGAAGATAATACACATCCCACACAGTTCTACTTGAAGTCCACATTTTATTTCATGCAGAATTATTAACTTTGTTGTTTAGCTTTAATTTTCTGGCAGGGCAGGAATATCAGTAACATTGTTACATGTTCTTTGTCCTGACCTAAGATATGCACAAAGAGTTCATCAGCTCTCAATAAAGACCTGTTGGTCAAAAGCAATGGGAGAGATTTTCTGAGCTTTAGCTAAGTTGAAGATTCAATTAAAATAATAATGCAATTAACTCATTAATCTTTTGTTGTAGTTTTCTTTCTGAGAGTCTGAGATAAATTTACTATGTACTTAAGATGATGACAACCATATCTGTAGTAACCCCAGTTATCAAATACATGCACTGGAACCTCAGTGACTATGTTGATCAGATGGAGTGAGTTTGAATATTATTACCCATGCATGACCAAGGCTGGACACTCGTGGATCCCAGCTGTATTTCCTCAGCTGAGGCTGTGGGCATTTATATTATCCTTCAGTGACTTGAAAACTGCTGACCCCTATGATAAAGAGACTTTAATGAGAATTTTTAGCCCTGGAAAAGAAATGAGAGAAATGTCAATAACTTTCTTTGTAGTCTTGGGAGAGAGTGTGTTCCTCTGCCCACAAAAAGAGAGGTGTATGGAATGGAAGCACTAAATATATACTTACTTTAATATCTTGGAATTTTGGGAACCAACCTGAAGTATTGCTAAATTCTTCTGGCTTTCTCAATCTCTTTTATAAGTGTTTATAGTAATAGTATGTAGTGTTTTTAAGACTTGCATTCTAAAAATTATGTCAAAATTGCTAAAATCTATATTCATGCAAAAAGTCATGTCTATCTTTCTGACTTATGAATCTCTAGTCCTTAGCAGAGAACCTGAATACAGTCAACACGTAGCATATGTAAGCTTACTTAGTAAAGAGCCAAAAGTCATATGATTCAATTTATTTACAACATTAAAAATGGTTTACTTGCATCTTATTATGCATTTTACAAAGCACTTCCCATGTATTAGATACCCAAACTCATGGTTCATTGGACAATGTTGAAAGGGCAGCCCTGTTCCTCTAAATCTTGATGACACCCAATTTCATAGTACAACACAGAACTTAGAGGTATATAATTATTAAGGTATATAATTGTTGACTTTCAATTGTGGTTCAGGAAGAATTTTCTTATGAGATTAGAGTGGGTCCTTGAATATTGAAGTTGCATACCACCTGTATCATCATTCATCCCACCATCTTCAGTTTATTTTATGTTTCATTTTTATTAGTACATATTTGTAGTGTATAATGATTATATAACTGGGTGGGTGCTACACGTACATAACACATCTTAATTCTTTTTGAATCCCACTCCCCTTCCCTCTCAGCTCCTCTCTGTCTTTTTGTCCCCTTCCCTTTTGTGAAAGATCCTTTGTTTTGCTCTTTATTTATACTTTGGGTTTCTCATATAAAAGAAGTCATGCTATAATTAAACTTGTGTGTTTATTTCACTTAACATTATGATTTGAAAGAGCATCACTGTTTCTACAAATCATTCAAGTTGATTTATTTATGGCAGTGCACAGGTATTTTCTTTACCTGTTCATTTATAGATGGACATAATGTCCTCTTCTAAAATTTAGCTCTTATAAGTTGTGCTGCTATAAACATGGATGTGCATGTATCATTATAATGTGATGTCTTTAACTTGCTCAGGAAGATACCTAAAAGGGGAATAGCTGCACTGAATGGAATTTATATTTTTAGTGTTTTGAGAAATCTCTATGCTATTATCCATAGTGTTTACAGTATTTCGGATTCCTGCCAACAATAAGGAAATCTTTTACCCTTCAGTCTCGTATTTGTTATTATTTGATTTCTTTATGACAGCTATTTTTTATGTAGTAACATGGAATCTCAGTGTTACTTTGGTTTGCATTTCTCTAACGTCCAGAGATGTTCAATATTTTTCAAGCATTTACTGGTCATTTGTAATTCTTCTGAGAATTTTCTACTCATTTAAGTAGCCTGTAGCCTGTTCTTGATTGATTCTTTTATTTTGAGAGGTCTAATTTTTTCGAGTTCTTTATGTATTCTAGATATTAGTTCCTTTGTCCAAGTTGTAGCTGGCAAAATTTTTTCCCATTTTGTTGACTGTCTCTTCACTCAGTTTGTGGTTTTCTTAATCTTCTTAATTTGATATAATCCCATTTGTAGATTCTTAATGTTATTTCCTGTACAATTGGGGTTCTATTCAGAAAGTCTGTGCCTATACCTATGTTTTCAAGATTTTTATCTATTTTACTTTCTAGAACATTGTTCTGTTTTAATATTTAAATCTTTGAACCATTTTGTTTTGATTTTAGTGAGAAATATGGGTCTAGATACAATCTTTTGCATGTGAACAGAATATAGGACATGGCAGCCAGGAGGCAAAGAGCCAGGAAAGAGCCAGAGAAAGAGGAAGGGGCCACAGAGAAATATGGGTCTAGATACAATCTTTTGCATGTGAACAGAATATAGGACATGGAAACAACCCCAGAACCATTCAGCTATTCGATCTTTGGCAAAGAGGCCCCAAACACATTTTGAATTAAAGATAGCCTTTTTAGAAAGTGATGCTGATAAACTATTCTAATTTGAATCATTCTGTCTCACCTTCATTTAGAAATCTTTCATTTTATGTCTTCCAGGAAAAGTTCATTTTGCAGCTTCATTATAATGAATTCATTAATAACAACCACCAAATATCATCACAGCATTTGATGTAAAACAATTTGCTAATATTTGAAAGAACAAACATGAGAAAAATAGTTATTATGGGCTGAATTATTTTTCCTATTCCAAAGAATAGTAAGTTCCCAGCTGAGGAACATTTGAGTTGCTAACTTTCACTGACACACACAGACCTCACATTGTGACATTTGAAAGTGGGGACAAATTGAGGAAGAAGCTGTGTAGTTACACTGTACTATGCCACCATTTTAAGGTAACTGTGAAAGTTTGAACAGTTTATTTACGGTGTATGTGTTTGTTTAATGCTTTACATTGTATATTTGTGTCAGAGACATACAAGACTCAGTCTGTGGAAATTACAAACAAATCTGACTTACTCTCCTGGAACAGAGCTCTTTCATAAGTTGGGGAATTACTGAATTTATATACGGTCTTCCTAATTCCCTGTGCCTCAGTGTGTGACTATGGAAGGAAATAGGGTCTTTGCAGGAATAATTAAGTTAAAACAAGGTCTTTAGAGTAGACACCAATCCAATGTGCCTATTTTTTAAAAAAGATAAAGTTTTTGACAGTTACCCAGAAGAAAGATAATGTGAAAGACACAAGGAGAAGGTAGCCATCTACAAGCCAAGGAGAGAAGCTTAGACTATTTCCCTACAAGATGATACACTCAAAAGAAACCAATCCTTTCTATACCTTGATCTTGTATTTCTAGCTTCCTAAACTGTAAAAGAATAAATCTCTATTTTAACTACACAGTAATATTTTGCTAAGGCAGTCCTAGAAAACTAATACAGTGAAAAAACCATTTTGTTCATAATTTTTACCTGCCAAGATCTTACACTGATTTTCATCATTTGTGATTTAGATCCAAAATGTCGCCAGAAGTCTCCTGTGTTCAGCAGTGAGGCTTTTGGAATGCAAATAGATCATGGGTCACTATACTCATCATGGATTAATTTATTGATGAGTTCATAGCTCAATGTATGGTTAGGAGTGGGATCTGGTTGGAGGAGTGGGTCACGGAATGAGGGGGGGGCAGATGTGGGAGACGTATTCTTATCTGTGGCCCCTTCCTCTTTCTCTGGCTCTTTCCTGGCTCTTTGCCTCCTGGCTGCCTGTATTAAACAGCTTTACTCTGTCGTTCTCTTGTGCCTAGAAGTTTCTGTCTTGGATCCAGCAGAATGAATTGAAATCTTTGGAAACATAAGCCTTTACTGTGGGTACTAGGTGTTTGTCTGGCAACAGAAAAACTGACTGACACACAGCTCCATAGATGAGATCAAAATAAAATAAAAATTTAGGTTACTTAGCATTTAATGATGAAACAATTTATAGTTCCAATAAACATCCTTCTGGTAACAGGAAAGGATTCTTTTTTGTTTTTCTGTTGTCAATGAAAAAATGACTTACACGTTGATTTTATTATTGTGTACACAATTTCTGGAACCTGAAATGGTTCAATAAATGTTGCCAAGGGTTAGCTCCTTTTTATTCTGTTTTTCTAATACATATTTTCTCAAAATTTAAACTTTTAGGTAGAACTTACTAAGATTCAAATTGATGATAAAATTTATTCTGGAGCTGCTATTCATTTTTCCTCTCTCGACCTGCTCTCTCATTTTGGTAAGCCTGTCCTAGATAATCAGTGTTATTAGGTCTAGTTACCACACCACAGATTTGACCACAGAGATGCTATAGGTTCTAAGCAACATTTTCTATATTCAGCTCTCTACTGGAAGTTATTTGTCTTTGTGTCTACTTTTTCAGGAATATACTTTACTACCTTGGATGATAAATTTTCCATACCATTTAAAGTATGTTTGCTTCTGCATGTTTATTACTTCACCCCAAGATGATTTTTAATGTACGTAATATAATTTAATGAAATTAAAAATCACAATCTAATTCTAGCTATAATGATAAAAAATTTTAACTAAGCAGATCTCCTATTTTTCATAATATCATATGTATGTTCTATTATTTTCTGAATATAAATAATTAGAAAAAGCAATATAGTATACACTTCACATATGTATTACAATATTTATAAGTTATTAACCTCTACACTACACAGTTGGTGTGAAATTGGCCTTCAAAATCTCTTGTTCAGTTTAATTATTGTTACTATTATAATTTCTTCCATTTTAGTGTCTCAACCCATTTATGAATATTAATGTGAATTAAGGAAATGAAAAGAGAAAATAATGGAAGCAGGTATTTATTTTCTCTGTCTCATTCCCTGTTCTGTATTGTGCCTACGAAAAAGCATAGAAATGTTTTTCAGGTCTAAGTTTATGGCACGAAATAGCAGGCATGAGTGGCTCAGATATAAACAAGAGATCCTGGGTGCTACCTTAGGATAAATGATGTTTAAAATTAAGTAGCAGCAGACTATCTGGAAAGCACTCAAGAAACAGACAATTAATTTCAAATGCCTGAGTCAGACAGATCTCATGTAAACTTTCATTTAAGCACTTTGCTCTCTTGGAATAAGAATCAAATTTAACTAGCTATGTGTTCCGAAGAATAAAAGAAAACTTATATATGGAATTTTCCTCTGAGAACAACAATACTGATTTTTGTTTAGTCTTCCTGAGGAAATAAAAAATACTACAATGTGAAGGCAAAATATACTTGACAAATGCAGGCTTCTGGTGGAAGATCTCTAGCCTACCATGTGTGCACTACATACAGGGATAAGTGAGCAAGACTTTACTTTGAAATTGCATACTTGGTTAATTTCTGGAAAAAAAAAGTGTTTTAAAAAATTCTCTGAGAAGATTTCTGTGTGTATTTTAAATTTTCAATTATACTCTCTAAGATTTATTGTCCAAAAAGGAAATAAAGAAAACTTTTCCAGAAATTCAAGTCTTTAGGAAAAAAATAAATTTCAGTAATGAAATTTTACAATTTTTTTTTTTAGAAATGCTGGCTAACTTAGTAAAAGTGAGGTTAAAGCTATACGTTCTGGTTTAAATTGAACAAGCTCTGTACCTAAGGCTTGAAAGTAATCATCTGTATGTTCAATAGAATGAGTAAAAATTACTAGAATAAAAATATTTTTATTAGTAAAACCATTTTTATAATAAAACCCTACATGAGAAGTATACTTGCACAGAGTTGGTGTGTTTAAATCAGGAGCTGGGGCTTGAAGTCACCTGATGTATCTGAAGCTGGATGGGCCTCGAGGCTGTCTGTACCTCCTGCCTCTCAAGGCCCCATAGTGATTACTGATCTCCATAATTTTCATACCTGTCTCACTTTTTGGTATCTCCTTGGTGTAGAAGGTAACTTTGCTTTTTTCAAAGGTACAGCCCTGCCAGGATATCAGCATATAAGCAAACTTCCATAAAAAACCCACATCATTCATTGAACATGGTAAATGCATTTATTTTTACATGCTAATCTTTCTACTGCTGGTTGCTACACCATACCAACACTTGGGTTATGAGTAATGAGAATGTTATCATTGCTTATTCAATCCTTCCATGCATCTCTAGGTTGGATTTGTTACACACACACACATGCACATTTGTGGTTCCTACCCTAATCATTTGTACATATTATATTCAAAGGAAAGCCTGGACAACTTAACATTTAGTGAGACTTTGTCTCCAAAATAAATAAATAAAAAGGGCTAAAACAATAGCTTGGAGTGAAGGCTCTAGTTTCAATTCTCACTACTGGAAAACAAAATAAACAAAAAGCAATACCAATAGTATTGGAAAATTATAGCTAGGTACCTCTGTTCTGTACTTTGAAAATTCATGACTTTTTTTTTTAAACTCATGACTTTTCAGAATTAGATTCAGATTGTGCTAGTCCTTCTGGAAGTAGAAAATGCTTCATTTGAAGAAATCTTATTAAATGTTAAGAGAAAGACTCCTGATTCAAAAGATTACTGGACATAGCTGGAGAGAGAGACAGTCAGACAGAGATAGAGAGGAGTCTCATCAATTGCATAACAGCAGCAGCACTGGTCTCTAGATAGTTCATTGCTGTTCTTGCAGTGGGAAAATATTTTCAGTGACAGCTTTTGAAAGAAGCAACAAATCACTACAGAAAGAGAACAAACTGAATTAAATTCACATAGTTGAAACTACAACTCCATTATTTATTAGAAATGTGTCCTGATCTTCATTCTCTTTGTAAGTAAGTGGTGATAATATCACCTACTTAAGTTGTTGAAAATACTAATAATAATGCAAGAAAGATATATATCACATGGTAGGTGAATTGCAGTTAATATAATTTTTCTGTTTTATACATTTTCCTAAAAAATATTGATGAGAAATTATTTCAATTAAAAATAGCAGGCTTGAAAAAGATTATGAAAATGCATTTTTGCATAAATAGATGAATATAAATATGCAAACATATCCTGTTTAATGGTCATGATCTACTTCCTACAATCCTTATTTTTACAAAAACTCCTGCATCTCACTTCCGATGTCTGTCACTGAGCTAAACTCTCCATAGCATTTCCTGTGCTTAATGCCCCCTGTGATCTTTCTGCTAAAGTTTGTTAATTTGCTAATATCCTGGCAAAGGTGTGCTTTGAAGAAAGAAATGCTACCTTGCACATTAACATTTTTGAGAAAAAATTTAACAAATAACTTAAAACATGTAACTTTTATTAAAACAACAACAAAAAAATCCCATAAATTAAACTGCTGAGGAAAAATAGGCCCATGCTCTACCATATTTTTTTACATTATTCTTTAAAAAGTCGTAATTTTGTTTATTGGAAATTTGTCCCATGGTCTGCAGAGAATGATCTCTACTGTCAGCATGCATAAATTTAGAAGTGGGAACTAGATGTGAAATATTTAATCTTTCTGTAAAATTATGAATCACAATGTTTTGATAATTAAAAGTCTATATTAGATCACAGGCAATGTAATCTTTGTTATTTGTTATTAATGTACTTAACTAGTTTCCCATAGGTCCCATATTTAGATAACTGATTGGGGTCACATTTCTCTCGTGGAAGTTTAGAGCCATTCCTGGAATTTCATATGGTGTAAAAGGAGGGTGGTGGATGGACATTTAAGAGCAAAAATGAAATTGAAACTTGGTTTTGACTGTCCTAAACAAAGCTGAGTAGGCCCCTCTCAGCCTTATAGAAATATTTCTGTGAACGCAAAAGTGTTCTTTTTGTACAACATCCGCACAGTATATCCACATGGAAAAATGGGATTCAGTTTACACATTATAGGACCTAAATGAAAAGGAGTCAAGAGAAGTATTTGGCAGACATATAATTTCTTCTCTTGTTTTTAATTAAGAACATCCTCTTGATACTTTAATCATATTCTATCTGATTCTAACTTCCACTCAAAATGTCCAGTGAAAAACTGAGAAGAGTCTTTTGACAAATAAAGGTTTCAGCACTCTTCACTAGTATCTTCATTCTGCAAGTTCCACACTGAGTGTCGTCTATGAAAACAGAACTGTAATATATGTGTCAAAGTTTATGCTGTCTATACTTACCATTCCTGGTATTTAGGTACTAGTTTTATCCTTTATCTATCTACATTAGTGAACACTGTGCCCTACATGCAGCAATACCTGTGCGTTGTTATCGTTAATTGTTACATTAGCAACAGAAATTGTATAACAAATAAAACTTTGCACTTTTATCTGACATCAAGGAAAAAAGAAACAAAGGAATGTATCAGTGGATTTTCAAGCCCAACAGGAAAAGATAATCCACTTGGAGTATTTGAAAGAGAAGTGATATTTGTTTAAAAAACAACAAGAGGAAAGTGTAGTGACCCTCAGGTTAGAAAAAGAAGAAACCACTAGCACAAAGAAATAGATGAAGTAATTGAAATCCAGACACTTGGCTTACCTGAGGGTATGTTAGGAGCAAACTAGAGACAGATCCAGGTGTAGATGTTGCTTGTGGCAATGTGCCAATCCCTGACTCACAAATCTGCCAGTGTTTTCCAGGGGCCAAACTTATCCAGAAATAGACACGGAAGTGTGGAGGATCATCTTGGTCAACCTTAAAGTACACAATAGAGTGCACTGTGCTGAGGGAATATGGAATAAGGAATGGTCTTAATTGAAAAATGCAACGGAATGGTATACAGAGATAAGGGATTTGAAGTTCTGGTAGGAGAGTATGCAGAAATATATAGAATTTAATTACCTCTAAATAACCTCAAGTTCATTCTGGAAAAATTATAATGAGTGTAAAGACCTGAACCCCAAGGTATACCTCCTAAAGTATCCAAAATTATCAACATAATGTCTTTTTAGCCAGTAGTGGTACACACATACCTGTAATCCCAGAACTCAAGAGGCTGAAGCAGGAGGATCACCAGGAGTTCAAGGCCAGCCTGAACAACATAGTGAGACCTTGTCTCAAAAAAATAAAATAATAGGAGCTGGGAGATGGTAGATCAATAAGTAGCAAACTAAAGAGCTTCTGTGAGAGAAACAGCTCAGATGCCAGAATAAAACATCCTGGAGAGAAGACCAGATTGAAGGAAATAGATCCTCTCAACTTAGGAAGAAACTAAAGGGGAAAAAAAGAAAGAAAAGATAATCATGGATGGAAGGCTGTAGCCAGATGCGCTCTCACCAGAGCTGGTCCCATTATATATGAAATGCCACTGGAATCTGAAGACACATGGTCACAGTGAAGAGAGTCTCAGCAGGAGGATGTGGTTGTGGAGGGCAGCAGCGGAGCAGAGAACAACACTCAGCTCACATATCTGTAATGGGTCACGGTGAATGTGGGGAAATCGGTCTTCCCATGGGAGTGGGCGATTGGCTGGGTAACATTTTGGAGTTGGGCAGGATAAGCCCAGAACCAGAACTGCAATGGCTTCAGTCAGCCACTCCTAACACAGAGCAGATTGGTGAGAATTGCTTGGACTGAGTCCCACCCCTGTGTGCAATCCAATAGCCAAGGAGAAGGTCTCCCTGAAGGTATCCCTAACTGGCCCTGACCATGTGGCACAAAGAAATGTGATGAAGACTCCCAGTGGCTGACAAGCTCAGAAGGGAGGGGACAGCCTGTGCCACCCATGCTTGAACTCCAGTGGTCGTCAGCAGATTAGGAAGGGCAGCAATCCTGAGACAGCATGCTTGAGTAATCATAGCCAATGAAGGAAGTGCCGGGGACCCCCATTATCCACTCTTCTGGAAGAAACCAGAAACATTACAAAAGGAAGAAACAAAAGGATGTATCCATCCCCCAACCCAAACAGTACTGGCACAGGAGAGGTAAACACAGGAGAGATTGGGGGTTGGACACCTGCAGTGTTTGAAAACCTGCAGTGTTTATGTCAGCATCTAACACAAAGAGTAATCTTTGTGACATTATAAAAGAACTAAAAACAGAAATTATAATACAAGTAAGGGAAGATATAAGAAAAATAATAAAAGAAATGCTAAGCATCTTTCAAAAAGACACAGGTGAAAGAATGGAGGGGCATAGAAAAAAGGAGAGAAACCTTCAATGAAGAATACAAAAAAATCTAAAATACATAAAACAGATTAAAAGAAACTACCAGGAAATTAAAAGCTCCATTGAAAGCTGGCAAAACTGCTTGAAAGAAGCTAAGGATAGATTATCAAACCTTGAAGACAGGTTTGCAACATGTGATCATGAAAGGAAGGATCTCTAAAAAAATAACAAGGAACAAGAAAGCAACAATACAAAGGCTAGAAGATGACAAGAGGATCTATATCTTAAGAATAAAAAATGTGAGTGAAGAAGCAGGGATAAACACAAAGGAAATACAAAGGCTATTTACAGAAATAATTAAAGAAAACTTCACAAGCCTAGGAAAAGGAAATGATATCCAGATATATGAGGTATACAGAACTCTAGCCAGCTATAACAAAATAGATTGACACCCAAACATATCATAATCAAGATCCCAGAAATTCAACAAAATAACAGATTATTAAAAATTGTCAGAGAAAATAAACAGATCACCTATAAAAGAAAATCCATCAGAATCACTACAGACTTCTTGACACAAACCATCAAATCAAGAAGAGCTTAGAGTGAAGTATTCCAAGCCCTGAAATAAAATAACCTCCAACCCAGATTGATTTACACTGCACAACTATCTCTCAAAATTAATGGATAAATAAAATGCTTCCATGACAAAGAGGAACTTGGGGAGTTCATGACCACCAATCTAATCCTACAAAAAATACTGAAGGACATTCTAGAGAGAGAATAAAGGACCATGGTTTCAAGAACAGTGACAGAGGAGGCTTACTGAATGAGGCAGACAGTGGAATGAAGGGGAAAATAGACAGCCAATGGCAGAAAAATAGCATGGCAGAGATGAGGCAGAGAAGATTGGCCATAATTGCTCACATGGATGGCCTCAATACACTAATAGAAAGAAACACAGGCAGAGTAGATCAGGATCTAGGGTCCGTCAAGATGCTCTATATAAGAAATGTATTTAACCTAAAAAAGGGTTATGGACTGAAAGTTAAAGATGAGAAAATAATGCTCTACATGACGGGGAACCAGAAAAAAGTGGGGGTAGCTCACCTATCAGCTGCAGATTGATTGGAAAGACTTAACACTCTTATACAATGGAGAACTACTCAGCTATAAGAAAGGAAAATGTTGAGGCTTGTTGCAGGTAAATGGATACAACTTGAGACCAAGCACAGAGGTAAAAAAGAACCACTTAGGTAAGTAGTGGGTTGCCTCCCTAATCTAAAAACTAAAGGAGTTAGTGGGATACAAAATGTACAATGTACCCTGAAAAAGTGAAAGGGGAGGAATTGTCTAAATAGGGAAGGCAGAGGACACTGGTAATCTTGTATCATGATTTGAAACCCATATTGCTTTCATCATTCTGTTTCGTTTGGTTATATTCTGTTCCAGTTTGTCTACTTGTACTAGATTTGAGGGCATAGACAGCTATTCCAAAGATAGCAGAATATACTATGGTAACCATTTTTAATCTCCTGTTAAATTAATCTGAAACCCTGTATTGCTTTCACTGCCTTGTTTTGACTGATTTTATTTGAATCTGTCTTGTTCGATTGCTGTCTTTGACTGATATTATTCAAATCTGTTGTTTGATAGTATCAAGTGTGAGAGTATAGGTGACTACTCTGAAGACAATAAGATTCACTATGATACCCATTCTGGTTTGACTATTACCCTCTTTTGAAGTCCTATAACGTCTCCAATATTTTGTTTTTATTGATTTTGTTCTGTACTGCTATGTTCAATTTTATTGTACCTGATGATATGGGCAATTCTATTGAAGATAACAAGAGACATCATAGCAACCATTGTAGATCACCTTGTACTGTGGTTTTAAACTATGTACTATGTCCATCCTTTCATTTTGAATGACCTCTTTTTTCTCATTTGGTTTTAATATTTTCAAAATAAAAAGATAAAAAAATAATAATATCTTTTTAAATAATGCCACATGGAAGCTAGCATAAAACACTGTACTCTCAATTTGGATTCTGTGCTAGCACATATATCTCTTAAGATAAACATACAAGAACACAAATCAAGCCAAGTTAAAGAAATGTGGCCAATATAAACTGAAAGATATATATTTTCCAAGAGATTCACCTAAAGTGTGAGCTGATTTTTCTGTCGAAGACAATATAAACTGTCATTTAGAGAATGAAGGGTTGGAAACAACACCCAGACCTGCAAAGATAAGAAAAAATTAAGTAACAGAATGGAATGTGTGTAGGGTAAGGTGACATAAAGTGCTCTACAACAGTCATGTTTTAAAGAAATGGGAAGAGCAGTAGATTTCTGACATTAAGATATCTGAAGTGTAGTTCTTACTTCCCTCTTTTCCTTTCTTCTCTTATAATTTAGCATTAAACTAATCAGCTAATATTTCATGACCTAAATTTCAAACTAACTCTTCCCCCAGATAAAAAGAAGCACATCATTTTGTTATGATTATTAGTTATTGTTCCTTGAAAATATTAGCCTTCTGTTGAGTGGACAAAATATAGAGTATTTTTCAACATTTAGCTGTATAAGGCAATCTATTTTGTAGAACTGAAAAACATCTTTTAAAAGGCAATATGCTAACAAATAAAACTCAGTTTTTATGCTTTGAAAACTTTTCCAATTGCTTCCTCATAACTTCACCAACACTTGATTTCCATACCCCGGAACCACTCATTTAAGCTGCTCTGCTGTATAATTTTTGTTCTGCAAGGCCCAACTCTAATTTAGTATCTTCAGTTCAGTGTCCACTTTTGGTCAACCAAGATCCACAGGCATTTTTAAAAGCATAGTGAGATTTGGTCTAAGTTAATTCTTGTGATACTTGCTAGCACCTTCCAATTTATACACACTTCATCCATACTTTCCTCATACAGATTCCTAAATATTTGAATATGTGTTGTTGCTAAATTACTTATGACCTCCTTGAAGGCATAAACAGTGATTTATTTCATATAAAATAGGAACTAATGCATTTTAAGTGATGATCTTTCCCTCCAAAAATTTATTTTTGCACACTATTTCTTTCCTTGTGTTAACTTTCTCCATGCATTTTATTTTTTAAATTTTTATTTAAAGGGAAAAAAAAGCATGTAAAGGGTAGACATAATACAGAATTTCAGAAAAAAATAAACAATAAGAAATCACTAGTTAATAAATTACATATTGTCCTTTTAGAAATAGTTGTTCAAGTTACAAAATTGAAGCATACAAAGTAGATAGTCAAGCAGTGAGAGTGTAAACAGCTATGCATACATGAGTCTCTACATGTATTTCTATTCTTTCTGTATTAGAGGGAAAAACAAAACTTAGTAAGACAAAACAAAACAAATTCCATTAAACATATGAAACCAAAAAGTCATATAAAACCACTGTACAAGGTGATCTACAATGATTACTGTGTTGTTTCTTATTATCTTCAATAGAATTGTCTATATCATCAGGTATAAATGAATATAGCAGCATGATTGAATATAGCAGTACATAACAATATTAGTAAAAATAAAACATTGTAGACAGTATAAAACTTCAAAGGCAGGTAATAATCAAATCTGAGTGGATATTCTAGTGAATCTTGTCATCGTAAGTGCAGTTGCCTATACTCTCAGACTTGATACTATCAGTCATAGCATCTTTGAATAAAATCTATCAATACAAAACAGCGATCCAACAAACCAGATTCGATTACGATCAATCATGGTAAAACAGTGTAGGTTTACAGAGCTTTAGATTAACTTAATAGGAAATTAAGGATAATTACTGTACTATATCCTGTTATTTCTGGGATTACTGTCTGTGCCCTCAAATCTAGTACAGGTAGAATGACTGGAACAGAATATAATACATCTAAGCAGAGTAGTGTGAATAATGTGGGTTTTAAATCCTGGTGCACTAGTAACAATATAGCGTATCAAGGCCATCTATGTTAGAGATTCTAGTTATCCTTCTCTGCATCATTTCTGCTGTGCTATTTTTCTGACTTTGTTTGTCTACTTTTCTCCTTCATTCTACTGCCTGCCCCACTCATTGAGGCCTTTCTGCCACTGTTCCTAAAATCCTGGTCTTTTTTTCTCTCTCTCTAGAATGTCCTTCAGTATTCTCTGTAGGGTTGGATTGGTGGTCACAAACTTGCCCAGTTCCTCTTTGTCATGGAAGCATCTTGTTTCTCCATTAATTCTAGTGACAGTTTTGCAGGGTACATCAATCTGGGCTGGAGGTTATTTTCTTTCAGGGCTTGGAATATTTTGCTCCAAGCTCTTCTTGATCTGCTCATCTGTGTTGAGAAGTCAGCCATGATTCTGATGGGCTTACCTTTATAGGTAATCTGTTTCTTTTCTCTGACAGCTTTTAATATTCTGTTTTTATATTGAACTTCTGGTATCTTGATTATTATATGTCTGGGTGTAGCCTTGTTTTAGTTGTAAGTGGCTGGAGTTCTGTATGCCTCACACAACCGAATGTCATTTTCTTTTCCCATGCTTGGGAAGTTTTCCTTAATTATTTCCATGAATAGCCTTTGTAATTCACCTGTATGTATTCCTGCTTCTTCGTTCACATTTCTTATTCTTAAATTGTAGATTTTCTTGTCATCATCTAGCCTTTGTATTGTTATTGCCTGTTTCCTTGTTATTTTTAAGAGATCTTTCCTTTCATGAACACACATTGCAAACTTGTCTTCAAGTTTTGATAGTCTATCCTTAGTTTCTTTTAAGGAGTTTTGCCAGCTTTCAATGGAGTTTTTAATTTCCTGGTAGTCTCTTTGAATCTGCTTCATGTATTCTATATTTTCTTTATATTCTTTATTTAATGTTTCTCTCTTTTTTTGTGTGTTCCTCCCTTCTTCCATCTGTATCTTCCTGAGAGATGCTTCCTGAGAGCTTTTTTTTATTACTCTACTCATATCTTGCTTTATCTGATTTAATATTTCAGTTTTGAACTCGTCTACAAGGTTCTGAAGATATCTTTTAATGTCCATTGAAGCCATGTCTGCTGTTGCATGTTTGCTGCCCTCAGTCACCCTTGTTTTTCCCTCTCCTGGATCAGGGCTCTCAGTGTTCTGGGCTGGGGTCCTCCTCCTGCCTCTCTCTCACGTCATGGCCCTGGCTTCCTCCACACAGGTTACAGTGCAGGTCCCAGCCCCCTTCCCATTTGGCCATGTTTCTTCCGAAGTATGCTGGCACTGGAGAGGGACCTCCACTCTCTCTTGACTGCTCTTATCACTGAGGTGCATGCAGCGGCTACCTATGCCTGCCCCTCCCCACTGTGCCAACCAAACTGCAGAGGCCTTCCTCCTGGTTTGTGCTTGCTAGGCGCAGGGAATAGATTTGGGATGGCTCATTGGGTCCTGGCCAGGGGCGCAGCCCAGTCCAAGCAAATCCCATGAATTTGCTTTAGGGAGGGAGGAACCAACTGAAGTCACTGTTGCTACCAGTTCAGGCTCCTCATGCCAGATTCCATGTCACCCATTTGATCGCACCCTTCCCGTGGGTGGAGGGGGGCCCCATCCCAGCACTGACCATGGATAAATGAAGATCCCTTTGCTGGCTCTGCTCTCTGTTGGGCTCACAACCCCGGACTTTGGCGCTGCTGTGCTTCCCGTGATTGGTGGCGGGAATGAATTTGGGCAGCTCTGCTGGCCGCTGCAGAGTCAGGCCATTGCAAACTTGGCAGGTTGCTGCAAATGAAAGTGCTGTGTCCTATAATTTCTAGCTGTTTCAGTTGTAGTTCCAACGTATTTGATGAGCTTTTTTATGTTTTAATTTCTTCCTATGTTTAGAGGATCCATCTCCCTCTGTCTGGGTCTCTCCAGGGTGTTTTATTCTGGCATATGAGTTGTTTCTCCTGGGAGGCTCTGTATTTCCTTGCTCACTGATCAGCCATCTTGTCTTCTCTTCTCTCCCTGCATTTTAAATGGAAGAATATATCCTGAGGTATCACTGAATGCCTGGCTAGCTCTGGAATTTCTATATAAGGAAAATCTGTGTCAAGAGTAGATAAAACTTTTTTTAAAGTCACAATATATAGTTATATCCTTGACCTTGCTGAGATATATACATTTTAAAATCAAAAATACTAGATATAAGGAACACAAAAATAAATATTACATAATGCATATCTTTAAGTGATCTACTTCTAGTGGCTCTTGAGGTTCCTGAGGTGAAGTACCGTGAAAGGACAAGAGAATAAAGAGCAGACAAAACCTATGGTCAGGTGGAGCCCTTACTCTCCAAATGGGAAGAAAAAAACTTCCCTATCACTGTATGGGGCATTTATTCATATACACTTAGAAACACAATGTCATGTGATACCCCTTTTCCTAGTTACCCTTTGATTGGATTGTCTAGGGACTTGGTGATTTTCTGTACTGAAGCAGTTTCTTCACGTGGCTTACCTGGATACTCTTTGTAATTTGGATGGCCATGCCCCAGGTCTGCAGGTGTGATTGATTTCCAGATTGAACAGCTCCCTATACAAAAATGTTCTATTTTTGAATCATTCAGTCAGTGGCATTTTATTGTGATAGATTTAGTGAATTAATGCACTCAGTGAGTCCTACAATGAGCGTAAGCTTAAAGACCAAATAGCAGGAGGGCTTAATTCAGGTTTTTTCAGTGTATTACAGAGATTACCAAGCAAACTTTCTCTGTGTTATACTCTATGTTGATTGGTTATTCTCTGGAGAATATTACTAGATGTCAATGGAAATGTGTTTCTATGTACATGTGTATTTAGACACAAATATGCCTATAATTCAGGCTGATGATTTTGAAGGTAATGAACTAAGGATAACTAGGATGCAGAATAGCATTCAGAATTTGAGTTGATGACCAGTCCCTACATATGGAAATTAAGGAAACAGATTTGTAATTGCTAAGTCTTATGTGAAGTTATATTACAAAGATGAAAGAATCATTTTAGAATTCTTCCTTTAGATTAGCTCTGCACAAAAATGTCATTTCTTTAAATAGCTCTCACTAGAATGATATTTATCTGGCTTCTGTGCAAGTTGCATTATAATTCCCTTCAATAGTTAATTCTCAGTTTGCCCCATTGAAAGAATAAGAGTAAGTCTATTGGCACAGAGGATAAATGAGCAGATCTTTCAGGTACAGGAGTAGTTTTCCTGAGCCCTGGAACTCAGTTTTCGAGATACCCAGTGTGCTACAAGTGCATGTACTGTCACAGGAAAGGAGTAGGATTATGACATGGAGTTTATGCTATACAATAGCAGGATGAGGCATTAAAGTAAGTGCCCAGAACAATCAGGGGTAAATTGAAATATGTTCTTAGCATCTTTCACTGTCTCTTTGTTTGTGTGTGAAACTTTTCAGATTTTTTCCTCAGGCAAAAACTTGTCTTTGATGTTGTCTGACTTTGGAAAATTATATATAATGATGTCCTGTACCCATTCTTTCTCTCCAAAAGTGGCAGAATATGTGTTTGATAAAAGTATCTTGTTTTGCAATAAGACTGTTAGTCTGATAAAACTAATATATATTAAGGTGTCTCAGGTAGATGGTTATATGATGGAGAGACTTTAATGCTTTAATTCAAAGATATGACAGTGGAATAATGGTGTCACAACACAGTGAGAGTTTAGATCGCAGCTCATTAACTAAGGGATAGGTGAGTAGTTTGCATGATCAAGACAACTGCAAGGGGACTGGTGAATGGGCAACAGTGCTCTCTCTAAATGAACGCAGCAGCTGCTCATCTCAAGGTGAGTATTACCATGCAAGAATGTGGTCTTGGGTCAAGGTATAGCTCTCAGTATGACCATACTTGTACTTTTAAAAAACTCTTCTCTTTAGTAGTAGAAATCCTTTAAAATATGTGTTCTACAGAGCCATAACAAATATATGTGTATTTATGTCTTGTATACTTGTGTATGTATGGAAAGAAAGAAAGAGGGAGAGAATGAGAGAGAGAGAGAAAGAGAGAGACAGAGGTTGAGAGAGAGAGAGAGAGAGAGAAGCAGACAGAGAATGACAGAAAGCAGATAAGCCTTATTGGCTATTACTAATCCAAAAAGAAAGACATTTTGATACTTGTTTCTGGTGAAGCAAGGTCAGTCTTGATTCTCAGCAGAAGTCAATGAGCAGTTTTACAAAGAGGATCAACAAAGTGTGGTAAAAGATGACAAAAAAATTGGTTTATAGTTTTCAGTTTTTCACTCAAAGATCAGCAACCTTGTATGTCACTTGTCCTTTCTGAGTATCAGCAATTTTTTTCCTATAAAATGAGAGTTTCCTATTATTTTATGTGACTTTATGATTGCAGCTAAGATAATACTTGCTTTCTGCTCAAGAAGATCCTTTGGAATAAGCTAAATCTTTAAACAATTAAATGAAAATTTTACTTAAATATTTCAATGGTGAATAGTCAGACTCAAAGCTAAAATCACAACTCTATAGATCAGCATAAGGTGAGAATGATAAAGAGTGAATATGACAAAAGAGAAACCAAAGTTTCCAGTCAAATCAACAGCCAGAGACCTACATCTGATATTGTCTGAGAAGAAGCAACTGAAAAACCAGTAGCTATGAAGAATTGGGTAAAGTAACACTGGTTACATAAAAAGTCTCAGAGCATCTTTCGAAGTAAGATTTCATGCTCTCTGAGGAAAACTAAGGTAATTAAAGATAGTAATCAAATTTTACAAGAAGGAAATTAATCTTTGAAAATAGGAAAAAATACAATAGCATGAAAAATGCACACATATATTAACAGAAATAAATTAATCATCTTTATTGAAAAATAAATAAAATTCAAGGAAATAAAAACTGCTACAAATCAAAATAAAAAGAATTTGAAATTGAGGGAATAAAGTATGTTTTAAAGTTTGAAATAAAAATCAATACATAAAAACGTATACTATACAGATGAAGAAAAATAGTAAA
Source organism: Hydrochoerus hydrochaeris (assembly GCA_004027455.1). Classification (NCBI taxonomy): domain Eukaryota; kingdom Metazoa; phylum Chordata; class Mammalia; order Rodentia; family Hydrochaeridae; genus Hydrochoerus; species Hydrochoerus hydrochaeris. The sequence continues at coordinate 168,114 of PVLA01003624.1, read as the reverse complement.
TAATAGTAGCACTGAAGAAAATAAAAAGAGGTAAATTTAAAGTTTGCAAACTGTCTTAAGAAATATAGAAGCTGGAGTGAGAATACCAGTATATGCCTATCAAGAATTTCAAATTTTGAGAAGAGTTGATAGGAGGGCAATATTCAAAGAGATATTTAGATTTTTTTAGAAGTTTAAGTGTATATTACCTCATATAGAAATTTCATATCAAATGCCAAAGTATAAATAAAATAAATATGCATCTAAACTAACCAGAACATCAAAGATAAACAGAGTAATAGATACTTCTGAAATATTTGCTAGGGAAAAATTTTATTTACAAAGTATTGGACATTTAAGCTGATAGTCGATTTCTCAGTGGTGACAATGAAAGTTGAGTTGTATTAGCAGTCACCCTAGGACTCAAGATTATTGGATCTTTTCATGACAAAATCAAGATACGTCAGATATGCAAAGACTGAAGGACTCACTGGCATGATGATTAGAGGAAGTACTTCAACAAGAAGAACAAGAAACCAAGGAGATAAAGATAAGAAAAAAAAAGGAGTTAAAACAGAATAAAATGCTTAGATAATGTAGTTGCTGTTGATATTAAAGAATTTGTATTTAGAAATTAGAAATAAAATTCCAGACATCGAAAGTGAAGTAGATGCGTGTTCAGATAGTAGTTGGTATACTTCATGTCTTCCTCTGGGAAAGAGTAGAGATACGGAATATTACCAACTTAGTGAAAAACCTAAAATTACAGATTTCAAATTCAGTCAAAGAAAAACATTATAAATTAGCAGAATTTAGAAAAATGAAGCAAATTTGTTTAGCAGAAACAAAAATATAAAAGCAGAAATTAGCCCAAGCATCTCAGCAATTAATAAAAAAAAGTAGCAGATATAGTTCACCTATTAAAAGACAGAAATTACCAAAGTATTATAAATACATTTTTTAGAATGTATGTGTCAAAAAAAGAGATAAAACCACCAAAAAATTGAAAATAAAGGAACACTAAATACATGCTGGACAAATGGAAATTAATAGCCATTAATATTTTGGATCAATTTTGTCAAAAATAGTCTTTTTAAAAACATAGCACACATAGCACCAGGAAATAATTTATAGCAATTTAAGGAAAAAATAGTCAACATTTTAGAAAAATTCTTTCAGAGAGTAAAAAAATGTGAAACAATTCTCCAGCACAATTTGCAAAATTTACACAAATTTGAAAAATGAAGACTATAGGTAAATTTGTTCCTCTTGCTATCTTTAGTTAGCAGATAATCTAATCAATACCAACTTTTTTCCTTTACCAATTCCTGAAAAGCATCTAGGCTAATGTAAATGATTTGAAAGATCTCAATGGTCTTTATATTTTTACCTACGTCTATTTCCTCACCTGAATAGTGTCAATCAACTCTAGCTTTGCTAGTATTATTGTTTCCATTAGATTATATACTCTGATAAGCAGGGTAGATAACTTTGAAATTTAAGAACTTCTTGGAAACTTCTCCTAGTGCTTATAACATTGTCATAGTTGAAGATGATCAGTACTTCTTGAATTCTGTAATACTAGAAGCTTCTTGAATTCAACAACATGAAAATTATAGAAGGAACTTCAATTTTATATATTGATTATAATTTTATTGCCATATTTCTGGACCTATTTATATATATTTTTTTGGTACCAGGGTTTGAACTCATGACCTTGCACTTGCCAGGCAGGTGCTTATGCCACTGAGCTAAATCCCCTGCCCTATCTTTATTTTCAGTGTCCTGAAATAAAATAATATTTTGTAAAACCCGGCTCCATCAATGATTTATAGTTTCACTTCATTTTAAGCACAGCTCTGGGGTTTGTGGACAGGCTGGTGTTCTAATTTTTGCCCTTGCCTTCCTCCAATAGCAAAGGCATATTGAGCTCAAACACAAGCACAACCAAATATTTTCAGTTTGGATTAACACATAGACAATAGGTTTTCTGGGAGTTCTAAAATTAAAAATTGCTATGCATTCAAATATTTACAATATAAATGAATGAGTAACAAGTTATTTGCAACCATTTCATCTGAAACAACCACCAAAACTACATATGGCATATGGTAATTATAATATTGTATCATCAAAAATATATTGATAGCATAGGAAAAGTTTCTTTTGAATCTTTATATGCTAAATAATTTGTAAAAATCTTTATAAATTCAACTTTATGTGTCTATAAATAAAGACAGATTTCAATACCCTATAAATTTTCAATTCAAAACTGTCAATTATGTAATGGAAATTAATATTGTATTATATCAATAATAAAAGTGATGTAAGACTATAAACACTATTAGAACAAATATTTCACGTCTTCATAAATGTTTAAGAAAAGGTGACCTTGTATTTAGACAAAATGATATTCCTTCCTGAATGACTATAGCTAAGTTTCTTAACCTGTCATCCTCAGTTAATTCATCTGTTACAACAGCTAATATTATCTAACTTTTATGGTTGTGAGGGGAAGATTTGTTATAAAGCTCATAATTTTCTGATGTAAAGTAATAAGCTGGTAATACATTACTTTATTATTATAATCATAGGAACTAAATAATGCTGGTGAATAAACAGGATTTAAATGCAACTTTAAAACTTATAAACTTCATGGTCTACAGCAAAAGAAATTAAGAATGTAATGTAAAGTGAATTAAAAACAAAAATAGATCTCAATTTGTGTATCTATTTTAAAATAAGTACATACATGTATGCGAAAGCAAAAAGATACAGTAAGAGTAAATATGAAGGGTACAATGCTCATCATTAGATCAAATGAATTGGTAAGTGTGATTTAAGATCACTATTTTCTTAAGTCAGATTTGTACTCAATGGAACTGGATCAGCGAGACTGTAAATTTCAGAATCGGCTTTTAAATGAAACTGCTGACATTCTGGTCTCTGATCATAGAACCAGCTGTCCTTGAAATTGGCTCTAATGCATCCATTTATCTCATAAGTAATCCATAGTTCTTCTAACAGAGACATTATTTTCTGATTTGGGAGGGAGATACCAGGCATGGAACTCATGACCTCACACTGGCCAGGCAGGTGTATATCCCTGGCTTTATCTGATTTATTTTTAATGATGCTGTTGTTTCTCAAAATATTGTTGAAAGAATTTCAGAAAGGTATCTGAACCAGTATCTAGACAGAAGATAAAAATCAACCTGATGCATACGCTTCTGGGTCAAGGTGAGGCCAAAGGAAGTATTAAAAACAAACTGAGCCTATCATGAAAAAGATTGCATATTACTGAGTTGCTACCACTTTAAGATAAAGACTATGTTTGCTTTGTGATGCTTGCATCAAAACTCTTTATGCTTGTTTGTTTCTTTCTTTTTTAAAGAATTAATTTTATTGGTACATTTCAGATATACATAATGATTACATTCATCATGGGGAAATTGTACTTGTACATATTAAATCTTGACTTTTTTCCTCAATCCTCTCCCTTCAACCTCACTTTCTCTATTTATTTACAAAAGCTTTGTTAACTTTTTTTCTTTTCTATTCTCTTTTTTTCTTTTCCCTTCATTCTTTTGTCCTTTCTCACTCTTGACCTTTGACTATGTCTTTCTCAGTGTCTCTGAAGATACCAATGGTGGGTTATATGGTTTCAAAGCTAGTAAGACAAATATTGCTCTTTCATTAATATGATGGCTTGAGTGTGTGTCATGGATATATTAGAGAGACTTGTGAGGCCTCAGCAGCCTGAAAGTTAATTGGAGGAAATGCTGTATTACAAAATATCATGAGAGAGTACCGAGTGATTTTCTTCTAAATGAACTGGCAGAAAAGCATGAGTGACATAGTCAGGAGAAAGAATTGTTTTAGATAAATACCATGGTATTTAATACAAAGGTTTAGGAAATACTTTTGATAATGTTAGAACAGGTTTTCAAAATGGTAGACAAAAATAGTCACAAAATGATAATGCTATATAAGTAAAAAGATATATAGAAAAAGATAACAGCATTAAGGCATAAGTAATTATCTGAAAAGTGACATACTGGGTGACTGATGTTTTCTGTAATTACAACTTTTCTAAAAGTCATCCAAAAATGTACAAAAAATAATTAAAAGCACTGAAAACAATTCAGTGAGTCTGTTATTCATAAGAAAGAACAGTAAGAAAACACCTGCTTATTGATATTAAAAGCCAATACTAATCTTAAAAAACCCACAGCAAAAACCTTAGTCATGCTATGACTGTATAGGCTGGTGCCCAAGACAAACAGTACAATGGGGATCTAGAATGAGCCCTAAAGTTCAGTCCTAGAACATTAAATAGAGTTCAACCTTTTTTTAAAAAAAAATTCTTTGTGACTTACAGCAATTGATAAAAGTTTTTATCTCTTTGCAATTGTAAAAATACAATTGCCTGGTTATATGATTCTATGAGCAATAATAAAATATTCCTCATTGGTTTTTGTGACAAAGGAAAGTGATAGCAAGACAAAACACTTACACTAATGTCTTAAACAAAATTCTCAAAATGGTTTACCAATCCCATGGCCCTGACAGCGGCTCTTTGTATTTCATTTGTATTGTTTTATGTCTCTGCATTTTACTTTCTGCTGATGTAAAATTATTATAAGTGCCCTACAGATTATTCATTATAAATAACACTATCTACTGCAATTTAATGATCAGTCATTAAATTCTATAGATAGAATGGGTTAAATGTAGAAAAATAATTTAAAACATTAATTTTTAAAATGCATCTTAGGGAAAAATGTTTCATGTTGTTAATGCAGTACCTTAAGAGAGGGAGAAACTTTTTGTTTCTTGTGCTGTTAAGAGGAAACATCTAACCCATTTACCCTCATGTCTCAATTGGCCTTAGTGGCTGATTAACAAATATAATACTCCTGAAATGAGATGCTCTGGGACCTTTAGGGCTGGGTTGTAAAAGTCTTGGAACTCTGTCCATGTATTTTGGGATGATCACTTTTGAAATTCAGGTATCATGTTGTGTGAAGCCTGAGACTTACAGAGAGGCCACATACATGTGCACAGTCTCAGCATCCTCTTTAGTTGATATCCTGGCAGGCATTAACTTCTAGGCATGTGAGTCAGCCAGCTTGGCTATACAAACCAGTTGGAACATAAGTGTCATCATCTGTCTTATGACAACTAATTGTATCCATGGGAGAACTAAATTCAGTCACAAACAGGATCAGTGACTTGTGTGAGAAGCGGCTCTTGAAAGACAATTGTGGTCTGAGTTCCATCTAATACAGCAGAAGAAAGAAAGTATGTGCTTTCCCTCTTTGCCACAAGCCAAGAAAGCACAATTGCAAGGCTATTTCCCAGAGATTGCTTTGTGCTGTCTGCAGTTGACTGTGGCTAACTCCTAACAGCTGTCAGGAAAGTTAAAAGGAAGCAATCAGCAGGCTGGATACTGCAGTAATAGGAATAAAGTGGAAGTGGTTGCGCTGGGCAATCAGTACTCCTGCAGTTTTCAGGGTGGAGAGTAGATTATTCTTTCCCATAAACCAGATGCAAAATAACATGAAAATTAGCTGAATTGGAATTGTTTTAAATGATGTACTGATAGCACCAAGAGTGACAATTTAGCCCATAAAGAGAGCCTGTCTTGACTGGACTACCTGAAGTGCAAAGCTGAAACTAGGGAAAGCAGCCACTTCTGACAAAATAGGTAACTGTCAACACAAAATGAAATACATTAGCTTCATGTTCTCATTGTGAGCCTTGGAAGAACTCACAAAAGTTCCAGTGAAAAAATGAACAGCTTTACATAACTCTGCAGGAATTATGAAAGCACTCTTAATTTCTAACAGAAATGGGATTTGCAGGCATACTGATTTTCCCTTCCCTGAAATGTGGACTCAACTACTCTCCAAAGATACTTGGTTTCTGTAAGTGAAAAATAGTATTAATGATCAAATATGTGGGATCCGTGTGTGATCATTCCAAAAGAGTACTAGTAATGATCATGATGAAGTTATTATTAGCCTACTGTAGTCAAAGTTCTGGAAAGATACTTAAATAATGAATTAACTCTAATTTAACATTACTGTAACTTTTTCAATTTTTCCAGTATAAAAACTTCAAATTTTTTGTGTTTATGTCATACCAATTTATTGTTTAATCCACACCTAAACTGCATTTCTGTTATAATTATTTATATTTCACTGATTATCAAGTTGTGATCATTTTATCAACAAGTAAGTATGAAATTATTGTAATTGCTAAGAATGCAATCTGTTCTGATCATGGTCTTCCTTTGATATATCTAGTAGAGGGAGATAAGTCCTTGCTATAAGGAGCAAAAAGTGATTGAAGAAAGCTCACAAAACATTTCAAAACAATCAAGAAGTAATTAAATGCTCTAAAAATTGTGCTGAAATGTGTAACACAGTGTGAAAATTGGTCCCACTGCTCACAGACATCACATTTCCAGGAGGACTGTTAACTCCATTTCCTGAGCTTTGACTATGATTACAGTTTTGAAAAACTCTACTTTAAAGTCTTTCCCTAACATTTGTCAAGAGCCTACATTTACAGTAAAAACTTCTTCCTGAATATTCCTTCCCTTATTCTCATTCAGTCTTCTGGTGGAGAAGGAATTAGACACATAAGCACAAAATATTATGGGAGTATAAGGCAAGGTTAGTTAACACATTTATGTGGGAACCTTCTTAGAAGATAGAACTACAAAACAAGTGGAGGTTGTCCCAGGAAAGAAAGATGGGAAAGGAGAAAAGGAAAAAAGGAAATATGTATGTTGATATACATATGTGAAGGTATGTATGTGTATGTATACAAGATTGATAACTATACTACTAATCTCTGTTAGTTCATCCAAAAGAACAGTTGTGCTGTAACTGTTTGATTCTTTGATCAATTTTATGCCTGAACAATTACCTCTAAGATAACAACATGCAATATATTAACTAATGTTAATTTCCTACTATTTTTTAAATTCTGTATTATTTATATCCTTTTTTCTGTTTTGCTTTATAAAATAAAAAAAAATTAAGAAAAGAAAGATGGAGAATGTGTTATTGATAAGAGAATAGGCAGTTCAAAGTCCTGGAAGAAGTAAGACAAAGAAAAGACTTCACTGCAGCTTTGACAATTGAGAAACAAGGAGGTCTTGAATGGACAGTAGGGTAAGTTTGAGGGGAGAGACAGGATAGTTAGAAGGCCACCATGAAAACCCTATGTATCAGTCAGTGCTTATTAGAGAAACAGATTTAATACAAGGTAACAAATATATAGGAATTTATAAGATTGCCTATAGTGGTTGCCCACAGGGTTGGGTATGGAAGAGTGTAAAAGTTCTGCACTGAAAATCCAAAAGATGAGTTGAATGCATGGAGTTCACTGCGGTCTCCCATGGGAGGCCACATCAGGAGACCGAGGGTCCACAGTGGAAGGCTGAAGAGTCTGTGCTGTGAGCCAGCAGACAATACACAAGGTAAAAGAAAAGACTGGAGCTCCTTCGAAGAAACAGAGAAACACTTCCTTCTTCATTTCTCTTTGATATGGTACTGGCTGATAATTCCACACCCAGAACTACACTGAACCAGTCTAGTTGGACATTTCTTACCCAAGTTGATACAACCAACTATCATACATTATAAAAACACTATTCTTGGTATAATTTAGAAATTGTTTTGGAGTGTGATAAGACTGAAAGTGGGCGGTTGGCCTTAGATAACTAACCAAGTAATCTAGAGGAGAGAATGGAGGCAATGGTGGTGTGATAGTTGAGAAAAGAAAAACATTTCGACAGGTGATATTAACTTATATTCTTATCTCATTAATTTCTATATCATTTCTTCTTAAATTATTACTCTAACAGCAAGATAATTTCAAGTAAAAAATATCACAGAACAAGTAACTATCATAGTAAGAGTCATAGAGGTGCAAGTCCTTTCTTATTTTTTTGTGAATTTGTATGGAAATATATCATTATCTTTTATTTGCTTGCAAGTTACATATTGTCCACTGTACAGTCTGATTTTCAGAAGCAGATCTTTCAAAAACTTCTTGAAAAAACTCACCTAGTGAATCCAAAGATATAATTGATAACATTTAGAACAAAGAAATCATGATTATGGTCAGAAGATCCATTTAACTGGTAGTGATGTGGTGCAGGCAATTTTCCAAATTTTGTGAACAACAAAGAGCCATAAATTCAAATTTCTGTAGGGAAACAGAAGACCTATGACAAGGTACAGGACCAAATACTTCAATAGAAACAAAATGATAATTAGTGACAGAACTCAGTACTGATAACTTAGTAGAGGAGATCAAATCAACTGGAGCTGTGTCAAGAATTAAGAGAAATTATGGTTTAAAGAAAGATTTTTAAAGTAAAAATTAATGAAAACATTATGATGAATACAATATAAAAAGATTCAATAAAAATAATATGCTCTGGTATGCCATATTGAATTCAGAAGCAAAAGGAAAAAAAATCAATAATAATAATCCTAACATTAAGAATATTTGCTACTCATAAATGACTCTACCAGAGTCAATCTTTTACATAAAGTATTTACAAAAACAATGCCAATTGTAGTAATATATTTTATATACCTGTCATTATCACATACAGTGCAGTTGAAAGGAAAATTTATTCAACAAGTGCTCTTTGAAAGTTTTGAATCATGTATTATATCTTATTTATTAAGACATATACATAATACATAATCATGTCTTATTTATTAAGATAGACAGTATGGAATTCATTGCCAGGATTTTACCTAAGAAATAAATCAATGAGTTTCACATTTTGTGTTATAGAATCATGTGGAGTTTCTTTCCAAATAGACAGAGAGATAGCAATGAAACTTAAACTTCTGATACATACATACTTAAACTAGTTTTCTTTTCAGTTCAAGAATGTGTGTTATCTGCCATGGTTCAAATAATTTTTGAAGGTTCAAGTAAATGATAGCCTCAATAAAGGTTGGACAATTTCTTTATGTAACCATATCCCTTAAAATAAATTAATTCTGAAAATCTTTATGACATTAAATCATAGTTCAGATTTATCTGCAAGTAAAAATCTCACAGACTTTCAACAATAATATGTCAAATTATACCAATACACAAATTAGTTGACTTTTTTCTTCCATTAAATATATTACTCTCAAAACACATATATTACATAGGAGTAATGATGATATTATATTACATAGGAGTAATATTGATGATAATAATAATAAAACACTGAAGTTGATGCATTTATTAACAGATTATACAGGCAGTCAACAAATCATGCCTAGAATATTAATATTTTAGTTCACTGTGTGACAACAAGACTAGTGCCATTACTGTCTTACACCTCATGAGGAGAATGAAGTTCTTGGTGGCTAAATAAGTTGGCCAAGGCTGCCTGACTGATAAGTCTAGAGGATGGTGGAACTAGGAGGCCAGCCTGTGGGGCACATGTGTGTGTATGTGTTTGTGTGTGCATGCCTGGGTCTCTCTGTATGTTTCCTTAGACACACATAATAAGTGTGTTGGCAATATGTGTAGTAGGGAGCCAACCACAGGTGGATTAAGATTATCTTAAAAATATCAACTTTAGGAGAGAGAAGTCAAGATGGCCAATCAGTGAGCAACAGAGTACAAAGCCTCCCGGGAGAAACAACTCATATGCCAGAATAAAACACCCTGGAGAGACCCAGATAGAGGGAGATGGATCCTCTTGACACAGGAAGAAATTAAAATGTAAAAACGCTTGACAAATACATCAGGACTACAACTGAAACAGCTAAAAATTATGGGACACAGCGTTTTCATTCACAGTGACCTGCCAAGTTTGCAAAGGTCTGAATCCACACCGGCCAGCAGAGCTGCCCAAACTGGTTCCTTCTGCCACTCACAGGAAGCACAGCAACACTGAAGTCAGGGGTTGGTGAGCCCAACAGAGAGAGGAGCCAGCAAAGGGACCTTCATTAATCCATGGTCAGTGCTGGGAATGAGACCCCCACACATGGGAAGGGCGTGACCAAATGGGTGACATGTTGGAATTGGGCAAAAGGAGCCTGCACTGGGAGAGACAGTGATTTCAGTTGGTTCCTCCCTCCCCAGAGCAGATTGGTGGGATTTGCTTGGACTGGGCCGCACCCCTGGCTGGGACCCAATGAGCCATCCCAAATTGATTCCCTGTGCCTACCAAGCACTAACTGGGTGAAGGCCCCTGAAGTTTGGCTGGCCCAGAGGGGAGGGGCAGGCATGTGCAGCCACTGCTTACACCTCAGTGACAAGAGCAGCCAGGAGAGGGTGGAGGTACCTCACAAGTGTGCTTTGGAGGAAACATGGCCAATAGGGGAGGGGGCTGGGACCTGCACTGTAACCTGTGTGGAGGAAGCCAGGACCATGACAGGAGAGAAAGGCAGGAGGAGGCCCCTAGCCCAGAACCCTGAGAGCTCTGATCCAGGAGAGGGAAAAACAAGGGAGACAGAGGGGGGGCAAACATGCAACATCAGACATGGCTTCAATGGACACTAAGAGATATCTTCGGGACCTTGTAGATGAGTTCAAAACTGAAATATTAAATCAGATAAAGCAAGATATGAGTAGAGTAATAAAATAAATGCTCTCAGGAAACATCTCTTAGGAAGATACAGATGGAAGAAAGGAGAAACACACAAAAAAAGGAGAGAAACATTCGATAAAGAATATAAAGAAAATATAGAATACATGAAGCAGATTTAAAGTGACTACCAGGAAATTAAAAACTCCATTGAAAGCTGGCAAAACTCCTTAAAAGAAACTAAGGATAGACTATCAAAACTTGAAGACAAGTTTGCAATGTGTGATCATGAATGGAAAGATTTCTTAAAAATAACAAGGAAACAGGTAGTAACAACACAAACGCTAGAAAATGACAAGAGAATCTATAATTTAAGAACAAGAAATGTGAATGAAGAAGCAGGAATACAAACAGGTGAATTGCAAAGACTATTCACAGAAATAATTAAGAAAAACTTCCCAAGCATGGGAAAAGAAAATGACATTCGGTTGTGTGAGGCATACAGAACTCCAGCCACTTACAACCAAAACAGAGCTACACCCAGACATATAATAATCAAGATACCAGAAGTTCAATATAAAAACAGAATATTAAAAGCTGTCAGAGAAAAGAAACAGATTACCTATAAAGGTAAGCCCATCAGAATCATGGCTGACTTCTCAACACAGACGATCAGATCAAGAAGAGCTTGGAGCAAAATATTCCAAGCCCTGAAAGAAAATAACCTCCAGCCCAGATTGATGTACCCTGCAAAACTGTCACTAGAAATTAATGGAGAAACAAGATGCTTCCATGACAAAGAGGAACTGGTCAAGTTTGTGACCACCAGTCCAACCCTACAGAGAATACTGAAGGACATTCTAGAGAGAGAAAAAAAAATACCAGGATTTTAGGAACAGTGGCAGAAAGGCCTCAATGAGTGGGGCAGGCAGTAGAATGAAGGAGAAAAGTAGACAAACAAAGTCAGAAAAATAGCATAGCAGAAATGAGGCAGAGAAGGATGGCTAGAATCTCTAACATAGATGGCCTTGATACGCTATATTGTTAATAGTGCACCAGGATTTAAAACCCACATTACTCACACCACTCTGCTTAGATATATTATATTCTGTTCCATTCATTCTACCTGTACTAGATTTGAGGGCACAGACAGTTATCACAAAAATAACAGGATATAGTATGGTAGTCATCCTTAATTTCCTATTAACTTAATCTAAAGCTCTGTAAAACCTACACTGTTTTACCATGACTGATCATAATTGAATCTGGTTTGTTAGATCACTGTTTTGTATTGATAGATTTTATTCAAAGCTGTTATGATTGATAGTATCAAGTCTGAAAGTATAGGCAACTGCACTTAAGATGACAAGATCCACTAGAATATCCACTCTGGTTATTACCTCCCTTTTAAGTTTTATACTGTCTACAATGTTTTATTTTTACTAATATTGTTATTTACTGCTATACTCAATTATACTGCTATACTCAATTATACTGCTATATTCAATTATGCCTGATGATATAAACATTCTATTGAAGCTAATAAGAAACAACACAGTAATCATTGTAGATCACCTTGTATAGTAGTTTTATACGACTTTTTGGCTTCATGTTTTTATAGGAATTTGTTTTGTTTTGTCTTGCTAAGTTTTGTTTTTCCCTCTCATACAGAAAGTATAGAAATGCATGTAGAGATTCATGCATGCGTAGCTGTTTACACTCTCACTGTTTGCCTATCTACTTTGTATGCTTTAATTTTGTAACTTGAACAACTATTTCTAAGAGGACAATATGTAATTTATCAGCTAGTGACTTCTTATTGTTTATCTTTTTTAATTGTGTATTATCACTACCCTTTACATGCTTTTGTTTCTCTTTAAATAAAAAATTTAAAAAAAATCAACTTCACACAAGGAGTATGTGTAAACATTATGTGTTACCAACATGTACAAAGAAAGGAAAGAGGGTCAAGGGATGGGTGGAAGGTGGAAGGGCGAAGGAGGGAAAAAAAAAGGTGATGAAATAGGAATTCAGATGTGTTATGTACGCGCACCAACTTCCCATTAGGAATGTAAACAGTATGTATGACACATATCTAGTAATAAACAGAAACAACACTAAATCATGCACAAGTGACAATGACCATCTCTTCAATACATACTGTTCTCATAATCTCTTCCCTTTGAAGTTTTTGAATATATTTTTTCACTGACATCAATTTCACAATTTGATTTTAGAAAATACAATTCAAAGCAGATTTAGGGGTTGCCAATGTAAGAGAAGAACCTTAGGGAGATAAAGTGAAACCTGAGGCACTACCTTCATTTCAAGTTTAGCTGGGCCTAAGAAAGACTCATCTGTCTTCATTATATTACCATTTCAAAAGACAGCATCAAACCTGTATTAAACACTTTGTCTGATACTAACATAGGTTTAGTAGCAAATTTAATAAAATGTAATCTACCATGCAGAACTATAAATCAGAGTAAATTTTTATATTCATTTCTTCAATCTTCATTGAATAAATCACCATGATTTTTTCAGAGTAGAGACATATTTAAGGAAAAGGAGAATGTTTTTATTAATATGAAATTAAGAAACTGAGTAAGTTTCTACTGAGTCAATTTCTACTATATCACATTGTTTCATATTTTTAGCCATTTTCTTCATCAAAGAAATCTTACACGCAAAATCAAGCAGAAACATAATTTTTAAAATTTTGCTTATTCAGGAAGCTCTACAACCTTCTTACTTTCTTTTAAGAAGTATGTTTTAGGGTATGTGACAAGAAAAATGACGTCATGAAAAGTTTGAGGAAACCACATTATACTTGACTCTCACACAAAGCAGTTTATTGCCAATAACTATTTTCTCCAAATGCCTGTATCATATTATCCAGTGATGAGAGTGTTTAGTTTGCCACTATTTGAGATGAATGACTTCTGTCTTTCAGGGTTGCCTGAGGAATAAAGAAAATATAAAATAGCACTGTGCTTGACACAGAAAACCTTTTACCAAACCCAGCTCTGTTCCTCTCTGATCATTCCCACAGAAAGCCCGCATCTTGTACAGCAAGTCTTGCTACTTTTGCCACCAGATGCAATTCATATAACTTGAGTTGTTTCAGACACTGAAGCTCAGCCAGTCATTAAGCTAATTTTAACTAAAAAAATTAAATAATAAAATTGTTTTCACAGTTAGCAGAGTAAGCTATCAAAGATCATCATTCCATTAAAATGATAATATGTATTTAAATAATTTTATTATTCCAATTTAAAACAACATTTATATTCAGATATCCTGTGTTTTCTAAATTAATCTCATTAGAGTTCTGCTTTACCCACAGGGTGGTTAGATTAGACAGTGGGAAACTGACTAGCATGAAGTGTCCATGTAATTTCTGACATGAATGAATATTAGATTGATTAAAACGTATGAACATGTGCTAATATCAGAATCCCAAATACTTCTTTAAACACAAAGTAGTATGACACTTCATGGTTTTAAGTACATATGCTGTCACTATAATTATGTGACAAACAGTAAAAAAGCTGGCTTCAGAAAATCGCCTACTTCAGAGCATTACTTTTTGTGTTTAATTTACATTTTTATCTAATTTTCAAATAAATTTGAGCATTTTACCATGAAAAAGGTATGTCATTACTGTCAAGTAGCAGATCACTTCAGTCACTCCAATGAGACTGGAAGTCATTTTTTTCATTAAAATCGCATTCACTGGTTTGGCTAGATTTTTCACTTTTAAAGTGTATTGTTGCTATAGAACATAACATTATTATGAGAAAATGAAATGACTAAAATAATGATACATATTAACAGTTCCCTTGGGGCTCTACTTCTAAACAAACACTTTCAGATCAGAGTAAATAATGCTGAGTCAATAACTCATCACCCTATTTTTAATTATAATGAAGTAGTATTTATAAATACCGAGTCTGTCATGTCACATTTGTGTCACATGCTCTATAAAGGATTCCATACTAGACAAATTGGTGCTGAGATCATTAGTTAGAAAACAAAGGCTTCCCTGGAATAAGATGTTCCAAAGAAAATTGGAAGTGACTCTTTGGTTAGGGAGGAAAAAATAAAAAAGAAAAGTTTGGTCGCTTTAGTTAGCAAAGTGATCAAGAATATTTATTTCTTTTTTTCCTCCTCTCCATTTCTTCCTGAATTAAAATTTTCATCCCCAGTGCTCTTAGGACAGCAGAAGAAGTAAAGACCATCCAGCAGGTGTAACATTCATGGTTGTAGAGTGCAGGGAGCCAAACAGCGCTGGGAGAGCAGCCATGTGCGGGGAGAACCCACGTAGGAAGCATAGTAGAGCAGCAGCCATAGAGGAAACTGGGGAGTGAATCCCCAGAGTGGGGAATCAGAGTCTGAATAGAGTTGAAAGGTGGCCTAGCTCAGTGCAAAGAGGAAACTTGTCATGTTTCCGACTTTAGGTCAGTTAATGAGATGGACCATGATTAAGAAAAGTTTAGATGTAGGGGTGGCAGAACCCAAAGAGGAAGAGAGGTGCTCACGTGGAGAGGAGGTAGGTGTAGGTGTCAGAGTACGGCTGTACAGAAGGGTTGACTTTGCCTGCAAAGTGAGCAGTGTGAGGAGGGTTCCCACCTGAACTTGGCCAGGAGTGGGAAGGAATCGGAGATTGAGCACACTGAGGAGGGTGTTGGGGTAGCTGTTGAGGGGAGCAGTATGAGTCAGAGCAGGAGCAGGGTGAACGGGGAGGGGCACCAGCAAACTTGGGGAGTTTGCTAGGAACAGGACTATTGAGAAAATGGAAAATGTAAAAGTTAATGGCTACCACATTCATGGTGTTAGAGAAGAGAGCTACAAATACAGAATAGGGGGAAAGAAGAATGAACCTTGAAGTGCTGCATGCAGTTGAGGATCCCAGCTTGATATGTGTGGTTTTCACTGTATGCAGCTGGATTTAGATATTGACAGAAGTGCACATGTGAGCAGGATATGTGTGAATGCGTGTTTTCATACACTTGTTAAACACAGTTTCTCCTTCAGCATCCATTTCTAAGCCTGATACAAGTTGCTTGAAACTCAAATGCCAGTCCATGGGTCTCATTTAAATTCCTCCCTGTCTATAGCTTGTTTGTGATATATCCTCCTTGTTTCTCGTCTCACTGATTGAAAACCCAGACATACCCCACACTTCGGCAACACCAAAATCCATCTTTCTCATGTTTTCTTTAAACAAGCCAACACATAACCTCCAAGAAAAATCTTGAGAGGTAATGTTGAAAACTTCAATTGAAGAGATTCTCAAAAGTATTTATGCTTTAAAAGGTATGCATTCAAGTGGACATGTACATATTGCTAAACATACACTAGCTCTCTTTTCCTATCGTTTGACATTAATGTATCTATGTACCCAGTCTTTCTTCATCTGGACTATGTAACAAAATGGAGTGAAAAACGTTTCTTTTTAAATCAAGGAATACTTTTAAATTTTGTCTTTATCTATGAAATTGTCATAGATTAGAACTACTTTGTGTGTGTGTGTGTGTGTGTATATATATATATATATATATAATACCCTTAGCATTCAACATAAATATTTTCTGAATCCACTTAAAATATATTAAATTCTTTTCTTCCTTAGACAGTGTTCAAAAATCTGATTATATCCTCATTACCTTCAAATATTTTCTTGAGAATACATAGGGCTATTGTCCATGAAGAGAGACACGTTAGCTGGTTGCTGGTTTCACATTTCAGGAACTGAGAGCAATTATAAATTATAAACTCAAATTTGTTGAAATTGGATATGTTTAAAATAATTTCAGAATATTAAAATTACATACTACTGAAAGAATACACCCAGAAATATAATGAAAGTACAATTCAATTTTCTATGAATGAAATAATTTTACTTTAATAGACATTGATCAAATTTAATAAATTTATAAAACTTATAAAGTAGATTACACATAAGTATTCATTTATTTGCTAAGAACTTAAAACTGAGTTGGAATTTTAAATTTATCTCAGACATTACTAGGAATTATCAAAATATCTGTACTTGAAAGAAAACAGTATATTCAAGTTTCAGCAATGTTGGTGATCTTCCAGTATTCTAAAATTTGCTTTTTAAAATCATGCCTCAGTTTATATTTCTAAAATCACAATTATAAATATAATATATTGAGTATTGTATTTCTTGCCAGTCCATGGTAGACAAATTCCATAGTGTGTAATTCTTTAGTGTGTAGTTTTTCTCCATCTCTAGGAGATCCAGAACTTCCCTTTAAACTCTTCCTGAGATTTCACCCTAGCTATGAATGTGATGGTTATGCAGTTACATGAGTATATATGCTGAATACAAGAATATGTTCTCATGTAAGGCATGTATCTAATTGGAGGTCTCTGAAGAGTGTTTTTCTCTTATCAAAATTGAGACTGGCATGGGAAACCACCATAAACTAAGAATAATATTGCCCCTTTTATAATCAGGCGCTGTTTCATATCCAGATTTACCTTCTGTCTGGCTTCAAGAGATGATGATCTCTTTAAATACTGTTAAACTTTTAACTTTCATGTGTTGCTTTAAATTCACAGTTGAGCCTGTTATTTTACCTTTTCAACATATACCTTGTGTATGGCAATAGTTGTTCAATTTCAGTGGTGTTTATAATTACTATTTTGCATGTCTCTCAAATCTCATAGACTTTGAGCATGTATTCACCGTATGTTATGCCTGAGCAGCCGCACAGCCAAAACAAGTCACAGACTGTCAGTATCTCTTCTATCATTGTTGCTTGGGCTATTATTGTCACTCAGCTAATGAGCCAATCAATTCCTCAGTGACATCTTTATTTTTTAAAGATTTTGAAAATTGAGTCAGGTGCATATTTTTAAATTTTTTTTATTTTTGGTTTTCTGAGACAGGATCTCACTATGTAATTCAGGCTGACATTGAACTCACCATGTAGTCCAGTCTGGCCTTGTATTCACCATGATCCTCTTGCCTCAGCCTCCTGAGTGTTAGAATTACAGATATGTGTCACCATGCCATGTCACAGTGTCACCATGTCGCAGTGACATCTTCGAAGACTCTTCTGGAAACAACTTCAGTAATATGTTGATCAGTTTCTCGAGGGACACAGTCTGATATTCTTGCATAAATAATTTTCTTATTCAAAATCCTCAGGAGAAAAGGAGTAAGTGAGACAGTACTGGACACATGAGGTGATTGACATTAACATTATTAACAATAGCCAAAACAGGAACTCAAACTAAATGTCCAAAAGGAGAATGTGGTGCATATACACAATGGAATATTGTCAAGCCATAAGACAAAATGAAATACTTCATTCGCTGCAGCATAGATGACATCCTATTAAGTGAACTAGCTCAGGTAAATACAAACAGTACATTTTCTCACTTAAGTTTGGAAGCTAAAGTAATCAGTTTCATAAAAACAGAAGAATAATGGATATGAGTAGATTATAGTAGACACCAGAGAGGAGTAGGGAGAAAGGTGACATCGAGAGAATGGCTAAGGGTACAAGGAAATGCCTGGCTAGGAAATATAAAGTCGAGTGTTCTATAGCGTAGAAGTTAAATATGACTGGCAACAATCAATGATATATTTCCAAATAGCTCGAAGAGAGGATTTTGAGTGCTCGCAACACAAAGAAACTATAAACATTTGCAATGATGGATATATCAATTTTCCTGTTACAAACATGAATAAAAACAGAAAAGGAAGCTTGTCAATGATTAACCTAAGAAAAGCAAAGATCCATAGCTTCCAAGATAATAGTACCCACAATGATAGCTCAAATAAAAAACAACAGTTGATAAATGTTGGCAAGAACATGGAGAAACCTGGATTCTCATATGTAGCTAATGGAAATATAAGATGCTGCAATGCTTTTGAAAAACCATTTGGCAATATCTTACAAAGTTAAACATGGAATTGCCACATGCCCTGACAATTCTACTCCTCAGTCTGCTCAAGAAAACTGAAAGCATATGTTCAGACAAAAATTTGCACATGAATGTTCCTAGCAGAATTTTACAAAACTCACAGCAGACATAAATCTGAAGCAACACAAATACACAGTTACTAATGAATGAATGAAGTGTGGTGTTCCCATAGACTGCAGTATTATGCAACAATAGAAAGAAGGCAGCTTTTTGTACCCCTGTGTGCCATTAGGCAGATCTCAACCTCCGGCTGCTTGGAGCTAAAGGGATGAGAGAGAGGAAGCAGAACCTCCCATGTAAATGCTGGATTGGCGTCTGCTAAGGGCAATTCCCTTATAAAGGATCAGACATGAATTTTCAGCAGCTAGCTCTGGGTAAATTCTATGAAAAGATGTCCTAGCTCGGTAAAGGAGATCCAGGGTATGGCATTACTCAGACCAAAATAACTTTAAGAAAAAAGAGTTAAGACTATTAATTGTATGCCCCCAAAATCAAGTGACAAGAATGTCCCAGACAAGAGGGAATACTCAGTCCTCCCATTTTCCCTGCATTACTCTCCTGCTGTATGGAAATAGAACATCACACTAAGCCTGGGTTTTCCTGTGGACATCAGCCTCCTGAACTGGTGTCCTAGGGATGGGAGACCCTACATCTCCTCCAAAACCTTCCCCTACAAGAACTTGATGTAAGCGTGGAGAAGAGAGGAAAAAATAAAAGGTATACTTTTCTCTCTTTTGCTTCTTATTTGAACCCATCAGGACTAGGGAAAGACTTGATCACTGTATTCCCAATTTTTAAAGGATTGTAATAGAGGTTTAGAGAAACAACATTTTTGCTTCATTTAAACACAAAATAAATTTAAGTCCATAGTTTAATGCTACACTTTGGCAATTGGATGTTGAGTTACATAAATCAGTATCAAAAGGAGAGAGTGGCACATTTTTAAAAAATAATTTTAACTGTGTTAAATTTCTTACATATGTTAAAAATGAAAAACAGTGAGGTGAACTTTCTTTCATAAGCATGTTTTTTTTAAATCCAAGGATTGAAAAGAGATGAGTGAAATGTTAGAAGTTTAGGATGTGAAGACATTTTCAGTATTTCCAAAACATAATTTTGTTAAAATAATTTTTCCTAAAAATTTTTTACTGAAAAATCAAATATAGGGTGAAAAATTAATTTTTCCCAAATTTGTGGAAAGTAGATCTATAAAAAGAAAATAGAAGTACACTTAAAATTTTCTCCTGGAAGTATACTTAGGAATTAAAGAGAAATTTTTTCTGTCAAAGACAACATTTCAAAACTTAGGTGAAAGTTAAAGGCAGAATGGTACACATTTTGTAACTTTTCACTCATTTTCAAGGCTTCATTATCGTCTCTCAAATTTCTTTCATCCTGAGTAATAAATTCAAGAAAAAATTCAAGAAATTAGTGGTGCTTAGATTTTGCATGAGCAGTTTTATTGCATTATGAGAACAAACAACATAAATATTTTTAAAAATTTAGTGAGCATCATTGTGGTACAGGAATACAGATATAGTATTTTCATCTTTATTGAGTGAAAAATAATAAACTGCCAAGTACAATTTTTGACCTACAAATACACCCAAGAAACCATTGCTACAATAAAGATAATAAACATATTTATCACCCTGCAAAATTTCTGTGTACCTCTTTGTAATCTATCCCCCATCCCCTCTGGGTCCACTATCTGTTCTTAAAATATCCTTTTATCTTCTTTCTGTTATTATGTATTAATTTGCATTTTATAGAATTTTACAGAAATATAATCATACTTTTGGCTGGCTTCTTTCTCTCAGTATAATTTAGATAGTCCAGTTGGTGCAAATGGTAATAATTTTTCCTCTTTATGAGTGGATAATGTTTTCTCATATGGATGTGCTACAATTTACTTGTCAACTCAACTGTTGGCAGATATTTGTGTTGTTAGTTTGGAGATATTAAAATTAATTCACTGCAAATTTTTATGGATGAATATTTGTGTGGATATATGTTTTCTATTTCTCAGGTAAATGTGTAAGAGTAGAAAGTCTGGATGATGTAGTAGACCAAAGTTTAACTTTCTAAGTCATCACCCACCTGCTTTTCCAAAGTCACTTTTTACTATTTTACATTGACTTCAGTGAGTTAGACAAAGACTTTTTTTAGATACAATACCAGCATCATGTAATGTAAAACTTTTAAAATAAGTTAGATTTTATCAAATTAAAATTTTCTGTTGTTCAAAAGACATCATTAAGGAATAAAAATGGTTCTTGTTGGATTGTTGAACAGATCTGTTTGCAGTCTCACTGCTTGAGTGTCTACTTTGTGTGCTTTAATTTTGTAACTTGAATAACTATTTCTAAAAGAACAATATGTAATTTATCAACTAGTGATTTCTTACTGTTTATCTTCTTTTCTTGAAATTCTGTAATATTTCTACCTTTTTCCTGTTTTTTTTTCTCTTTAAATAAAAAGAGAATAAAACACAGCCCATAGACTTGGAGAAAATATTGATAAATTTCATATGTAATAAAAGATGTATACTGAATGTATATAGAACTTTTACTCAATAGTAAGAATGACCCCTAAAACAAAATGCCTGAAATCTAAATACATAGTTCCTCAAAGAAGATATACAGATGTCAAATATGCATGTGAAAAGGTGTTCAACATCATTAGTCATAGGGAAATTTAAACTAAAACTACAATGAGAAACTACTATGTATCTATTTGAATGGCTTAAATTGAAGACTCATTATGTCAAAATTTAATTAAGATGTGAAAGAACTGGCTTACTACATGTCTCTGATAGAAATAATATGTTGTGTCTATTGAGTGAATACCATGTTAGTTTCTGTAGTAAGTTCATATTTTATTCACTGACAACACTGAATAGTTTTCCTCACATCTCACTACTTTGTCCCTAAGGAATATAAGTAAACCTTATTCATACTTAAGGAATATTTTTAAGCCTTCTTTTTCACATAGATTATCAAACCAATCCAAACACTTTCTTCCTTTCTTCCTATGAAATGATATTTCCTTTTTCTCCTTCCTTTTTGATAGCCCTATTCCAAATCATCTTACCCCCATGCTTACATACGGGTGCTGTTTGACCTCTGTCCTAAACCTCGCTTTCTCCTTATGCTATTGGCTCTATAAGGCAGTTCACCTCGTTCAGTTTCTATATTACAACGGCACATGCACTGATCAATTACAGTTGTTACCAGAGTGTATCTATTCTTCTACTGCTTAAACCATTTCAGCTGCTTCTTGTAACCTCTAGACAGTCTCTTTAGGCTGATAAAACTAGTTGATTTCAATAAATAAACATATAAACACACCTTAGACCTGGCTTTTCCTAACACATGTTTTCTTGACTCTTTTCTCATGCACTTTAGTTCTAGTCCTACCAAATTCTCTCTTCAAACATATAATTTTCTTTTTTATTTCATGACATTTTTGTATGTTGTTCCAACTTCATGGAACACTATATTTATTTCTTCTTGTCACTTTTGCCTCATGAACTTACATATAACTTTGGCTTATTCTTCTAATCTACCAATCCAACAGGAAGTCTCCTTGGATCTTCCCAGGCATGGTTGGATGGCTGTACTCTGCACATGCTAATCACCCCAGTAACAACACCTAATGACTGTAGTGGCACTGAACTGTCTGAAGTCCTTATTAGAAGGAAAGCACTAAAAACCTAGGTGATATCTGCCATAGACCCCACAAGATCTCTAGGCTTAGAATATAGCATCTACTCAATTAATATCAGTTGGAATGTGTAAATGAATACATTAATAGATGAATACAAAAATTAGAACCTCTGTGCTTAAAGAATGAGAGTCTCATAGGGAAGCAGAAAAACAGAGAGGAGCCAAAGTGTAGGAATTTACGTGCACAGAAACAGAGTTGAATAAACCTTTGGTAGATGAGACAGGGATGACCCAGTCAATTCTTACAAATAAATATAAAAGACTTTGTTGCCCTGCTTCAAGGCAGAATGATATCACTGTCTATATTTATAGAAGTCCACTATCCATCAAAGGTAACAAATTAAATTCAACCAGGAAGAAAAACTGAGCCCAACAATGTTGTAAATGTCGCTAAAACAATAGAAGATGGCTGAAGATAAAAGAAGGAAGCTTTCCCCGGAGTATGACAATCCTAAGTGAACCAAAGCATGACATGTGTCTTGGCAAAAAGAAGTTCACTAATGTCAAGTAAGTATAAGAAAAATCATTGTGAAAAAAAGAATGAGGAGGAAAAGGAGAAAGGAAGGAAAATACAAAATATGCAATTTTAAGTACTTAAGGAAACCTGGGATTACCATTCAATTTGATTTTTGTTCTTCCTTCATCTTTTATTTATTTCATTTACCTTTTCATTGTTATTGAATTGAAAGTGTTTTAAAGATTCCACTGGATGATAATGTATTCATTCAGAAAAGCATGTGACACTGAGTTTTATTAATCACTGTGCTACACACAATGGGAGATCAAAACATAACATGACTTCTAAATTTAAAATATATTATTTAACATTGCCATTAATTCTCCTCAAAATTCTCACTCTTGCTTCAAATACATTTATCCCATCCTTATTTTCATTTTCTGAAGCAGTTCTAGAAGTAGTCTTTCATCAGTGTCTTTTTAAGGTGTGAAAAACAGTACAGAAAATGCTTCTACCAAGAACCTTCCAACAGAAAGGTGGGCAAATAAAAACATTATGGTGTGTCTTTATTCCCCTTATTCACCAGATCTAGCCCTGTGCAACTTCTAACTCTTTCCCAAAGTCATAATGACCATGAAAAGTAATTCTTTGAAACAATTCACAGACATTGAGGCAGTCACAACAGTGCAACTAAAACCTTTCACAGAAGAGGCCTTCCATAACTGCTTCAGAAATAGCAAGAATCATTCATTAAGTGTGCTTACAGAGAAGGGAGGTACTTTGGGAGAGATTAACAGCAATATGTCTTTTACTGTGGTTGTTTTTAAATTTTTTATTGATGGTATATTTTATTGTATGAAACCATTCAGTATGTGAGTTTTATTGCTTATTAAGGATAATTAACAACTGCAACACATATCACATTAACATGAAGAATTATGTCAACTTGGAAAAAAGAAAAGAGAGAAGGGGATTGGATTATCCATGAAATTAACCAATAATGAGTGAAGGAGGTTTCCAGTAGAAAAATGACTCATTCATCAGTTTTCATTTGATTGAATCATTAACTATTATTGAATTTTATTCATGAAAATTACTATAAGTATTTATCTAAGCAAATCTAGACTTCTCTAGTTTTTGCATACATGTGCAAATCCTTGCCCAATTTTTATTTCAAACTCATGGAAATATTTTAAGAAATTGTTTGCTCAATACAAGATTTTTCTGAGAATACCCTGTCTATATCCAAGTCTACTTTGCTCACTGAAATTATTCTTCTCTGGTGAGATCATCATAATGCAAAATATGTGGAAATTTCTATCAGAACTCACCAAAATATCTAAGCTCATGTAAATGAATGCATGTGCATATATGTACAAATGTGAATATGAATATCTTGAGTCTTTCTGTAAAAAAAGTGATTCCACTGAAATACCCAGTCAAATCAGTTTTATATTGCTTTATCTAAAATTGATAGTCATCTTACTGGTTGTCTTCAGAATAAATTTTATGACGCATGTTCGAGGTTTACAAAACGATGTTATGGTGTGCATATGGAGAGCAAAGTGCTTACTATACTGATTTAACTACCTCACTAGTAAATTTATTTTGTGAGAGAGCAACTAAAATATATGTATCCCTGTTACTGTTATCTTTAATCTACACTTTCTGCATTTTCATTAAGGAATGTCTCAAGTTTGTGCACAAATATGTCAGAGGCTTCATAACAACAGCCATCGTCTTACTGTTTGGCTGTGGTGCCCCTCGCCATGTGTCAGGTTAGACCCTGATCCTACCTGAGGCTCTTTCTCTGACAACGGTTCTACTGCAACCACGAGTAAACCAAAGTTTGCAGAGCCCAGATGTGCTGAATTTTAGAGATTCTCAAGGTTTAAAGCTCTTACAGTGTTTCTTCATTTTTATATCGTTTTACAAAAGGCCAGATGTGGAAAGAAAAAGTAGAACTTTCAATTCTAAACCTAATAATACAACAACTTCAGTATAAAATGTGCTAAATAGGTGAAATGATATGAAGATAAAAAAATAATATGGAGATCAAACCTGTAATCTCAACTATTCTGAGGCCAACGCAGAGTTTCAGGTTTGAGGCCAGCCTCGGAGACTTTTGAGGCTTTGTCTCAAAATTAAAGTTTTTTGTTTGTTTGGTTTCTTTTTTTGTTTTTTCAAAGGATGAGGTTGTAGCTTACAGTAGAACACTTGCAAAGCTCTGAGTACAATTTCCAGTAACATAAAAAAAAACCCGAAAAATAAAAATACAATAATATGGGAAATAAGAGGAAAAAGAATTGTCCTAGTGCATCATTAGAAGACAAAAGACAAAATTTAAGGTAACAAACAATAAAGTATGTAGCTGGAGTTTTGAAAGGGAGGCTAGCGAGAATGAGGAAGCTGTGATATTCAAAAGGCTTCGTGAATGGGAATGACTCAGGAAGCTGCAGAGCAAGAATCCTCATATTCATAAAACACTATGCTTCAGGCAGTTAATACACAATAAATAAAATTTGTTTCTAAGCATACATCTATGAATATGGATAACACTACTGTCATGGAAATTTTAAACATAGCAAAAGAGAAATACCAGACAAGATAGGCTTATGATTGTTATCTTGGCACAAAACAAAAGGTAGAAAACAGTAGGTTAATATTTGTAAGTGATAAGATAAAATAGCTACCCAAGTAGAGCCATATATCCCTCGAAATTATTTTTTTAAGAAATAAGGTTGCAATGACATTTTTACTATGTCTACTTTTGAGGGGAAGGAAGGGGAAGAGATGGAGATCTGGTGTGTTTTCAGCTTATAATAATCCCAGATTGATTGGATTTGGTATCATACATGACCTTCCATCTCGTTTAACCATAATTACTTTCCTCAGGGCACTTTCTCCAAATACAGTCATACTGGGTGTTAGTATCTCACCACAGGAACTTTAAAGGGATAGAATTTTGTCTATAACAACTTCAGAATAAAGTTTGCACAGGTCTCAGAGGAATAAACTAATGTATGAAACTTTCCGTGCATTTGTTATTATATTTTTGGATTTTGAATTTTAAAAAGATTTTGCATCATGACTGATGGTGATGGTATGCAACAGGCTTTTATTTAATTCTTGTTTCTTTTTGGGGGCTCGTTAGTGTTAAATGTTCTAGTTGGCAGTAAGATAAAATCCTCCTTTCTTTTGTATTAAATTGCATTTTACATTTTTATAGAATACAAAATTGGAAACCACTGGATTAACTCTTAAAACTTCTGTTGTAAAGATGTACGTAACGTGAAACATAATTTTCCCAAAGAAATATGTGAAAAATAAAATTTGTTTTCAATGGAACCATTCTACAAAAAAGTACAGGATATATTATCTTCCTTACTTTTTAAAATTCACTTTTCTAGTAATAATTATGAGTCTCTTGTTTTCAGAATACTAAGTGAAAAAACAAGGATCTACTTTATATCTGCTGTCTTGTTTCAGAGGGAAAAACATCTTTTAATAATTCAGCTTCCACATATATATGTATAAAGAAAATGCATGTGTGCTTTTAATATTTGCATATAAGGTAATTGATAAAATACTGTAATGATTAACTAGTTTTCTGGAATAATTAAATTATTAACATTACATGCCAATAGCAGCATTGCTTGGCAAATACTCCATGTTTACCCAAGAATTACTAAGATAATAAAGGAAACTTATCATACTTTTTCAATATGAAGCATTTGTTTATTTTCCAAGGAAATGAAGTTTTAAAATAGAATTTAATTATGTCCATGTCCCTTCTATCTTAATTAATTATACATCAAAGGACTAAAAGACTTAAAGGGCACATACATTTCTGTCTTAGTCTTTTCATATTTATTCACTTCAAAAGCATATTGAATTGTCTGTATTTCCTATATTCTTTCAATTAAAATATTCTTTACATATTTGGTCATTCACCAAATGATATTCTGTTAGAATCCATAATATCCGTTAAACTTTCAATGGTGAAACAAGTATATATAATCTGTGATGTGTTCTCTTGCTCATGAGACCTCTAAGGCAATTGATCATGAAACATGAAATACATACGGGGATATAATATATATTTGTTTGACTTTCAGTTATGTCTTCTAATTGGCTTCCTAACACTCCCAACACTATCTACTTTCATTTTACTAGTAACAGAAAAAAAAAAAAAAAAAGAATGTAAGTGAACCAAAGGCAAAACTTTGCTGTTTCACTTTTTTAAATGAAGTCAATTTTGCTAGGATAGTAATTCTCAAAGTATGATCCACAAGCCCTTGGCTGTCTTCAAATCATTTCAGGAGCTCCACAGTCAAGTCATTACTCACTATTTTCATATCCAGTCTTACACAAGTGTACTGTGAGGGTTTTTGGGCAGGATGGCATATGAATCATGAAATTAGTATTTGTATGGAAGATCTTTACAATGCAGTGAACCAGTATTGTATGAATGATCAACACAAATACAACTGAATCATCCAGGGATAAAACTTTCACTGCAAGTGCAAGACAGACCAGTAGATTTTAATATAAGAGAATATGAAAGGTATTATGTACATCTTCACGCTTCATGTTGCAAATAAGCTTTGAGAAACTATTAGCAAAGTTTTGGTGTCATGCAGAAGAATTTACACAATTATTTGAAGAGTCTATTAAAACTCATTTCCTTTTCTCAAGTACATATCTGTGAAAAGCCAGATTTTTCCCAATAATGCAATCAGAACAACACATTGCAACAGGCTGAATAAAGAAGTACAGCTTTTGTTGCATCAAACATTATAAACATGCATTACAAAAATAGAGAGCAAAAAAAGACCAGAGCCAAAATTTGAGAACTGTAGCCCTACAAGGATCAAAACAAGGCGTTTGCATGACAAAAGGAAGTTTGTTTTGAAGCATTTAGCTCCAATTTAAAGTATAACTCATCTTTTAAAGGCTATATAAACATTGAAACAAGACTACTTCTTTAGCTTTGTAGGGGGTTCTTGAGGGTGAAGAAAATTACTGAGTTTTGGGGCTGGGGGTTTAGCTCAGTGGCATAAGCGCCTGCCTCGCAAGCGCGCCATTGTGAGTTCAATCCCCGGTACCGATAAAAAAAAAAAAAAAAAAAAAGAAAGAAAGAAAGAAAGAAAGAAAGAAAGAAAATTACCGAGTTTTAATCCATAAGGTGAACGTGGTACACCCATATACATATGTACATGCCTACTCGGACTTAGAACAATGAGAAGTACTAGATATGCAGTCAGATAGATAGATAGATGATAGCCAATTAAATTGATCTACATAGCCAATTAAATAGAAGGAACATATTAAACAATAGATCATTTATTTTTCTACTTTGTTTAAAACCCTGGCTGCTCGTAAAATAACTCTCAAGGCTCTTAGAATATGACATGAGTATCATCTTCTCAGTTGTATTTGCCAATATTTCCAGTCTTACAAAATGTGATTTTAAAATATGGAAATACCCATAATGCCATTCACCAAGTGGGCTCTTGTCTTTTATCATTGGTGTCCTCTTGGGCTGGAATGCCTTTGAAAATGCCTTTATATTTTCCAAGTATTCCACATTATTCAGTTAACAATACTTAACAGAATAGTAAAGGGGTTTTATTTTTTATATTTATTTTCTCTAAAATTTATCAAGGCTTTTCAGGATTGAAGAGTCTGGGAGGAAAACTGCTTTCACTGGTGTCAAGTGACCTTTCAACGTTGTAATTCTAAAATATGTCACTTCCCTTACCAGTCATACCCACCCAAATCCTCTCAAACCCAGTTCTTCCTCTCTTTCACAACTCTGTGTAAGGCTCTGTTAATTAAAAAAGAAATACATCCAACAAAAATATTTATATCAGTTATTTGGATTCTGATAACTCTTGTATTAGGTGCCAAATTTAGATAAGCATCTTCATAAACATAAACCAAGAAGCAATTCCTTCACAAAACTTCCTTAACAGAGATTTTACTGGTTTATATCACTCTGCCAATTCCATAAATTTCCCAGCCTTTCCTCCAAAATAGTTTTTTACACAAATGAATTTGGCTCAATATACAGATTCACAAACTTGTTGGTTTATAAAAGATAGTGCATTTAACTGGCTTAAACTTCTTTTTCAGAAAGAGAAATTAGGACCCAAAGATCTGCTGAAGGATATTTTATTGTTGAGTTTACTAATGAGCTATCATGTGTTTCTGTTAACAGGTAACACCATATCCTTATGCATACTTAAATACACAGGCACACATACATCTTCCATATCGTATAATGTGTAAATATCTTCTCAGCCTAGCTCAGGTTCCAGAAGGATGGAAAGCACAGTTTCTTCTTGTTCATTCTTTCCTTTAAAAAGATGAACCCTATTTGATTTTGTTTCTTGCTCTACAGGCAAAGGTAAATGCTGACCGACTGAGTGGCTGGCTCCTACCATGACTTCCCCAAGGCATCTCCCCAGCTCTGGCCTTGTTTCTTCTGGCGTGGATCTCAGTCACTCACGTCACTGGCAACTGTATCTGGGGACTTGTGGTAAGGATAGAGTCTAGTATTCTGTTTTCTCTAATGATTTTACTTGACATTGGTCTGGCCTTTCCCCTGCCAGTGTGTGACTGGAAGTCTCTCAAACAGTTGAAATACTGGTAGTAACCATGCATGTACAGTATCCAAGAGAGACAGAAAGAATTCAGTGAGATTGTCACTTTAGGCCACTATGAGTGACAACTTCTGTTCCTTCTTGTTTTTACTTTAATAGATGCTTTGTGATCAATGTTAACTTCGGTAAGAACTCTAAAAAAAAGCCAGTGCCTGCCTCAGGAGGGCCAGGCTCAACGTGGATTCTGCTTTGCAGTTTCTGATAAGAGACATGTGAATTGCTCATGATCTGAACCTGTAGTAAATAAAAGAGAGGCGTTCTTTTACTTACTGTAATTCAGTAATATTGCTTCAAATTATTTTGAGAGAGAAATCAGAAAGACTCAGAGAATAGTTTTCACCTGAAAGTAATCAGGTTTACCAAATTGCCACCTCAGCGCCCCAGATTGACTGATGGTCTTCCACAGTCAATCCAGCCCAAGGTCCCATGACTCAGTTTCTCAGATTGGTTTCCTAAGGCTTCACCTGGTCTCTGTGTAACATTATTAATTATGTTTACAGACACATACACTCCAATGCAAACATTTCTAAGCTGTTTGTTCAAGTTAACACTGTATAAATATTGACCATAAATGCAATATTACTTTAAAAATTGTGTTCCTATGAAAAGTGGTCATTAAAAAATTACAACTAAAACTACATTTTTATTATTCAAGTAACTAATTCTTATTTTGTGTAATCTAGTATTTCCACATAAATTTATGTTCTGCTTGGTCTTTTCTACATGTTAGCTATTGCCAATTAAAGCCATGTAAATTGAATTAGACCTCATAAGTGAAAGAGACCTGATACATGAAATATTTCAACTTAGACTTGAAAAGAAAGTCTCATTTGCAGTCTGTAATTGAAGGTTTTAATGAGGATAATTATTTTTTTACTTCCTGTTCCACAAGACATGTCTTGACCTAGGTATTTAGCGACCAGCAGAGGGCGCACCAAACACAGGTTAGTGTCTTCACACCTTTAGACTGATTTCCTTTCTCAACCCACAGGCTTACACTACACCACTAATCAGTTACAGACCCCTCATTCAGCGGAACAGGCAAAAACTGGTGTTTTGTTTGTTCTCATCACATATGAAGTTAATCTTTAGCTGGAGGCTAATTATACAACAATGCTGAAAGTTTAGTTAATTGTTCTACTTAAGCTCCTAACCTTGAGCTTCTATATTGACGAAAGATAGGTGGATTCTTTTACCTTTTCTCAACAAACAATAGTTAAAAACTTATTTCTTTAAAACCATTTTTCTTGCCTTTTAAAATTTTTCACATATATAAAATAAAACATAAGCCACACATTTTTGACATATAGTTTATATATTACTTATACTCTCTCATTTCAGTGGGAACCTGATTCTGTTATTTTCAAAACGGTCTCTTTCATTTATTTCTGTAAATAAATATATAGGGCAAATTCATAGGTGTTTTTCATAAAAGAAAAAATATTGTCATAGATACAAATTCCTTATTTGAAAAGTCTGGGCTGAAAAGTAGTACAATATAGGCGAAAAAGAGAAATGAATGATGGAGAGTGGGCGTAACACGGGTTACCAAACTGCGTGTGAGAAACGGTGAAGCTCTTTTCTTCTGCCCTGGGTGAGAGCATTCCAAGATAACCTCACAGAAAGACAATTTTAAAGGTGAAACCGTGCACCTTAGAGAAAGAGTATCACAACCATTAATTACTGTTATTTCTCTTTCCAGCTCACCTTCTCATCCTCTACCAGCCCTGAGGCGAGAATGTAAACATTTTCTCATCACAACTCAGAACCAGAGTGAGCAATAATTCAGGCGCACTTTAAGCCTCCTGATTATATTCTTCAGTAAAATGATTTCCTTTCCTCTGTCTCATGCCTCAGAACTTCTTATCATCCCATGTGGATGAGCCGGTGAGGGGTGACAACAT
This sequence comes from Hydrochoerus hydrochaeris, assembly GCA_004027455.1. Taxonomy (NCBI): domain Eukaryota; kingdom Metazoa; phylum Chordata; class Mammalia; order Rodentia; family Hydrochaeridae; genus Hydrochoerus; species Hydrochoerus hydrochaeris. The sequence goes on along the minus strand of PVLA01003624.1, from coordinate 136,843 downwards.
CCCTTGTCTAACCTCATTCTCTGCCCAAACACAGAGACAGTCACAGACACACTGCAATTCTCTTCAGGATTCTTAAGGAACAAAAAAATTAAGTGTCATTATTTATGTCATAACTAAATAGGCTAATTAATATGAAATAGCTGATAATCAGTCATTGGTACCCACAGGAACTTCCTGTGGTCCTGTGGTTCATAGCTCTTCTGCTTTTATGTATAACAAAATCTGAAGGAAATAGAAAATGAATTTGACCAATTTACCTTCTTCTATTTATTTAATAGATTATTTTGTTGTTCTTACTATCCTCAAGTAAAGAGTTAACTGAATAACATTAACTACGACCTTCTTTATGGATGGTTAGCAGATATTGCTAAAGTACAGATATGACCCAATTTTAAAAAATGTGCAAAAGGCAGCATTTAATCTAGCATGAACGTTAATTAGAATATTTATTCAGACAAAAATATCTTGATAATCGCCAAAGAAGTGGTCCGATATAAAATGCTGTATGTCCTACAGTTTGGTTATTTAGTCTGGTTTCTTGGTTATAAAAGCTAGTTCAAAGCTTGTTAAAATCTCACATTCCTTTGCAGCCCCTTTTTACTATGTTTTTTTCTCTTATGGCAGAGAGGACAGCAAGAAGGGCTGTTGGATTCAGACCCTGTTCCTTGTCTTAATGCTGAGAGGTCTGAGTTCAGTGAACAGGTTTCTCATATTTTCTCCTATCCTCCTTACATGCATATCTGTTTAGACCTGTACATTGAAATAAATAATGTTTTTACCTCATTGGATTATCAACATGAAGAAAATTAACTCAGCTGCTGGCATTCACTAGATTTCTGATAGAGGTAAGCTTTTTTCTTACTGTGTCAACTGACAAAGTTTGTCTTGAGAAGGTTTCTCTCTCCTTTATTTGAGTTACCATCTTTACCATTTTACTTAGGGACATTGCTTTATTAATCATTCCCATCATTATCTTTAACTTCTTTTCTTTGTGCTTCTCCATTTACTACAGATGATGCCAGATGAGGATAATTCATTTCATTTCCACCAAGTACTTGAAAGTGAAGTTCTATTTAAATTGTCATAGTTTGCATCTACTCCTTGTACTTCTGAATTCTATTCTTTATGTATACACACACATGTGCATGTACACACACGTGCACATGAATACAACAATCCCTCTACAAAAACTCTACTCCTTGTTAGTGATCACTGTTTAATCTAAGCTAATAGATTACCATGGCTTTTAATTCTAGTTAAATTCTCAGGGATGCTTGATGCTATTGGCTGTTTCTTTTCCCTCAGCTTGCTGACTACTTCCAGTTTTCTGCCTTGGGTTCACTTCTATCACAGACTTCTAGTTCTGACCTTCCTGTTTGTCTCCTACTTCCCAGTCTCCTCCAGAAAAAGTGCACTCACTCAGCAATCTCCCTATTCTCCTAGTTAGGGACATCCTATCCTTCGAGAATTTTAGGCCCAAATTGAGATATTTAGCCACAATCTTTGCAGAAAGCTGAATCCATTTTTAGTTTCTTCACTAATGTCTCCTTTTTAATTGAGCACTGAGTCCTCCCAAATCTCCAGATAAGTAGAGCTTTTATATCTTTTTACTTTGTATTTTTTGTTAATAATAAAAATCACAGCCTTCATTTGTTTAGCATTTTGTACATAAAGTTTTGCACATATTTATACATCTAGGAATAAGTTGAAATTTTACAAAATTCTATGAAATAAATACGTTTATTACACCTATTTTGCAGATAAGGAATCTGAGGAAAGAAAAGTAATTTTCCCAACATAATATAGTTCATAAATAGAGAAGCCAGGGTTCAGAGCCAGGAATCTTGCTCTGCTTCTAGAGTCTAAATTCTTAGCCTTTCCTAAATATCGTCTCTGGTATTGATTTCTCATCATTACCCAATACACACACACACACACACACATGCACACGCACACACATGCACACACACATACACACACACACACATGCACACGCACACACATGCACACACACATACACACACACAGGCACACGGAACCGCAAACATATAGAACAAGAATAGATTCATGAAAGAATGTGTACACTTATTGGGTCTGATAAAGTAAAAGCATAATGTGAATAGAAAGTAAAATTTCATTACTACTTACATAAAAACAAAAAAGTCCCCAAGTGAATTATATAAACACAAACAAAGCAAGTTAATAGAAAATGTCCACTGAGCAGATTTTACTACCCACAAATGGGTAACAATCTACAGTGTGAAAAACATCATTGATTTGACTTCCTTGATAGACTTCTTCCTTAGCAGTGCTCAGTAAGTTGGGGAAATCTGTGAGTCCTCTGTGTGAGACGACCATGAGGCACATTTGAGGACTTCCTGAGGAAGATACATGCAACAGAGGACCGAGAAGAGCAATATCATGTGGCAGATCACCGTGTCATGCTTAGATACTTGCTTCTCAAATTGTGCTCAATTCCATTATAAGTGACACCACTTTGGAATTAGTGAGAAATGCAGTATCTTAGTCCTTATCCCAGTGGATCGCTAACAATATTCCATAACAGTGTGCACATAAAATTTTAAGAAGGACTACTTTAGAGAGATCCTTAGAACAGAGTAAGTAGGCAAACAATGTTTGTGAAATAATTTTGTATGAATTATATAATAAGAGTTCAGTGAATGGAAAAGCTATTGAGATGTTTTGTTGATTTAAAGGTCTTTCACAATGATTTACCATTACACACAAGAATACACACACACACACACACACACACACACACACACACACACAGGTTTTATGTATTTAGCAATGACATGCAAGATAGAGATCACTTGAAGGAAGGACAAAACTTGTCATAGTAATGCTATTTAACATTTTTTACATGAACTATATAAATAATCAAGTCAATGCTATTTGTTTTTTTCAGTCATCTTTCTGAAAATGCTTTCATAAAACATACTTCAACTCAAATTGTTTGCTTTTTTGTAGTTTTTCTGTGTAAAACATATATATATATATATATATATATATATATATATATAATAAGATAATGTGCAAACTGTCATGTGACTGCATGTGTCAGACTGGCTCAAAGTTTATACCAATAATTTCTTAAATTCTAATTAATTTTCTCATTTTTCTAAATTTTGACAGTTCTATGAAACATCTTTCCAGGATTTTCTTTCTTATCTCCTCTCCATTTCTAAATTGACCTTAGAAATTAATATTTCAGTAATTGACACATCAAGTTTTTGCAACCAAGATCAATTAGAGTAAAGGGAAACTATTAAGATTTATTTTGCATAAATCATAAAAGCATGTTTTGGTTGATTTTATTTTTTCTCTTTATCCCTAAGCATTTATTCATTATTACTAAGACATCTCCAAAGTTAATTCTAAATTATAGTGTCTATTCACTTCTGTCAAGTCTTCCTAAATATTGACTGGATCTTCACTGTAAGCAAGACATTGCTATAGGATAATTCATCAAGTAGGCTGTCACAAATTATGTAGCAAAAACAATGAATCACCAAATCTATATGAAGGACTGTTTCTGGCTTAAGTCCAAATCCAGTACAGATCAAAGAAAAAGTCTACACTGTTGTCATGTAAACACCCACGCTGATAAGGACTGAAGTAGTTCTATTATTGTGTCTGTACTGCTGGACAGGTAAATCATAAACTCGTTTTTAAACCTGTGTCTTTTGCTCTAAATGTCCCTTCTCTCACATTTTATTGTCCACAGCAAGTAATAAGGCTATATTTCACTTTAAAGGGATTGAGGAAGTGCAGTCTTGCCATATGTCAAAAGGAATAGAGCTATGTGAGAACACTAACACCATAAGCTTATCTAAGGAGCAGCAATGTAAATACCAGCCAACAGTTAAGATCCTAGAAACATGTTGCAGAATAAGACATATGCATATGTAAACATTATGTATACAGAGGTGAGTATCAAGTGTTCTAAAATTCATGAGTATGGAAATGATAAAATAAATATTTAAGATACTCAGAGATAGGAAAGAAAATATCCAATAAATCATGGAACTGCTACCCTGCATAGATTAGATGCGATTATTTATAAATTATTAGAACAAGAGGGTGAAATGGAAGGAGTAAGAATATTATGATTATGATGAAATCGGATGAAGCAGTAATGGTAAGAGAGGTTACTGGAAAATGGGTACAAATGACCTGAAAAAAGCATTGGAAATAGCTGTTCTGATAGGAGCAAAGGATTCCTTAAATCTAAAATGAAGTGAACTTGGACCGTACGGTGAGAATAGGTTATAAAGAGTGTAGACTGCCAGTGTAAGATGTTTGCACATGACCTTTTATGGGGCCTCCTTTGTACTTGCCCACTTTCAATTGCTTCTATAGGTTTTTGATATAGGACTGCCACACCACCACAGGGCAAAACACCCAAGGAGACCAAGACTACAGAGACATTTTTATAGCTCTTTATACATCCACCTAATGTAGGTATATTAATGGAATTTGCAAAGTAAGAAGAAATTGTGAAGTCAGTCTGGTCCTGAGCATTTTGGGGTGATTAGAAATACTGCAAAGGACAGAGAAAAATTTGTGAGTTTCATAATTGGCCACATTTTATGGAGTTTATTGCATCAAATAACAGGGAAGAACTAGAGTGATGGGAAAGTAGAATTCTGACTTCAGGAGTCTACAGTTTAATACTGGAAAGACCATATCAGCAGCTTGATTGGAAAAATGTCATACATTTTATCTTCATGGGTGTCAGATTTCTCATTTGTTAATATAAATATATTGGATTTGTAATCTTAGTTTTCTTTTGGATTCACCAAGAAATAAATATTAAGGATGAAATGCATGGTATTAAATCAATACAGATACACTGAAGCAGATACACTGAACTTGCGACTTAGAATCTTGTTTAACAGGTAAGGGAATACTTAGCAAGATCACTAGTGATGCTAAATAATGCTATAAAACTCTTCAATATCCCTTTATAAAACAATAATAATGCTATTTGAGAAGATTTACACTTGCTATGGATCTCAATAATCTGTGCCCATCATTATTATCATGCTTTATGACCAGAGTAAATCACCAAAGGCAAGCCGTCTGTCTCATGTATAATTGGGTGAGAGTCAGTTTTTAATTAGCTGTCCTATATAAAGATACTATAAAACAATTATCTACTTAAAGTATCTTGAATTCTTTCTTCTGCTTTGTTATCTTTGCCAGCTTTAATTTACTGGTACATGTATCATATATTTTTGTCTTAAAATATTTCTTTTAAATTTCCATGTAGCTTTGATAGTTGTTAAATTTTGGTTACTGTAGTTTTCTGCAAAAGTATGACCTTTGGAGACAAAGACAAAATCAAGTAAGATAAATCACAGGGGAGACTTCCAGTGCTGTTTAAAACGTCACTGATATTTCATGCTCTGTGAGTCTTTAATAAGGGTGAAAAGAGAAAGAGTTTTACTGATTTGTGGATTAAAATCTACCTATAAGAGACCAAAATATTTCCTAGAGATACATACTGAGCTTAACCCATCAGTTCTTATTAATTCTATGTTTGATCTTTAACACCTCAGTAAAAAGTAAAATGTCCTTCAGAGAAGGGTTACATGTTTTCCCTGTTATAGGTACAAGAAGAAAAACATTGCTAGGATTTTACTATTATGTGAATCATTTGATGATATATGTATATCATCATATGTATATAATTTTTAGTAGGAATCCTGTGCATCAACATGAGGGAATACATTTTCTGTTGAGTTTTTATAATTAGCTGTGGATAATTTTAAAATAACTTAGTTTCACCATTAACTTAGATTCATCAACAGTGTGTGCTATCTATGATCTGTCTTCCTGTGACATTTTATGAGCACAGATACTAAATTGGATCAGTTGCAGAATTGGATTAGTTTAATTTGGTGTAATTAGTACTCTCTAAGGAACTTGGATGATTGACTCAAATTTCTTGGTGTCATTTGGGGAACTAAATGAACATATCAAAGTAATTTTGGAGTCACGGTCTCCTCAAAAATCTGTATGGCAAACTGGGTCACCTTGCAACTCCAGTTTGTTCATCAACTTTCCCACCTCACAGGACAGGGGCTTTGAATGAACTCACCTTTGTCTCCCTTCCCCCAGTCAGCGCTTGCTCATTTCTATCCTAGATTATTCCTACTTTACTACATCAACCTCCCAACTGTTCTTCTTTCTCCCCAACACCCATCCCAGCTTACTGAAGGTCATTCTTGCCTCCTCTCAGGAGCCTTTCTTGAAATGCTTCTCTGAACTGTTAATTTCTGAGCAGATATTCTGTGTGTCTTCTGCTTCCTGTGGTTCTAGCCCTTTTCACCTAGTGCATTAATTACAACCCCCTCTGGTTTCCACTTTACTAGAAGATAATAGAGGTTAGAGATGTCCTCTTATATTAGTAGGTCTCAGGCTTACAAACAATGGAGTTGGAGAATTTTCACAAGTGTACTGTACTAGACTCATTTTGTCAGACTTCACTACTAATCCAGCTAATGAATGTTCTCTCTCAATGGACTTGTTTGTAAGTTGGTTAATTACTCTCTCTCTCTCTCTCTCTCTCTCTCTACATGCATCTTTTTTTACACCAAAGTAAGACTTTCATGGTTTATTTTCCTTCTTTATTATGAATTTTTGATTAAAATGATAAGCCTGAATTTGATTACCCTAGTATTTGATAAAACTCTTCTATGATTACTACTCATGTGAGATTTTCATCTATTTTTCCTTTAAAAAAAAAGTAAAAAATAAGCAAATCTAGAGCCTTTGTGTCATCTTTCTCTTCTCTTATAAAATATTTGGCATCTGCAACTTTCAAAAGGGGAGTGTATCAGCGTTTGTAAGAGCTTGCAGGTCTGGGGCAAGGCTCCTCCAAAGATTGCACATGCTCTAAATCACAGTTAATGCAGAAGACAGAAATTTGCAAGACTGGCCTATGACAGCTGCCCACAGAGGCAAATGTAGAAGAGTGCAAAAAATCTGTCTGCAAGCTAGAGATTCAAAGGGTTCAGCCAATGGCCTGGAGCCCACAGCAAAGTTCCACAGGAGTTCGCATCAGGAGGCTGAGGGATCTTCCACGAAGACTGAAGGGTCTCCTCAGGGAAACTGAAGGGTCAGGCTCTAAAAGCTAATGAGATCATTCTGTGCCAAAAACCAGGAGAGGACACTTACAGTGAAGGCAGATTGGAGCTCCTCTGAAGAGGAAAGCTGAAGCTATTTCAATAAAATAAGCCAAATCCTTCCCTTCCATTATCCTTTTATACTGCTCTAACTGCAGTTCTTAAAGTGAGTATTCCACACACACAACCATGCTGACTCAATTCAGCTGGGCCTTCCCCACGCAAATTGATGATTGATTTATTTAGGGTCACGGTTTCAGAAGTTTGAGTCTATGGTGAGCTGACTTTAAGGCAGAAACATGGCGAAGATGCTAGTAGAGGAGAGTTGCTTATCTCATGGCATCCAGAAAGCGGAGAGCATGTAAAGAGTGGACCGGAGAAAGGGTCCAGCTACCTGGCCGTGCCTCCATGACCCACCCAGATACTCCTGGAAGTGTGCATTTCAATGATTCTAGAGTCTTTCTAGCCAATCACACTGGCAATCAAAATTAACAATCACACACTTCCATTTCATCATTGGCAAATGTCTCTAGTACATGAGTATACTTACAAGGTATAAAATGGGGGTTTTGTTGGTTCCCCATAAGGAGATGGGTATATTCGTGATTGTGTATGTGGCCTTGTTTGTGAGAAAAGCACAGCACTTAATCAAAATATTACCACTTCAGACACAAAAAACACCCTAATTCTTTCCTTATCTGTCATATACTCTGTACTCAGGATCTTTTAGAGAGAAGTGTTAACGTGAAACACAGTTTGTATGCAAAATAACTTTCTCAGTATTTTTAATTTTTTTCTAATGGGATAGGATAAGTATGAAGTTTAGCTCTTTTGAGGATGTGTTAGCCACCCCCCTTCTCTTGTATTTCATATTTTTGGGTTGACTTGATGATTAACCCAGCCTACACATATTCAAAGCCAGAACATAATTTAACCTTATTGCTTAAAAGTCACATTAAAATTCCAGTACAAAGTAAGAATACATCAAAGGACACCTGCCCCCCTATTATGTTAACAGATGCTTGAATCTTAGTGTCTCTCTTGATGCTACTACTCTGAACCTAATTTCTGACTCAAATGATGCTTCCTATGGATTCAAAAAGATTTTTGTAAAAGAACATTATGCTCACTTCACTTTGAATAAAGGAGAATCAGGCAGGCAACATCATATGAGATTAGGTTTTCATTCTTATCGGAGACAGTTACGTGGGTCCCTTGTGGTAAGAGTCATAAAGATGCAAATTCAGGTCTCAGATCATCAGCTACCCTGCGAAGCCAAGTTCAACAAGATACCAACTCCCCAGTGTAATATTCCTACCCTGCTATGCGAGTACTAGGCATGAGCTGGAAAGTTTCCTTGCATCAGCTCAGAAGATATCTTTAAATATGATTTTTTAAAAACTGAGTCATACTGAGTGAAGAAGGATCACAGAAACTAAGGGTATATGGACTCCACTTCTCTAGCTTCATCATTCATGCATAGTCGTCCATTTCTACAGAACTCTTCTCTGTCTACCAGGATCACCGCAGACGCAGAATGGGTGTACTAGTAATTCCACCTCACCACTTACCAGAGGCCAACTTCACTGCATTTAGCAAAGTGTCATTTGTGAGCTGTGCTCTGGGAATGTATTAACAACTAAGGTAAAGAAGAAAAAGTTTGTTTATTGGAATAAACAAAATGAAATGTCATCCTTCACCAAGTGAACAACGTTTTTAAATTTTCCTTGTGTATAAAATGTGCATCACTGTTCTATAAATAGTATATGCAAAGTGACTCCAATCTACTTGATCACAGAACTTGGTCTTTGAGAAAAATTTACCTGGCAACAACTGGAATGGAATTAGGAAAAACACTATGTGTGACTACCAACTAAAAATAAGGGCTCAAGTTTTGTTTTGTTTTTCCTCCCTTGGAAATTGACTTATCAAACTGTTGCAAGATATTTCTGACTTTTCTTTGTATTTTTAACACCATATGTTAAAATTTCTCCTACCAAATAATCACAAACATTGGAATGGCCGTAGTAACAAAGGGCTCTTCTGTATTGTTAGGGAGAATGTAAACTAGTACAAGCACCATGCAAATCAGTATGGAGATTCCTCAAAAAACTAAAGTAGAAATGTCATATAACCCTGCTATTCTCCTTCATGTATTTTCTCAGAGTTAAAGACATCATATTACTGTGAGACACACATACCCGTGTTCACAGGAGCACAACTCAAAAACCCTGCATTTTGAAAGTGCTCCGTATGTCTATCAACAGATGAATAGATCGAAAACTGTGGCATTTGTACACTATAGAGTATTATGCTGCATAAAGAGTAATTTGAATCATTTGCAGAAAAATGGATGCACCTTGAAGTCGTGTTAAGTGAAATAAACCAGACCCACAAGCTTAAAAATCATGTGGTTTCTCTTATATGAAAAACTTAAAATATGAATAAGGAACAAAATAAAAGGAAGATATTAGGAAGTAGGAAGGTATTTTGCAAAAGGAAAAGGGACCAAGAGATAAAAGAAGGGAGAAGCAAGGAAAGGGAAGGGGTTAAAAAAAGGATTAAGATGCGTTATGTACATGTACCAACTCTTCATGTAGGGTATAATCCTTATGTACTGAAAATATGTACAAATAAAAAATTTTAAAAAGAAGCTGAAGAAAACAGTTGAGGTAGTGTTATCAGGGTGAGTAATACAATCATACTTTGTTTTTTAAGAGTCTTTTTCCTTAGGAGAGCATCATTTCAAATTGATAGTCTGTCCAGTTTCAGATCGCTAGCAATGTCTAAGCAAACCCTTTTACTAGGCTGTTCCTCAGTTCTCCTCATGATCTGGACTGTGCCGTGGAGAGCCACTTCATTCAGGGAGAGTGGGACACAGCCTGTATTAATAGCATTAACCTCTGAAGGATTGATCTGATTTTCTGCTCAGAGTAGACCTTTGGCTTCTTTCCATGTAGTATACTAACTTATTAAGTTAAGAACAGTATTATCTTAATCTTCATTTTAAATATGTTTCATGTACCACTTGACAAAATTTATTTGAGTCACTATCAGTGTAGAGCTCAGTAGCAAACAAAACAAAACAAAACAAAACAGAACAAAACAAAACAATGCTTATCACAGTCTGGCAACTACTAGTTCCAGTTCATAACACTCTTTGAAAGTTGGTAAATTGTGCTGACATCGACCAATAATTTAATCAGTAAATGTAGATGAAACTTAAACAGGATTCCACTTGCCTCAACTTCCAGTAATTGTTATATTTTCACAAGCTATGTGTCAAATAAATTTTATTTAAAATTTGATAACTAAAGAACCTCGTCTACTCAATTTTCTATAAAAATTAAAGTACTAAATATATGAATTTATGAAAGATAACAAATAATCAAATAATTTGTTTTGAAAATCTATATCCCAAGTTTTTGTAGGATATTGTTGTAGTCAAGGGTTGTGAGGAGAACAATTAGAATCAGGACACAGAATTTATAATATTATTTTATGATGGCACCCCAGAGTTAAACACAAGAAAGTGCAGGAAATCTGTCCACAACACTAAAGATATAATATTCTGTCAAGGGCCTATATCCCACAGCAATGTCCTGCAAGAGTCCAGATGGAAGACCTAAAGTCCATGACAATGCCTCCCACAAGTCCTAGATGGAAGTCTAGAGCCCATGAAAAGAACTCATACCAGTCCATTTTTCCGATCTGTGCTGGGAAGGTCCATAGGTCAGCAACGGAAGCTAGAAAGTCTATGCCAGCAGGGTGAAGGAGCTGCTAGTGTTGTGCTAGTGAGTTGAGGGTTCTACACTGGAGTCAAGAAGTCATGTTCATAATAAAGACCAGGGCTGTCCTGAAAAGCACCACACAGCCATCCTCAGCAACACAGAGGCCCCAAGCTCTTCCAAGATAAGCACAGTCAAGTACATGCCAGAAAGTCAGCATGATGAGTTTGTCCTGAAGATTAAACGGCATATGTCTTCTTCTCTGGAGTCAGGAAGTAATGCTCAGTGTAAGGACCAGACTTTCCCCAAAGTGAACCACAGCCACTCTCACCAACAAGGTCCTGAGCATCTTGGATGACAATGGTTAAACTCACACTGGGGAAGCTGGCCATGACAAGCTCCTCCAGGAGAAACAACGGCTCAAACAGCAACATGTTGGAGAACCCACGATGCCTCGCTTCTCCTTCTCCACATTTCTGTTTATGCTGGCAACTTTCCTAGGTGGAACATCTATGCTCAGCACCATGCTGATTTAATTCAGCTGGCATCAATTTGATCACCAGTTTTTAATCCATAACACGTATTTCTTCTATTCTTATTGGATTTTTCAAGGTACCAAACATAAGAAATAGCAAGTCCAAGAACATGTGCAAGAACTGATATCACTCTATCAGTGAATTAAATGTGCTTGACCTACATATCATCATATCATGGTATACAAGAACAACATATGCAGACATAAGACCATTGAAATGGTTGATACATTGTGTCAGTATAAGATGCTGAAAGGCTTAACTAAAGTGACTCAAGAGTTGTACATCCTAAGGTGTAGAGGATGTACCCTAGGGTGGCTGTTTATGCCCTAAGATGCTGTAATGGTTGATTCATTGTTTCAGTTTGAGAGGTTTAGAAGTTTAACTAAGTGATTCAGTAGGGAGCCAGGGTCCTCACTTTGTAAACATCCTGAGCCTTTGCAAAGGGAAAGCTCAGAAATGGTGTTGCACCCAACCTAGAGCCTGCGTACAATATAAGGGAGGACAAGAGGCTTGCTCTTCACACATTTTTGCTGTTGTTGCTTCTCCTGTCTTCCACCACCATGAACTGTTGCCCCTCTGCCATGCCAGCCTGTCTTGGATCCAGCTGATTATGTATTGAAACTTCCACAGTCTGTAAGCTAAATAAATATTTCTTTCCTTAATTTTAGGCATCATATATTTTGTCCCATCAATGAGGCAAAAATAACTAACACAGCCATCAAATTTAGCTTATATGAAAAAAGGAGTGACATAGAACTGATTAAAAAGTGCAACTTTTGTTAATGTCATAATTTTAAATGAATGAAAAATAATCAGAAAATCAATGATTTCACTATTTCTTACCACTCTGATAAATTTAGAGGTTTCTAATAGTGTTCTAATTAAATGCAACATTTTCAATTGACTATGCCTTGTAATGGAAACAACGTAGATGATTTCATGAATGACAGATTCATAGGCTCCATTTAAGGATTATAGTTCCTTACATGAGGGCCAGGTGTTAGAGACATTTGCCCTTCACCAAATATCCATTGTTTCCCACATTTATTCCTCTGAGATTCAGGAAATGTGTGCCAAACTATGAGGAACGGCTTATGAATAAAAGTGCCATGGGGCACAGACTGAAATATGCAAGAGAAGTTCTGTAAGCCACCTTGATATCTCCTACTGAAATGTCAGGGAGTTTGTGCCTGGGTTTTTGAGTAGTTGCATGTAGCAAAGCCCTGACCAATCTGCATTGTCCATATCCTATGAGGGAAAAATACCCTTTAATTGCCATGTGCTTTTAAGAATTGGGAGTTAAATAATTACTTCAGCATCATCTAGTTTAACTTAACTAAAGCATTGTTAGTATCCCATTAAATATTCTCTAAGTGTACAAGGCAAGAGGCCTTAACTAATTTTTTCCTTTCAATTTTATTTGGTTTATTTAGCACTTAATGCCTTCCAGGCCCTATGACAGATGCTACTGATTTAGACATACAAAAAAAAAAAAAAAAAAAAAAGAGTCTCTGATTTTCAAAATAGCACATACTATTGTGGTTTGCAAACATTAGAAGTATTTTTAAGGTCAGTAGGAGGATGCATTGGTTGTGATTGACACCTAACCCAAATGAGAGAAATCATTTGGTGAAGGTGGTTTCCAAACTGAGCATGGAAGGAAAAGCGAATGCTAGTCAGATTAGGAATACATGGATAAGAAGCGTGATCACTATTAGGAAACGAGGTGACTCTGGAGATAAGGACAAAGATCGATATGGGACAAGCCTTTGGCATCTTTCTAAGAGGACAGATTTTTGGACAACAATAAGTTCCTTTAAGTCACAAGAATGAAATCAGTGTTTCAGGAGGGAAATATACATAGCGCTAGTTACTCTTTTATCTTTTCTGTTAGCAAGATGGGGGCTGGAATCAAACCCAAGGGCTCAAGAGGGCTAAGAAAGCATTCTACCACTGAGCTGGTACTATTTAAAAAAGTTATATTTGTAGTGTTTTTCAAAGTCTAGGCTGCAATCACATTGGGAACTTCTTAAAAGAAATAAACTCACCCAAGCGAGGCAAATAACAATCTAACTGGGAAAGGAGGCCCAGAAATCCACATTTTAAAGAAGTATACTATATGCTGTTTATAACATATGAGAATTGCTATGGCAAAGGTGACTAAAACTAGAAGCTCAGAGTCAAGAAAAGCAGGACTGTAAATTAAGGAGGGCCCGGGAAATGAAGCAGACATGTTTCATTCTGAGATGACTTGGAGGAAACGTTTGCCTTGACAAGGAGAAAAGACGACACAGTTTTCTAGGTAACCCATTGCTCTAGTGCAGCTGGAGTGGTGAAAATACAAAGAAATGTTATGAAGAAGGAAACTGAGGACTGCTTGAACATTTTGTGTTTGAGCAAAGACTATGTAAGGCCATTTGTCAATATAAAGCAGTCTTACTTTTAGAAATCATCATGCATTATAGCAAAAAGTTATAAACTTATTCCATGTCAAATAAATTTCAGCTAACATTGTCTAATATTTCACTGTGGTTATAGAAATATCGAGTTCATGTGTTATTTTAATTTGAATGTCTTCCTTTCTGTACCTTCATTGCATCTTTTTTTTTTCTTAAACCCTCCCAAAATGCAGAAGAAGCTACATGCTTCTAGTCCTGTGCTTTATAGACAAGACTGTTTGTGGATAAAGTGACAATTTGATACCTACTTGAGCCACATAATCTTTTATTTTTCAGTCATACCTTTCACTGAAAGTAAAGTCATCAAGGGTGAGTTGGATACACTAAAAGGTGCAGAGCAGGGATGAGTAAGGAGACTGGACCCCCAAGGTAACAGGTAAGCACAGGGACAGTGACGCAGATCTGGGGAGAGTGACACACCACTGTCGTTTTGTTGATATCATATCTCTTGGCATAATAAAAATCTACAATAGGAGTATATAGCACAGAACTTTGCTTTTAATTGGCCAATGTTCTTTTATGTGAGTTTATCTATATTATAAAGATAACTTACACAGAGAGACACCTATCAAGGAATTAAAAGCTCAGTCTCTCATTATAATATCTCAAAATATTGTTATATTTTTGTAGGAAAATAGCTGAAACAAAATATAAATACAGCTTTCCTGAAGTTGTCATTTGTATTTGTCCTGCTACGTTATATTCACAGCAGATGCATTTTAATTATGTATATGCGCAGTTAATTTTAGTTGCTTGTCATGGATGTTCCAGATTTGCACATATACAGCAGTAAAATGTAAGGGACTGAGCAAGTGACTTGCAAAAATTAATCAAGTTAGCACTCAATCAAATTTTGGGCAAGCTCGATAATTCCTTAAGTCATTTTCCTGTATTTGTAATAATATCTAAGCTTAAATTTGTAGCGATGGGAATTCAAATTAATTAAGATATTCCGGCCAGTAACTTAACTCTTCGTCTCAAAGTGAGAGTCTCTGAGCTATGATAATCATTAACAAGACAATATGATATTTTCTATGACATTTCTAGCTTGATTTGCAACTAATGAGATTGCCTTAGTGCAAGTCCCTGAAAACAAAACCAGACAGATGGAGAATACATAAAGTGACAATTTGATATCTACTTGAACCACATAACCTTTTATTTTTCAGTCATACCTTTCACTGAAAGCTTTTGAAGTATTATGTTACCTTTGTTAATGTTCACAGTTTCCAAGTACTTGCTGAGTGGCTGTTCTTATCTCTGAATGCCAGAGATAATTGAGATGCTATTTTTCTGATTTTCCTACCAGAAGAATTTTTCATGGCAACACAATGTTAACTACCTGGGCTTGTCAGTACTTCCTACCAGAAGTCAGAGCCAGAATTCTTCTCAGAAGTCAGAGAGTGGGACACAAAGATAGGTCTCTAGTTGATGTGTTTATATTGTCTGCTAGACTTTAGGATCTAACCAATTGGAACCTTGGAATACATTTGCAATTATATAGTAGACCAAGTAGCAAATACACTAGTGTTTTTTATTTTTATTAGGTATCTATAAGAACATTGTTATAAGGGAAATGCATTATCACTAGACAAACTCTGAAGTAAAATGCTTCCATCAGAGAAATTGTATTGAATATAGAGAAATAGAAAAATACAAAGAATCTGTAGCATAATATTAGATACCCAACTACAAGCAAAAATAAGAGCTTTACATTTATTATCATTTTGAAAAGTATTTTACATAAATTGAAATAATACAGTAGTAGAAAAAACATAATATTCAAGCCTAGGTGACTATAGTAATAATAGATAAATTATACTACATATATGTGTTGAATGAAATAAGAATATCATTCTGAATAGAAAAAGAGAAGATTCATGCTACAACAATGTGCTTTTTTCCAGTAAAATAAATTTAGATTGAAGTTGTCTTTTAACAGCTTGTATTTTTCTTTTAAAAAAGGAAAAAGGGATGGTCTTTTAGTCTGTTTGCTTTTAGTTCCCATAAATGTCTAGCAGGTTAATTGGTTTAGTTGCTGCAACTATAATTAGTGGTTGATTTTTGTGACAAACATTGTGTTGGTTTAGTAGAACCATGTTAAATAGAGTTCTATTTATTGACAAGGGATAAAACTGTTTGGATTTCTCCCAAGGAAAGGAAATGATTTGGGTTTACTTCTACCCAAGTGCAGAGAAAGTAAAATACATTAAGACTGTCAACATTATTGCTTCCCAATGCAAGTGAACAGCAGAGAAAAGCTAAGCTGGGCAAAGGAATACGAGTGTCTTGCTTTCACAGCAGTCTGGATGCTAAAAACACAAGAACATTCAGATTTTGATTTGATAAAAAAAGTTTACCTAAGTCAGTTTCTTCTTTTCTGATCTTTAGTTAAGAATTTAGGGGGAATGTGGCTGATACATGCCCTGAGCCCCTTAAAGTTCATTGTATACAAAAAGTAAAGTTTATTTCCATTCAGCAAAATCACTGTTGACAGGAGAGTAAAGTAAAATTCTTTCCACTTTCAGGAAAACATGCAGCAGGACATACACTTGAATATTATACCTCTAAAAGTAAGAGAAGACTTGCTCGAGATATTATTTTCCTATTTTGAATTTTGATACTTAGTTATGGAAATTTTGACAGACTTTTAATGAAATATTAAAAATCTTCAGTAGATGTAAATGGGCAACTTACTTGATATAAATAGCATTATTGTTGTATGGCTATTGCTTCAGAAAGAATGCAGATGTGAGTTACTCTGAAAGAGTAATATCTGGAATACTTTCTTCAGGAGTTAAAATCAGCACAAATTATCCTGTGTTTGTTCTTTATCCTAAAAACTGGTAGTTAATGTGACCATCAGAATTTCATCATTTCTCAACAGCTAAGATATCCTTGAAGAAAGCCTTGTTTTCTATATTTAGCTGCAAAATACGTCCTGTCCCCCAAATGAGCATTTATAATCCCCAAACTATTTAGCCTATGTGCAAAACCTACACTGTGAATGCGTCACTACTAACTACTACAAGACACTGTAGTGGTAAATTAAGTTCTTCTCAGCTTTTGGCCTCAAATTTCAGAAACAGTGTGGTTTCAGTGATCCCAGTAGCTATTCTACAATTTATTTTGAAGTAGAACTTGGTGAGATTCTGGTTATCAAATTTCATCCAAGAGCCCTAATACTTCTTGGCACTTGGTCAAGTTAAGGTAGTTTTATGCATTATTCCTTATATTTGGTTCACTGCTATTGCAGTTCTGATTTTTATGATTTCAAAATTTTTCTTTTAGATACCATGTTTCAGAATTCAGAAATATTTGTGTTAGGACATCCTCTACCTTTAAGAAGTTTTACAAGTTTGGATAGAATTTCAGAATATCTTTACAAATATATCTTTTTGGAGATACACTGTCATATGCATCATTTTTTTTAATGTCTCTGTGAAGAGTGAGATAGGTACCAGTAACTACCATGTGTTTTTATATTTTCCCAACATTTGATCCACAAATAGAACTTTATTACGGATCTTCCTTTTTCTATTTGTTCAGCAAAACCAGAAAAATACATTCAAATTTTTAAAGAATGAAAGCAGCAGAGAAAATTAAAGTCACATCTAAGTGTTAGTTATAAAATTTCACCTGTTTTTGTGAGCAAAACTGCAAGTATATGCATTAGGAAAGGATTTTGTACCTTGGAATGTATGATTCCATTTTGCTTACCAAAGAGGAATCATATTTTAAAACAGTCTGAAATATAGTACTGGAATGGATTATTCAAAATAGTGATGATAATTTATAAATTTCATGCCCACTTGTCAGAGCCTCTAAAAAAGGACATTCACAAGTTAATTCTTGTCTTGAAGTAGTACATTTTAAAAGTCGTATTTAGAAGCTTTGTTTTTATAATGCCCTCAAGTTTCAATTGCATAAAATAATATTGTAAGCACAAAGATCCAAGTTAGGAAGAATTAAAAGCCTTTGACTACTTTCAACCATCATTCTCCTAAAAAGTTTCATTTAATGGAATTGAAAATGAGCACTCTGAGAAAAATATCCTGCTTATATGCTTGAAAGTTCAGCCTCATCCTATAAGAATTGATACTAACTCTATTTCCAAAATGTGTCTGCTGTTTGTTTTGCAATAGACATATCTACTATTTAGGAGTTTATTTCTTAGTAATTCACAGTATTTAAAAAGTAAGGTAATACTGAGAAGGCCACATCCCCAAAGGACCCTCGGGTTTCTAGTCTTGCCTTCACATCCCTATTGTGAGTTTCAGAGAAATGACTTCCTTTCTCAGCCTGAAGCAAAGTTGTGATGCAAAAGCTCCACTTAAATGGAACAGGAAATGATAGTGTCAAAATATGAGTCTGTGTTTAGTAAAGCAAGCAAAAACCACACCAAGTATTTAAAAGAAAATGAATTTATCACAGGGATTTAGCTATATATATTTAAAATTTTATTTTAAAGGGAATAAACTAGATCAATAAAAATGAAACAAAACAGTGATAGTAGGAAATCGACAATAGTCATTATATTGCATAGTGATATCCTCTAAATAGTTGCTCAGACTACCAGCTTTAGGCTTGCAAAGTCAATTAAACTATAAGCATTAGATTGTCTCTTTACTTCAGTTGTTATTATCTCAGCCTGTGTTCCTCTGAATCAGCAGGCTGGTTGGAGAGGGGGTATTCTTCTCTCTCAGCCCATGCCCGCTGACTGGCTTGCTGGGTGGGGTGGAGCTCCATTCTGGTTCTTCCTGGCTGGCAAGCTGCCACTGTTGCACAGTGGGCTTCATAGCTTCCTTCCTGGTTCTCTCCAATCAGTGTGGCCACCCAGCTACATATATTTTAGAATAACAAGAAGAACAAGCAGAAGTAGGTAATATGGAAGGAGTTAAAGAAGCTGAAAGCAAGAAAGGAGAAGATAACTGATTAGAACAAATTTGGAATCACTTTTAGAGACTGCTTGTGTGCACCTGTGCTGTGCCCTTGGAGACACTGTGCAGCCACAGCTGGATTGCTGAAGAGGTGGCTTGTGAGATAGAATCTACTAAAAAAGAATAGGCCTTACTCAGGTTCCTGTGATCAATAAGGAAACCATTCTGTTAAAACCGGCATGGTGGCAAGTGAAAAACAGGATACTAACCTCCACCCCTTCTCCCTCTAGTGTCTCCTATTGGAAGAACCTAACAAAAGTCCAACAATTTATTGAAAAAGATTAGCCAATGCAATTCGTTGACTTCTGTTCCAAAAACAGACATAGTAAAGTCCAAAAGGAAGAACGTGACACACATGCAGAAAGAGATGTAAGCTGTTCTATCCCTGGTGAGTTGTTTCTCTATATTTAAAAGTGGCTATCTGCCCTCTTTAATAAATGGTGTTGGAAAAATTCGCTCTCTACATGCCAAAAACTGAAACTAGATCCAAGCCTATCACCGTGCACAAAACTAAAGTCTAAATGGATCAAAGACCTAAATATTAAAACAGAAACACTAAATCAACTAGAAGACAAGGTAGGTAGAAGTTTTGGAGACATAGGGGTAGGCAGAGAATTCATGAACAAAACACAAACTGCATTGGAAACACTTCAAAGAATCAACAACTGGGATCTCATATTATTGAAAAGTTTCTGTACTTTGAAAGAAATCACCAACAGAGTGAAAAGAAAACCCACAGAGTGGGAAAGAATTTTAGCCAGTGACCCTTCTGACAAAGGATTTATATCCAGAATATATAAAGAATTGAAAAACATGAAGCCCCCCAAATTCAAAGACCCTCTCCAAAAATGGGCATCTGAGATGAACACACAGTTCTCAGAGGAACATATACAAATGGCAAATAAATACATGAAGAAATGTTCACCATCACTGGTCATTCGAGAAATGCAAATTAAAACATTGAGATTTTATCTCACTCTGGAAAGAATAGCTGCCATCAAGAAATCAACTGATAACAAATGTTGGCGAGGCTGTGGGGAAAAAGGAACACTGCTCCACTGTTGGTGGGAATGTAGACTGGTGCAACCACTATGGAAATCCATATGGAGAATTCTCAGAAGACTAGGATTGGAAGCTCCATTCAATCTAGCTATTCCCCTACTGGGTATTTCCCCAGAACTGAAAAGTTCATATCACAGTGATATATGTGCACCCATGTTCATAGCAGCACAATTTGTAATAGCTAAATCTTGGAAACAATCAAGATGCCCATCAACTGCAGAGTGGATAAAAAAGATATGGTATTTTTATACAATGGAATATTACTCAGCTATCAAAAAGGATGATCTTGAAGCCTTCATAGGTAAATGGAGACAGCTTGAAACTATCATCATTAGTGAAATAAATAATCATATTTATAAATATCACACTGTGTCTCTAGTGTAAAAAGTGAGAAGAATTATAAGAGTAATAAAACCCAAAGTGTGTAATTGCTATTGTAAAAAAGACAGGAAAAGAAAATGCTCTAAGGGATATAACTGCATGTATGTTTGAGTGTGTAAAATAGATGACCATATTGCTGAATCTTTGTTGGATCTTTGAGCAGAACTGTTTGCAGTCTCACTGTTTGCATGTCTACTATGTAACCTTTAACTTTGTACCTTGAACAACTATATCAAGATGAGACTATGTAATTTATCAACTGGTGATTTCTTAATGTTTTTTTCTTTTATAATTCTGTATTGTTGCTACCCTTTTTTCTGTTTTGCTTTTTTTCTTTCTTTTTTTCCCCTCTTTAAATAAAATTAAAAAATGTGCAATTGCTATTGTAAAAAAGAGAGGAAATAGGAAGTGCTATAAAAGATATAATTGCATGTAAATTTAGGTTTGTAGGATTGATAACCATGGTTCTGAGTTCTTGTTGGATTGTTGACCAGAACTGTTTACAGTCTCACTGCTTGAATGTGTACTTTGTTTATTTTAATTTTGTAACTTGAACAACTATTTCTAAAAGGACAATATATAATTCATCAATCAGTGATTTCTTACTGTTTATTTTATTTTTTGAGATGCTGTATTATTTCTACTCTTTTTTGTTCTGCTTTTTTTCTCTTTAATTAAAAAAGTGGCTATCTACATATCCATCTATACCTTTTCATTGGATCCTCTTTCTTTCTTTCTTTCTTTCTTTCTTTCTTTCTTTCTTTCTTTCTCTTTTTTCTCTCTCTCTCTTTCTTTCTTTCTTTCTTTCTTTCTTTCTTTCTTTCTTTCTTTCTTTCTTTCTTTCTTTTTGTAATACATACAGTTAAAAAATATATTATAGAATTTAGCAAGTATGTCTTATTATCCACTCGTGTTAAGCAAGATTAAAGCAAAAATGAACATTGTGTAGAAAGTATTTATTGCAGGACAGTTTTTAAAAAATCTAAAAATCTTAAGGAACTTGTTATTATTTGGAGGACAATCAAATTTCTGACCACAGGCCGACATTCCTGGAGCAGCAGACTGTCATGCTAGTGACTGGAAATACAGACAAGCAGGAGACCACAACATCCATTGAGAAAATGTTCATTCATTTGTAAGAATATTCAGCTCAGCATGCAAGTACCACAGGCCCCATGTGTAGAAACCTCTATAACATGCAGTGTAACAGAAATTTGGTTACTGTATATTAGACATGTCCTAAAGTCCCACTCCTCTTTCTAATACTACTCTCTTCCCAGAAAATCTTTCCAGATTTTGTCTCTATGAGTAGACACACAACCTTTTCCCACTCACTTTCATTTGGGTCATAGTGAATTCACAATGGGTAGTTTTACATACTTCCTTAAGGAATAAATGAAGGCTTGTATCACCCTTTTCAAATTTTTCATTTTCTTTTTAGGAAAGACAGAAGACTAAGGCTAAAACCATTAAGACTAAAGACATTCCAGGGCAAGGTCCTCCTTGGCATGAAATTACTTCTGCCCTCTCAGTCACCTGATAATCCCCTCCTCAAATCCTCTCCTCAGTCAACGCTGAGGTTCTGGCTGTTGGTGACCTTTTGTTCTTCATGAACAGTTGGGTGTCCTGTATCCTTGCTGTCCTGCCATTTTGTCTCTTGCTCTTCCTTTCTCTCTTCCCATGTCCTGTAATACTTGCAGGATTGGAGGCTCATTGCAAGGGTCCCCACTACATACCTAACTGGTTGAAAGGGGCAGTTGACTCAGTGTTAACCATAATCCCCAAGTCGATGGTGATGCACTGGCTAGGCAAATGCTTTTTCCTGATGATTATGGGGAGAAATAGATTGTGGACAGCTGGAGCAGAAATAATTGAGAAGAAGCAAGCAATGATGAGGTCAGAGTTGGCACATTGAAGAAAATGCAGATTAGGAGAAGAAGGTGGTCTGCAGCAGGGTGAGTGGAAAAGTCAGATGGACAGTGTATGTAGGAGAACACATGAGAGGAATTAATAAGGGTAGAATAAGAATGAGGGGGTTGTTATCTTGATTGTTAACTTGATCAAATTGAGAAACACTTAGGAAAATGGTAAAGTACCCACTGGATGCATCCAGTGATAATTGGCATATGGGACAGCAGACTAATATGGTTACTGCCCTGAATGTAGGCAGCATCATGCAGTAGGTATGGGGCCCAGACGAAACAAAAGCAGAACACAGTGCACCACAAAGGGCTTTCTGGCTCCCTGGCACTGTTTCTGCCGCTGTGAGGTGAGCAGCTGTGTTCGCAATGACCTCTGCTATGAGGCTTCTGCTTTTCCACAGGCCCTCAGTAATGACCATGTACTGAGACCCCTGCAACCAGGGACCAAAATAAATCATTCCTCCTTTAAATTTCTTGTCTCAAATATTTTGTCATAGTGATAAAAAGCTAACATAAACTGCCCCTCTCCCTAAAGTGGTATGGTCCAGTGCTAGGCACCAGAAAGGCTGCTTAAATATTATTTTCATGAGATATCATAATTTAAAATGCATCCTATTTCTTTTTTTGTCTAAGTTGATTTCTGAGTCCTAAACAAAGCCACAAATTTACTGATCCAAAATGTACATGGAAAAGAATATTCTGTGTGCACTGTTAATTCCTAAAATGTTTATTTGGGTTTCCAAAAAAATATTTTTGTTAACTATTAAACTGATACAGAGAAACATGCATGGCTATCGGCAAGTTGTAAAGTACAAATACAAGTATTTTTACAATACAACCTAGGTACCTACCTTTCCCAATTTCTCTCTTTTTTTTTTCCATTTTGTGTTCATCTTCTTGCTTTTGTTAACATTTTACATGTACATTTGTGTCCCTAAACTTCTGGATTTTGCACTTTCAATATTTATGAAATGCAATTACATTCTATGTAATGTAATCTCATGCACTTAACACTTATTTTATGCTGTTGATATTAATGTTGAATGTAATCACACTGAAATGGTTTCATTATAGTGTAACATTTCTGGTTCTATACTGATTACATTGAACTAAAATTTTATGTGCCATTTATACTTTCAAGTATTTTGTTGAATTTTAAAACTTCAACTGATTTTAATATTTAAACAGTCCTGTCATAGAATCCTTGTCCTCATAGAATCCTCATATGCCGAAGCAAGTAAATAGTTGTGTGTGTATCCTTAGGGATAGCATCTCTGAGTAACAGGAAATGTTACACATCTTTAACTTTTGCTTAATATCAGAAAACGATTTTCCAAACCAGCTGAACAAATCTAAAGTCTTTACAGTGGCATCCTGTTTCATTGAGACCTAAGAAGTTTTCCATCATTTCTCCATGTCCTGTGCACCTATCATCTTTGGATCTAAAACTTTCACCCGAGTACCTATCAATACAGGTTTATGACAATTGCTTTGGTTATTGGTTGTTTTCCTTCTGAAAACATCATCATCCATTGCCACTGTTTTGTAAAATTGAAAATATGTCCTTCTGAGAGTGCTTTGGCATTTTAACATGCTCCAGAAATAGAAAACAAAATTTTTAAAGATTCCTAAAAAAAGGACATTTAAAATTATAAATTACCAAGACATAAATATTAACATTCATTAATCATCTTCTATGGCTCTGAATTTTTGCAAGACATTTTTATTTATAGAGAGTAAAAGATCATGATGTTTTTAAGTTGATTTTAAGGGTTTTCTTTGGTTGTCATGTTCAATTGTTTGATCAAGCAGATATTTTGCCAAATCTACTAGATAAAAAATGGATTAAAACTTCATTGATGCCACTCTCAGCTCTTCAAGTGGTTAAGAAAAACATCATTTATTATTGTTTTAATATCTTTCAGGGTTATTGAAAATTCATTCGATGCATTACAAAGGCCTATGTAATCTGCAGATTAATGAATAAAATTATTAATTATGTGTTGAAGCACACTGAAATAAAATATAAATTTGGTTAACATTTTAAACTTTTAAAACATTTTAGGTTCTTGAAGGCAAAAAGTCAAAAATACCAAACAATTCTTCAATATTCATGTTTATATATTCATTTTATTCAATATTCATTATTCAATTATTCATTTTATTCAATATTCATTTTTCTAGAGAAAATAATTTACACATTTCTAAATCTATAAATTCAATTTTATTCTGAATATCGCTGATAGATATGGACTGAACATATATAGATACTCTTTTTTGAATTTGTGCTTTGTATTTGAATTTGTACTCAGGAATGAGTACAAAAATTAAGACAAATTCAATGTATTTACTGTGGTTTTTTCCTCAAGTATAAAGGAATAAAATTTAATATAAATCAAGGCATAATAATCTAAATCCTCCTTAATTTTAGTTTAATACTTATTAAAATACTTTTAAGGCATAATATATGATCAGAGTTTTTACCACATTCTGAGACAATAGTATTTTTTCTTAAGCTTCTCAAGACATATGACTACAAGCTTTTGTGTAATGATATGCTTCAGTATAATCTTTATAGAAGGTAGACCTATAACATTTATTAGGGTTTGAAATTTATACATTTTCTTTACCCATTTCATTTCCAAATTGCAACCATGAATAAAAGACTGGAAGGTGCAAAGTACAGCAATCTGAAGACAATTCTGAAGACTATTTCAGAAGTTTGTTGGTGAGGGTTGTATAGAATTTAGCTTTACACAGAGACTCCCTGAGAATAAGAGAGGGGAAAATAGAAGTTGCCATTGATCTGATTCTACTGAGAAGGAGAAACGGATCATGAAGAAGAGATTTGATGTGGGGATGGAGACAAGGCACTCACAAACACGGTCACTAGGAGGTGGAAGAGATTGGGATATAGGTGCTAGGGAGATTAGGATCTTTATGGGAGGCAGGACCCTCCATTCATCATACGGTATATGCTGGTGAAGCGAGCATGACTATACATTGTATATATGGAAAGAATAGAGGCAGGATGGAGGTAAGTGGAGGAGATTTTGTGAAAGGAAATTGAGTAGTTTGTATCTGTGCCAGAACAACAGCTGTTAGCTGAGATAACCAGCTGGGAATGAGTGGAAAGGAGAAAATGAGATAGGAAGAAGATTGGAAGGGGTGAAATAATAACATAGGTAGGTGGCAGAAAGGAAATATGAATCCAGTGTCCCTTCTGAGACACTGCTGAATGGCTTGCTGACATTGGAGGTCATATTTTTAAAGTGGAGCTGCTCAGCATGGTAGTAAAATTATTTCTACAAATATCAGCTACTCAAGGATGGTGTAGGGCTCATGGATATTGTATTTAACTAGAATTGATTTTTTTAGTAAATATAAAGGCAAGAATTTAAAGATGGATTGAGAAGAGTTTTGGGGCTTTTCCCATGAATTCTAATTTAGGAAGGAGAAGGATATGAGAATATAAGGTAGTAATGATAAGTAAAAGAAAAAGATCACAGTAACGATGAATGGAAGAGTCCCATCAGTTGGGACAATTATTATGGTAAGACTTTCTTTAAGTGAATTTAGAGACGTGCCTTTTATTTATGTCAGTATAATAAGGAATGTATGGCAAATTATAAAAATACAGGCAAAAGGGTGAATTGTAGATTTTTAAAATTTTGGTAGAGATAAAAAGGATGCAATTAACTTAAGTTCCATGAAGGAAGGAATTTTCCAAACAGTGTGGTCCATATGGTTTAGAAGGGACATCAATTAGTTCTCCATTCAGGCAAATTTGAGAACAAGAAGGATGAGTTGTTGAATGTCAGTGTATATCCATCATGGTCAGTCATTTGGCATAGCTGGAAGCTTTAGCGTCACATCCATGCAGTTATATCTGTATCTGTATCTTTATCTGTATCTATTATCATATGTTTGTGTGTCTTTCCAATCTTTTTCCTATTTATGTTTCTCTAGGCTAGAAAGACAGTAAAAATGAAAACAGTTGTTCACCCTGCACCATTATTCGTCTTATGTTGACCTTGGCATAACTTGCAGAACCCAAAACTTATGTTGGAACCTTAAGGGCACTTCAGTCTTGGCTCTGAGCATGAACAAGATGAGAAATGACCTGCTTTCCTTTGATCACATAAATCAACCCAAATAAGGGCCAGCCTGTAACAGGGTAGATGTGCAAGTTTCAAAAGTGAGATCACAACATGAACAGAGAATATCATATAAGCATTTCTCCCTTGCTCCAAAAGTAAGATTGATGAATCCACATTTACTTCTACTCAACACAGGTCATAAGCTTCCCATGCAGCTATTTTACTCTCCAATTAAGGAATGATTAGGGGTTTAACTCATGGGGTTTTTATTTTTTTAGGAAAAGTGAGAAAATTATAAAGTGTAAAGACTGGAGAGGCTGGATTTTAATGTAGAGCTGTGAATTTTCTGATAAGGATCACTGAAATGCACTTTAATTTTCCAAAATTGCATGAAATATGCAATTACTTCTTGTCTAGTTTGGTATCAGTGCCATCTCTCAAATACTTATTTAATGTACTGTTGTTAGAATTATATTTCTAATATCTTATTTCATAATTACTAATCCATCCCCTTTCACATGTTTAAAAACCTTTAGTTATTCTCATTGCTGCAGGAAGCAATAAAAATATTTTTGTTACATATTTAAGGTTAGCCATTGATTTAATAGTTATAAAACACCATGTACTGAACAATGTTCTGAGAAATTCAGTGGTAAACAAAACAGATGCAGTTTCCCTGTGAATGAGCATATTTTCTAATGGAAGATGGGAGAAATGAAGTAGAAATTGTTCAAAGAGTATTAAAAATGTACAGGGAATAAAGAAGTGTGTTGTGTAAATTTCATTACATCCTTAAAACAGTCTTAAAAAGGGAACATTATTATCTCCACATTATAATTAGGAAAACTTAAAGTCAGACTATAATTTCCTGCTTTCAGAAACTTGGTCAGCAAGCCATGGAGTCAAGATTTGCATCCAGCTCTGTCTGGTTCAGATAGGAATTCACTTAATGATTTCATTAAATTTATACTTTTCAGTATAGGATATATTTCAGTGTTTCCAAAAACTTACTTTTACTATTGTGCAAAGGTAAACATACATGTTCAGAAAAGAGAAAAAGACTATTTTTTTCTTTTCATATTAAATTTTGAATAATTAAATGTAGAACAATTCTCAGAAATACTTTTTATTTTCTTGCTGACTTTCAAATAGTATGCATAATTTTATGCATACTATTTTATTTTTGTTGTTCTGCTTTGTTGATTTACTGTTTTAAGTCCTGGGAATTTTGAAGAACTGAGTGCATTTTCCACTTTAAACTACAACCACAGAGCGCTAAAGTTACTAAAACAGTTGGTGGAAACCGTGTACTAAATATAACTTTTCAAATTCATACATAACTCTGTCACTGTATTTGTTTATGATGTTTATTCAAGAGTCAAATATCACATCAAAGTTGCAACTAACTTTATATTTATAGCAAGGATTGTAACTTTAGTGTACCAAAGAAATAACCAAATAAGAACTTGATATGAGTTGTTTAAAAGTGGCTCAATTTTGAAAATTCCCAAGTTGGAAAAATGAATCATAGCTAGACGTTTTGGAGAGAGAAATAAATGCACATTGTTGTTTTGTTAAGCAATAAAGAAAACACAAAAATATATGTGAAGCATGTTTTAACTGCTTCATATTTTCTTCAGAAAATTCAACTTAATGTTCTCTGACATTGCATTGTCAAAAGTTGAGTATTTTCAAACTGTCAGTTACAATTACTATTTGAAACTAAAACAATGAAAAAAGAAAGATAAAGTACAGTAGAAAACAACCTGGCAAGCTGGGCATAGTGGCACATGCTTGTAATTCCCACACTAGGAGGCCGAAGCAGCAGCATCACTGTGCATGGTAATCTCTCTCTATTTCTTCCAACTAGTTTTGCCCTTATTTTATTTACTACCTCATTTTTATTAGAATTGATACATAAAAACAGAAGCACCATATGTAATAATATGATGTTTCAATATATGCATACATCGCATAATGTATAGATCAGGTTAAAATTCTTATCTTGCAAAAATTTATCATTTCTGTTTTCTTTGCATCTGTCACCATTTTAGTTCATACCATCATGATTTTTATCTGGATTATAGCAAGAAAATCATTATTTGTTTGTTTAATCTTTGCCCCATCCTGTCTACTTTCATTCACTATCAGAACCCAAAGATACATCCTCAAAAGAGTACCTGTACTCTATTAAGTAAGGGTCTTTTTATTTGGACAATCCATTCTCTTACTGTATCCCAAAAATAAGAGTTCCCATTAGGCATTATGATATTACTAACATCCCCACATTTGACAGACCTTTTCAGGGCTCTGCACCTTGGGTTCTTTTGTTTCTTTACCTGGAAATGCTTCCCACCCACTGAGACGCAGTTTAGACATTCTTCAACCTCAGAGTCTCTTGATAATTTATTCCCACTCTATTTCCCTTACTATGACACTTAATTCATGTGTCTCTTCTCCAAAACGTTGTGACAGGTCATTCAAAACACTGGGTACATTGGAAAGTCATGGGTCTTCGCACTATGTCATCAAATACACTTCACTTTCCTGTAAAGCACTGGTATGCATAATAGATGAAAAGAATAAATAAATATTAAATTTAGATACTTGCTAGTTCTTTTATCTTTTAAACCAAAGTCAGTATGCTTAATATATATTTTATTGAATTTTTCTATACTTGGAAATGCATCCAATAATATTCAAAATAAAAGTTGAATGATATTTCTATTGAGTAGAATTTGAAATATTGAGTTCCCATGGAATGCATTTCTAAACATGTACTTACAGTGATATTTTAATATGAGAGTAGCTCAGTAGAGCAACATAAGAATTTGTTCTTTACAAAAGTAGTTCTGATTCTGACCTCTTGGGTTCAATTACCTGGTCCTAACATTAGCTTTGTGATTTAAATTAAATTGACTAGAACTTTCTATACTTCAGTTCCTCATCAGTCTTTTAAATAAAATTAGTATTAATACCTAACATTTATAGTATCCTTTCTATACGCAATTGACTATACTAAACATTTTATGTGCAACTTCAAAGCACATTCCTATTTTATCGATATGGAGACTCAAACTCCAAAGTCACTCAAACACATAACACAGAAGCATCATTTAATTCTACTTTACCTTATAGCCTCAAATACTGTGGAATAAGTGGTATATCATTTTTCAAAGGACTTTACCAATATCTTAGAATTTTACAAATATCATATTTCCCCCTAGAAATGAGAAATAATTATTTGCAGAGAACACAGATACTTCGCCAAAACTTTCCAAATATATTTCCAGAGTAATAGAACTTTCAGTGTTATCTCACCATTAACCCTTAAAATTTTGGATTTCTATGTGAGTTAAAAGCTGGTTGCTTTATGAAAATAGTAACTAATCACCCTTAATATTTTGCATGTGACAACACCAATGCCAGAAAATTGGACAGCTCTATCTAAACAAAACATGCCTTGTAAAGTCAATTCCATTATTCCTTGACATTGAGAAGAACAAGAGTTAAAAACTATTTTTTTATTTAAAACAATCCTTTAGGACCAGAACTTTTCTGTTTGATGATAAGGGAGTTCCTCTTGTTACTCCAGCCTCTCAGACTTACACAATCCAGGTCCACTTCTACTCCCCTGCTCTCATTCCACTGTCCTAACACCAGAGCCTCAGGAATTCATTACTTACATTGTATGTGTGAAGCTTTGGAAAATGAAATGAGTAGAACATAAAGTTTCCAATGTAGCACATTAATATTTTCGAATTCAACCTGGCTCGTGTTTATGAATCTAGCCTGGCATCTGGCATTTGTTATGAGGGTAAAACAGCTTTAAATATGCCTGGCAGCCATGGCAAGCCAAGTCACCCCACTTAATGAGAAGAATAGCTGCTAGCTTCTCTGAAAGCTAAGCAGGTGCCACATACTTGCAGTCCATCTCCCTCCAGAATATTAACAAAGTGCTGGTGCCTCTCTTGCACTTATTCCAGATGACAAAATAGTGTTGCGATACCAGAAAGCTGAGTGATGATTCAAAAGTGCGAATATCTGTTCATGTAGGTTCTCTGACCTTCTTTTTGTTGTTGTTCACATTATGTGCACATCTACTGTCTGAGGTTTCATGAAGCGATTGGATCTTGTTACAATGTGGGTGGAAGCAATGCTCAAAGCACAACTTTTGGGTTCCAAAACAATTCTATATACATGCTTGAATATTAAATAAATGAATATTCCTTTATTCATGTGAATGGAAACAGTGTAAATTTTCTTCTTGAGACTATGTCTTTCTATGCTTTCACTCATTTGGGACAAAACCACCCAAATATTCCCAAAACTACTAGGTTGGCCAAAAAAGTCTGCATGCAAACTTCAGTTCTTCCCCCAGATGGGGTCTCAGTGCCCTAGCTTTATGTTTTGTGAGATCTCAAACTCTACTAACGTGCTTCTAAGCTGGGGCTGTGCTTCTATATATCCTAATCTTCCCCCTAGACAGGGTCCCTATGGCAGCTGCAATTTTTCCTAAGAAGCATCTTTGGGGTAGTAGGTCTAATGACCCAGTCAAGCATTTTGACAGAAGAGATAGAAAACAAACAAAATACAAAGCTGTATTTTTTATTTTGTTTTCCATTACATTTTTAACATGGCAAAAATTTCCTAGGGGAGAAAGAAGTTTAATTTTTAAGTGGCTATGCTTTGACAAATAGTGTGCAGTTTGAAGGCAGAACAGGAAAATGCAGGTTTCAACTGTCTTATCTATCTAGAATTATGTTTTGTGTTCACCCTTCTCTGTTGCTGTGACATAATAAGAAATACATGCATTGGTTCTCTGCCCTCTTCTTTTCACGGTGCACAATGAAGACTGGTTTTCAGGGAAGCCAACCACAGGCTGAGGTTAGAACTTTCAGCACCTTCCTACACTTCCCCCATCTCAGACTCCAAGAAGTCCTAGCAGACTGGAGGTTGAGTGGATTATAATGACCAGCGATTTAATTGATCAAGGCTACTACCAAAGACTTCATAAGAAATTGTAACCGAAGAGATTGTGACGCTTCTGGGTTAATAAATATGTGGCAGTGCTGGGGTTGGTCCCCAGCAGGAAGCCCCATGTCTCATACACTGCCCTCCTTTGCCTTTCTGCCTGGCTGTTCTTGAGTTGTGTGTTTTTGTGAGAAACTGATAATTTTGTAAGTAAACCGTTTTCCTCAATGCTGGAAGCCACTTTAAGAAATTATTGAAAAGGAGGACAGATTAAAGACAATCTTCAATTTATAGTCAGAAACAGATGACAGCTGGGACACACTTGTTATACAAACTGAGACAGTCATATAGGAAAGGAGCACTTAGCTGTGAGATCTGACCCCCAACCCCAGGGATAGAGAGTCAGAATTTATTTGAACTGTAGCATGTCTAGTCAGAGTCTGCTGAGAAGTGACTGATTTAATGTGGAAGAAACAAGACCCATACTTTTGGTATCAGAAGTGATGTACTAAGAGTAATATTAGAGTGGGAACAGGATTTTTTTCCTTTCAACTGAGTTATCTTAATTTTGTGATAATCTTGTAAATGTGTTCACAAATTGTGTAAGATTCAAGGAATTTTAAATTAAGCCAATTTAAATTCTTAAACACTCAAAAATTAAATCAAGTCTTTGGAAATGAATGTATCCTTTTCCAGTTCTACTATCTGCTCCAGAAGTACTTTGTCTTATTTTATTTATTTTATAAGCATTACAGAGAGATCAGACCATAGATTAATATAGAGATGGTAAAAATGAGTCATATAAAATTATCTCTAGTTTTCTTTTGCAAGAGCAGCAGTTCTCTCAAGAACATTGCACAGCCTAGTAACCCTAACACTCGTAACTGCAACTGGCAAGTAGAATTAACTATTCTCTCTGCTCACTAGGTCATGCTTTGTACTGCATGACAGATACTTACATGACATATACTATTGTTTTTGTGTTATGTGCATAAATTTTGCCCCTACCTCCTCCCCAAATATTAGAAAGTGGCCCTACTAAGTACAATTTTGCATTGCCATCAAAAGAAAATCAAGACAATATTAAGGATTTTAACAAAAAAAATAGTTCCGTTTTCTCAGAGTACTCATAGAACTCTGAAATATGTTTACTTTAAGCACAGAGTGGTTTCTCTTTCCTCAAGAGGAAGGGAAAAAGGCAGGAAGAGTCAGGGGAAGGAGGAAGAAAGAGAGAAATCAAAAAATTGCATGCGAAGCCACTATTCATCACATATTTAGCCACATGAACACATCTCATAGAGTGGTGCCTCGTGATCTGTAGAGTAAAATGTTCTAAGACTTATGCACATGTGCAACCTCATTTCTGATCTTCATCTATACTGCTTTTTCATATATGTCTACAAAAAGCTTAAATTATAAATTAAACAATTTATAACCACAATAATAGAAAGGACGTGTAATAAATAGGCTGTGATAAAAGTTACATGAACATGTTCTTTCTCTTTTTCTCAAAACATATTATTTTTGAAACTTTTCTTTTGAGATAATATAAGACGAAACAATGCCTACATGATCGGAGGAAGTAAGTTAAATGACAAAGCCATTGTTGCGTAACAGGCTATTCTGGAAAGGTTACTTCAATAAAGCACTACAATAATGGGACAAGTGACACTGCTACCAGACACTGCTACCAAATGACCCCTGGGTGGTTGGCACATAGGGTATTGATACACTGAGCAATGAGATACCCCACACTCCTGGCAGGACTCAGCAAGATAGTGCAAGATTTCATCAGCGTACTCGGAGACTTAGACATTGTTTAGCTTTGGAATTTTCCATCTAATATTTTTGGACTACAGTTAACCAACAATAACCGAAATTGAAGGGTAGTAAAACTGTAAAATGTCAAATTTAGCTATGGGAGTTATTTGTGATTTAGATGTGAAGCACCCAAGTTTCCAAAAAGTCATGTAACTAGCTGAACCAGGATTTGATTTCAAAGACCACACCCTTTACCAAACAGGACACTACCCAGCCCGATAGATATGATACAGGAGTCTAACTTCTTACTGCTTTGCATTTTATGTTGATATTTTATATTTCATATTGGAGTGCTCAGGTAGGAAATAGAATAAGTTTGGTATTTTAAAAAAGTTTTGGAGACTCTTTCTTTTAGAACTCTGTGTGTGTTCCTCTCAGTGTTCCTCTCTAGTCTTCGGGACTTCTTTATTTACAAATGCCTTGTCCTACAAACAATCTCCTGGATTTCTTCTTTTGCTAATACTAATATTCCATAGGTTCATACTTTCCATTTCCATTAAGATTTCTTTGACTCCTGAACCTTACTGAGTTAAGTTTTTGCTTCTTTTAACTATAGGACCTGATTTTTCTTCATTTCTTACCCTCAACCTACTTTCATACTATCTTCCACTTACCTAGACATCAACAAAAGAAGCCACAACAAAAGATTTTTCTATTCATTTCCCAAAACCACATACAAAATTATTAATCCATAATATATTTGAGTTTATCAACCACGTTCTTTCCTTTATACAAAGAAAAGTTTGAAGTGACAGAAACTTGCTGTCATCATGAAGGCTACACTTCATTTATCAAAATGTACCCACCGAATCCTATTATAGACTGTGCAGGTAGTAATCTAAGTGCTGTAAATTTAACAGTCAAAGCAAAAGGCAGAAAGAGAGAGAGAGAGAGAGAGAGAGAGAGAGAGGAGAGAGAGAGACAAATAGAGAAATAGACACACAGACAGAGACAGAGAGATCACTATTTAAATAAAATAAAAAAGTAAACTTCTTAAATCATTGCACTGGCATCCCTTGCAATTTATGTAACATTACTTTACTATTCTCAGGAGCTTAGGGAATTAGTATGTTTATTCCTGAGACTAAACATTGCCTGTATACCTTAACATTCATTCCCTTTGTAGCTTCAAGTGAACAACTGGCAGCAATCATGGTATGAAAGATATATTTAACCCCTATAAACATGATAGATCTTTCCTTTAGTTTATAAATAGAAGAGATCAGTGCAGGAGCAAGAACACACAATCTAGAGTGGGGAATAGTCAGAGCACTTTGGAAACATCATTTCCAAGAATTGTTTTTTCTTTCAACTTTATTTAGGTATGCTTGACAAATAGAAATTATATAAATTTAAGGTGTATGACATGTTTTTATAATATGTACATGCTGTGAAATGATCTCCACAGTGAAGCTGATCAACATATCTGTAACTCATAAATACTGCACATAAGGTCACCAGTTCTTTTTTGTATTGCAACTGAAAGATTCATGCATTAGATTAACCTTTCCCATTGCCCACTTAGCCTTGTAGCCATGATGTGATTTTGCTCTGTTTCTGAATTTGATTTTTTTAAGATTATCTTTGAAAGGGAGATCATTCCATATTTGTCTTTCTGTGTCTACTTTATGTCACATATCTTAATGTCCCACAGGCCTATCCATATTGATGCAAGTAGCCCTATTTATATATTTTTAATTGGTACATGTCTATAGTACATGAAATTTGCAATCATTTTGGGAGTGAGTACATATACATGTCACAGATTGTGCCATTTTTAAATCTCCTTCCCCTTCCCACTCCCATTCCTGCCTCAGCCTCTAAATGCCATTTCTGTATTTTCATTCTTCTTATTATTTTTCTTATTTCACGTTTATGACCCATAAGGCACACATTCAATGAAGTTATTAGGTTTCCATACATGGCATATCTTAATTTTATTTGCCATTTGCTTCTCCCCTCCCCTCTTCCCTCTGACTCCTGGACTACTTTTTCAGTGACAAGAGATATATTCTCTTGTTTCCTTTGACAACCCTTTATTTTCTCTCCGTTTGTACTTTGCCTTACTCACATGAGATACCAGACAGTATTTAAGGTTGTGTGTCTGGTTTATCCCACTCAACATTACACTTTTTAGATGCATCCATTTTCCTACAAATGTTTTAAATGTTTCTTTCTTTGTAGACAAACAGTATTCTATTACATATATTTACCACATTAAAATCCATTCATGTGCTGATTCACAATTTGGCTATTGTGAATTGTGTTGCTATAAACATCAATATGCATGTATCACTGTAATATGATGACTTAGCTCTTTGGGGAAGATACTTAGAAAGGAAATGGCTGGTCACATGAAATTCCCAATTTTAATTATTTGAGAAACCTCTATACTCATTTCTATAATTGTTGTACCAATTTATATTCCCATCAACAATGTAGGAGGGTTCCTTTACCACTGATATCATACCACCATTTGTTCTGGGTGACACCCCTTCTTTCTAGTGTAAGAAGAAATCTTAGCATTGTTTTAACTTGTATTTATCTAATGGCCACATATGTCAAACATTTTTTCATATATTTGTTGGCCATTTGTATCTTCTGAGAAGTGCCTGTTCATTTCACTTGTCCATTTCTCTTTTATTTTATGTGGATTTTTTAAGTTCTTTATAAATTATTCCTCTGTCTGAATAAAGATGTTCCTTGTTCCTAGATAGGCAGAACCAATTTTATCAAAACAGACATTCTTCCAAAACTGTATGCAGATTCAGTACAATCCCAATAAAAATACCAGCAGCATACTCATAGATCTAGAGAAAACAATCCTAAAATACATATGGAACTAGAAGAGACTCAGAATTAGCAAAACTAATTTTGGGAAACAAGCTCAGAGCAGGTGGTGTCACAAGATCTGGCTACAAGCTATACTGCAAAGCAACAGTGATAAAAATGCCATGATACTGGCACAAGACACACATGTGGATGAACAAAACAACAGAGGTTGCAGAAGTGCCCCAGACACATTTTTCTATGTGATCTTTGACAAAGACACCAAAAGCTTACATTGGAGGAAAGATAGCCTATGCAAACAATGGTGCTGGGAAATCTGGAAATATGTTCTCAGATGATTGAAGAAGAAGCCATAGTTCTCACCCCTTATTCAACTAAAATCAAAATATATGAAAGTTCTAACCATTAAAACAATAAACATTGAATCTACTGGTAAAACACTTGAAGTTATAGGCGTTGAAAAGTATTTTTTAAACAGGATCTCAAATATACAAGAAGTAACAGGGAGAATCAATAAATGAAATTACATCAAATTGAAAATTTTCTTCACAGCAAAGTGATTAATTAGTAGAATGAAGAGACAACCTACAAAATGGGAAAACTTTGCATTTACATGCTTTTAAAGAACTAAATAATATCTTATTCTATATATATTACAAATTTTAAATTTAACCATCCACTCACTGATTAGTTACCCTAAACTTTCCTCTAGTAATTTCAGTTTTAGGTGTCTCCATATATGTACTTTCTTAAGGCTTATGTGAAATTCTTGTAAGCCTGATATACTTGAACACTTGAATTTAGTCAATCTGTGCCTTTTTATTAGAGAATGTAGTCAGTTCCTATTTAAAGTAATTATTTATAGGTAAAATCTTACCACTGAGTTTTGATAACTGATTTCTGGCTAGTTTTGTAGATCTTTACTTCCTTTGTTCTTTTCATTTATTGATTTTTTTATCTTTCATCTTTTTCTATCTTCTTTTTTTAAATTGATGATTTTTTGCATTGATACACTTTGAATTTTTTCTCCTATAACTTTTTTTGGTTCTACTACATGTTTTGTAGTTAATATAAGTTTTACATAAAATACTTTAGAGTTATAGTTGACTATTTTAAGCAAAAAAATTCTATCATTTAAAAAAATTCTACACTTTGATTCTTAAAACACTTGGCTTATGCAGTCACTGTTTAAACATTTTAATATTGCATAAGTAAATTATTGTATATATAGTCATTTTTAACATTCTTAAGCATTATGCTAGAATTACAAATAATTTACACATAACCATTATAATCTTACAGTATTATGAATTTGGTTCTTTACTGGTGATTTTTATATTTTCACTTATTTTGTTACTAATTAGCATCCTTTTGTTTTATCTTGAAAAACTGTGCTTAGAGGTAGGAATTAGTGTGCAAAGAATATGAATCTAAGTCTCCAGATTCTTTATTCAATGCTTATTTCATTACTACTATGGAAAGGGGAAAAGAGAACTTATCATACATACATTAATGCTTTAATCTCATTGGTGAAAAATTTTCTAATAGCTCTGAAACCTAAAGTACCAATTTAGTTTTCCTCTTTTTGTCACAGATAACTTGATTTCTTGGCTGCAATTCTTAATTCTATTGAGATATAGAAGGGTCATGGGAGACAGAAGTCACAGAGAGAAACACTGAAAGACTTCCTTTTAAGTATTCTGTGATTGTCTATTTAACTCTTTTTATGTTGATAAAATGTTCCAAAACCATAAAAGAAGAATCTTAAAATAGTGATAGAACAGTAACCTTCTTTGTTGATTAGCCAACCTGGCTTCTGCGGATATTAGATTCTGGACTGAGTATCTGAAACATTCTCTACTATCTGGGCCTTATATTCTTCCTAATAACAAAAATACTATTTGCAGTCATATAACTACTGAACCAGGGATATTTTTATACTTATACTTGCTATAACTGGGGTATTATGTACATTATCAAAACTTGATCCCAATCTGTGGAGCAGCAAGCAACTCATGTCACTTGTCATGTTTTATTCTTTTCATTGTTACTGTTGGTGATGGTCACATTTGAATCATTAGACTTATACTCACTGAGACCTTTCATAATTCAAATAGACACAATCCTAAATGCTGATGATAAGAATGGTGTCTTTTATTGTTCTATCATTAGTTTGGAATAGTAAAATTTCTACTTAAAATGGCCAGTGGCTATGTATTCATTGGACAATCCAAGCATGTGAAATAATCTTGGCAAATGTAGATGGTACAGACCCTAAACTTGAGGGCTCATGCAATTCACATGAATTTAAATATGACTCAGTTCTTACCACATATGGCAGGAAAGGTTATATGGGGAAGGACTGTGTTCTCTCCTCTCAGAACTATCTAAGCCCTTACAGTTCATACAAGCCAGTGTCACAGCAAGAAAGCATGGGTCAGAGCACTTTTCAAGGCTGGCAGTCAGACTAAGTTTCAGAGTCTCTAGATGAATGCTAAAGCCACAGCTTCTAAAGAGATTCTCTCTATTTTAGTTTGTGCTGTACTTAAAAGATCTAACTCTCCTATTTTCCAGCTCACTCTCTTCAACTGTGTGACTCAGTCGTTCAACAACTTTGAAAAGTAGATTGACCTTCAATTTTTATTTCTTTATGCAGAATTCTGGAGACAAGATAATAAAAACCTATATGAGGAGAAGGAGGTAAATTAAAGGGACAATAACTACAAATGTACAAATTTATGTATTATCCTAACATACAGGCAAGCAGTCAATAAAACCAGTTACCACTATCCTTCTTACTCTGGTTATTTCCTCTTTCCCCCATTGTGTGCAAGTGAATTACCCCTAGCATTATCGGCACACATCTACCATTATACAGATAACATTGTTGTTTATTTTTCAATCTATACTCATAACCCATATAAAATACATATAGTATGTAGGAATATATTGAAGTTGTACCATGGAACAAAGTAAACCAGCAGGGTTTGTGGGAAGCATGTATTTTTGTGACAGGGTGGTAGGGTGAACACTGGTTCTCTTAGGAAGACATGATAGACTTGATTAATTCAGTGGGCTGGAGGGGTGCTGAAGCCTGATGAGGAGAGTATGTTAATTACTTTTCTTCATTGCTGAGACAGAATATTCAACACTCAAATTTAAAAGCGAACACTCACAGAGGTTTCAGTCCATAATTGACTGGCTCCAACTCAGGGTGGCATGGTAGGTCACATAGTAGAGGGTGATGTTCACAGCAGGCAAGGGCAGTAAGCAAGTGACAAGCAACACTAGCCCTCTTTCAGTCTCATATATTTTTATCCAGGCTACCCACCCTAGGGCAGGTGGCACTCACATGCAAGGTGGGGCACCCTTAATCTTATCCAGAACTATGTCAGAACAATCAGTGCATTAATTTAGTAAGGACACATCCTTAATCTCAGCATTACACACTATAGACCCATACACCTCTAAAAAAAAGCTCCACCTGTGACCATATCAGGCTTTTGGGGGACAACTAGATACAGTCATAACAGAGGGATAAACAGAGTACTACTGCCAGTGATAAAGAAAGTAGCCATGCTCCACATGAGCACTTGGACGTGAACATGAAGCCATTAGTTCTTAGTGAGGTTTCCTAGTTATCAAGTTACACATCATATTTACCTTTCACTGAGAGTTTTATATATACTTTTATCAACATAGATCTGTAATTTTATGTTATAATGTACAATATTCTTTTGTTCTCTAATTAGGCACAACATACAAGTAATGAAAAATTTTTAAATGTTTAACAAAAATAAGGATTCTATTTAAAAACTTTTCTGTAAAAGCATTTTATAAAAGTATTTTTGACACACAGCCTTTCCCCAGGCAACAAAATCTTATTATTGAAAGTTTTTCAATCTTAAAAATGTCATATTAGCTTTTGCCCTTACCAGAAACTCAAAATAGCAAATGTGATTCATTTTTTCTTTTATTGCAACTGTGTACATTAAGCATATGAAAAGCCTTACAGTAATTGATTGACACACTGTACTTTCTCTCATCCAAATGAATTCTGCTTACAAAAGGTAGGCAATCATTACTCAACTGAACAGGTGGAGCTGAATTATTTAAATCTCATGGCATAGAAGTGCTGACTTTGTAATTTACAAGGAGATGGATTACTGAGATTATGATTATATGCAATGTATTTCATAAGATATCAAGGTCCTTGTATAAAAGGCAAAACTAAAATATATGATAAAATAAAAATGATTATTGAGAAACTAAAACATCACCACTTTAATAATACTAGAAAATTTAAAAAATATATAAGAAGCAATTTTTAAAAATGTGATTTCTCTGACACTATAATTGTCTGAATCAGCCAGACTATTCCAAATTTACTTGTTAAAGTGCAACATAGAAAAAATTCAAACTAAATTGGCTAATGCAAAAAATTATTATTGGTGGGCTCAACTGAAAAATTAAAGTGTCAGTGTTGGCACTTTCAGTTTTAGAGAATGTTTAGGTGGAAATCTGTCATATTCTTTCTACTTCTCTGTAACATCAGTTCTTATGTTCCCTTCATTTCCTCCTTTGTATCACAAGTTTTACAAATCTGATGAAAATTAAAAACGCACAGCAAATATCCTCAACAAATTTCATGTGGAGGAAGCCTTAAAAAACTCAAATATCACTCCCACATACACACAACACTGAATAATCAAAAAGCTACAAGTCAATTATAAAGAGACTGTCATAACATCTTTAATTTATGAAAAATGTTGCACCACATACAGAAGAAAAATAATTAGAATGGCAGCTGATTTCGTACAGTCTAGAAGATAAGAGAACACTGTAAGTTCTGAGAGAAAAATACATCTACCAGCCTAGAATTATATAAACAGAAAAATAATTTTCAAAAATGTAACAAAGTTAAAACTGTAAAAAACCATATTAGTTCCAAAAGAGAATCCTTCAGGAAAAATAAAAATGGTAAACAGATTTGTTTAGATCAGTATAAAGAAGTAAAAATATACCTCAAAATGAGACTACTTATAGAAACCCATTTTCTAATACTTTAATCATTTGGAAAAGAATTGACTCATAAAAATAATAACACTGTACAGGGGATATATGCTATAGACAAAAGTAAAATGTATAATAACAAATTCACAAAGGACAAAGAATGAAGTATATTTTTTATAATTTCTTGCATTTTAAGTGAAAATATTGACCATAGTAAATTAAATAACAGTACCTAGACTCATCACAATAAAAAAATGTATACCTAAATGTCAATATTGGAAGTAACATAAAAATTATCCACTTAATGACAAGACAAAAGGAAAGGATCAGATATATCAAGTACAAAAAAATAGGGTAGATTTCAAACTAGCCTATCAGCAGTTATGTTTAATGTATATGGTCAAAGTAAGTGATCAAGGCAAAATATCTATTCTGTTACACAATTATTTTATAAAAATAATTAAGCCCTTTATGCTGTCCCCAACAAATGTGCTCCAAATATAAAGACACATATAGATTAAATTTAAAAAACTGTTGAAAATACTCTGACTTGGACAATTCAGGTAATGGTAGCACTGCCACTAGTACCTGAGACCCTAGGACCACAGTCTTAAGATCAATACTTATCCATTACTTTCAGAGACTGGGTCACCTCTTCAGTGCCAGAGGCTGTGGTTGTCTGTTCATCCCAGTCTATCTTCTCATGGCAAAGTCACTCTTCTTCATGGCCCAGAAAGCAGGCCTACTGTATTGGGCCAAGAAGGTGGGTTATTGTTCCAAGAAATACTGATGGAAGAACATTGAGCCAAGGAGGATTACTCTTAACCTAAATATCTGATGAAATTTGCTTTGCTGGGTTTTGGATTTGCTTAGAATCTATTGTCTCTTTTTTTTTCCTTTGGGAATGAAAATATCTATCATATGCCTATTGCACTATTGCATTTTTAGAAGCATATAGTTTTGGTTCATGGCTGACGGGGAATTTTGTGTCAGAATAAGTTATACCTCAAGTCTTTTTACTTATGACTCAACATAACTTTGGACTTTAAATTGATACCAGATTGAGTTAAGGCTCTTGGACCCATTGGGATGAGTAATGTATTATTCATATTAGAATATAAATTTTGAAGAGTTAGAGGGTAGAACATTGCAGAATAAATTGTGACCTTCTCCTTCAATTTCATATGTTGAAATTTTAACTTCCAATGCAACTGCATTTAGAGATAAGCAAGTAAGGAGGCAAGGAGGGTTAAATGAGGTCATCAGAGAGCACCCTTAACCCAATAGAAATGAAATCTTCACAGAAAGAAGGGACACCAGGAAGCTCTCTCTCCTGCTGTGTAACCAGATAAAAGGCTAAGGGAGGATGCAATAAGAAACAGCTATTCAAAAGTCAGTAAGGGAGTCCTCAATATAAACCAAACCTGTTGATGCCTTGATATTGACCCCTGAGCCTCCAGAATTATGAAAAAATAAATTTTCTTTATTTTAGACTCAGTTGTAGTATTCTGATATGATAGTCTGAATTGACTAATACAATCATACTTATGGATAAAACTAATTGTATTAAAATCTTGGGACTGTTAAGGTTAATTATCAATTTGACTTTGGAACCACACAATGGATTAGAATCACATGCTTTAAAGTGTATCTGTGTGGGTCATAGAGGCAAAATCTTGTGATGCACATCTGGCACCTTGATGCTTTTTCTGATATTATTCCTTTCTTCAGTTTCCCAGCCACTGTAAACTAAGCCTCTTTGACTCACCATATTCTTCTGACATGATATTTGTGCCTTGAAGTCAGGTGACTATGGACCGAATGCCCAGAAACCATGAGCTGAATTAAACCTCTACTTTATTTTGTTGAATGTTGGGTATTATGTCTCAGTGATGAGAAAGCTAATACAGAAATTAATTTTCTTCAAATGTATCTAAACACTCTACAATAGCCCCAGTAAATATTTAAGTAGGTATTTTTGTAGTCAATCAAAAGTTTATATGGAAATGCAGAACATTTGGAATTACCAAAATGGGTTTTACAAGAACAAATTAATCATACTAAATAATAACATGATTTCAAGACTTTATAAAAGATTCAGTATCTAGCTGATAATTCAGTCCTCATGAATGGTACCTTACATCTACATCTTCACACAATGAAAGGGCAGATAAGTTTCCTGAGGTCTCCTTATGAGGGCACTAATATAATCTTGTCCTCATGACCTAAGCACCTCCCCAAAGTCATACTTCTTAATATTCTACTCTTGGGGATTAAGATTTCCACATGAATTTAGAGAGACATAGTATTGATATCATAGCAATTGATACAGTAGTAACCATATACAAATAAATAAATTTAAAAAAGGAGTTTAGGAATAGACCAAGACAGTGGACAAGTGATTTTAAATAAAAGTGCCAAGACAATTTTATGGGAAAAAGATAGTCTTTGTGACAAATGAGATGAAACTTTTAGAAAATTAAAAAGAAAAAACAAACACATTATTTTAAGGTAAAAAAATACCAAACAAAATAATAATGTGTAAGTTAG
This sequence comes from Hydrochoerus hydrochaeris, assembly GCA_004027455.1. Taxonomy (NCBI): domain Eukaryota; kingdom Metazoa; phylum Chordata; class Mammalia; order Rodentia; family Hydrochaeridae; genus Hydrochoerus; species Hydrochoerus hydrochaeris. Next base: position 93,413 of record PVLA01003624.1, on the reverse strand, counting down.
AATGATTAAAAATGAAAATAAAAGCACTTACTCCATGAAAGACACATTAAGCAAAAAAAAAAAAAAAAAAAAAAAAAAAAAAAAAAAAAAAAAAAAAAAAAAAAAAAAAAAAAAAAAAAAAAAAAAAAAAAAAAAAAAAAAAAAAAAAAAAAAAGGAATGACACAGGTTGGTAAATGATCTAACTCATAAGTACTTATACTCACAATTTATATAGAATGTGTGTAGCGCAACTCCAAGAATACAAACCAATAAAAGATGGGCAAAAATTTCTACTAATACTTCATAAAAATCACAATTAGCAAATAAGCAAAAGAAAATATGCTTACAATCATTACTTAGCAACCAGAGTTAATAACACTACTTACTCACTAGAATGGCTAATGTTAAATTGAGTGACAAAACCAAGTGCTACCCTTGCACGAAACAACTGGAACTCTGATATGCCACTTAAGTAAAGTCAAAATAGAATGGCCACTTGGAAAACAGATAGTTTCTTAGAAAGTTAAAAAAAAACAAGTTGTCATAAAATTCAGTAATTCTTTCCTAGATATCTATCCAGGAGAAATGAAAATTTTTCCACACACATATTTAGGTTTGAATACATGCAGCAACTATTAATAATGGCTGCAAATTAGAAAGAATCCAAATGTTTATCAAATTATAGTTTATACAAAAATGAAATATTGCTCAATATCAAAGAGGAGATAGTATATGCAACATTAATAGCCCTAAAATGCATTATTCTGTATCAAAAATGCCAGAAACAAGACTGCTGAATATATAATTTTATTTGCATAAAATTTTACAAAATATCAAATTATAGTGAAAGAAACAAGACAGTGGTTGCTATGGGTAGGGAAAAGGTATAAATATTGCTAGCAAGGAAACATAAGCTGTTTTGAGGTAGTAGAAATTTTCTGTACTCTATTAGTGACTATGGAACTGTATACATTTTCAAAAACTCAATGCATTTTACACTTAAAATTGCTCAATTTTAGAGCCTATAAAATTAGATTAGAGTCTAATGGAAAATTAAATTAGAGTCTAATGGGATCATCATGTGCTGTGAACATGTGCTGATAAAAAACTTTAAAATTAAAAATATATATGCACATGTAAAGCTTATTTTAAAAATAAAATACTCTTAGGTTATTCACCCAAAAAGAATAACTATGTCTACATACATATTACACTTAAGATCAAACATGATAGCACTGTTTGTCAGAAAGCCAGTGTGTATTAATGGCAAGCACAATTTTATAATTTCCACTTGAAATTTGCTTAGAAATTTGTTATCTTCATACATGATTATTGCAAAAGTATAAATTACAATAATAACCTATGAAAAAGCAATAGAAATAATTATCCAACAGTAATCTTTGCTCTTCCAATTTTTGTACCAAACTTTGTTAGTCAACTTTCCATCACTATAATGAAATACATGAGGTAGATAATTTAAAAGGAGAAAAGGCTTGTTTTGGCTTATTTTGGATGGCAGTGTATGATCAGTTGGCTTACTTGTTTTGGTCCTGTGGTGAACATCATGGTATGAACACATAGAGAGCAAAATGAGTCACCTCTTCGGCCAGGAAATATAAGAGGAGAAAAAGTAAATGAACAATCACTCTTATGGACATGCTTCCAGTGACCTAAAAATCACCTACGAGGCCCTAACTTCTAAGCGTTCTACCATCTCCCAGTAGCGACACTGTGGCACCATTTCCTATATGGACCCAAGGGATCCTTCAGCATTGAATCAGTATAATACAACCTTTCATTATTGCTTTTTTTTAGTCAGAGATATTAATTTTCTTTAAGGATGATGAATACTGTAGTAGCAATATTGCTGCTATAGCTGGAAATCAAAATCGAACTCAAAGAACTAATATTTAGATTTGGCTTCCAAAAGAGAAAATTTCAGTTTAACACCAATGAAGAGGTTTGATATCTTGGCAACACTGAAAAAAACCACCAGATTTTCTAGATTTCAAAGATTATAATTAACTTATTGGTTGCCAGTCTGATTGAAGACACAGTTCAGGATACAGTGTAAGGAGAGATGTGAAAAAGGTAAAATAGGAAAGTGGTGGTAACAAAGATTATGGAAAAGTATGAAGAGTTAGAGAAGGAGAACAAATGCTGGTGTCCTTACCTTTCCCTTTTAGGGCACAGTGTGGAAAGCTTTCAGTAGGAATAGGATATCTGAGGATACTGGGCCACTGGTGAGGAAGTAATCCTTTCTTTAGCTTAATATTTTGTAAAACGTAGTAAAAAACATCCTAATATATCATTTAAAGGGAGAAATTATTAGAATTTAAAGATGCAGTCTATTTCCCCATTTGCTGTTAAAATATATTATCAATTACCCTGGTTTTGAGGATACAAAATCTTAAAGAATGAAGGACTGATACGAAGCAGAATTGATAAAACAAGCCTACAGGCTGCACAAGGTTTAACACTAGAGGAAATAATAATATGAGGATATAACCCCCTTTTTAGATAAAAAACAAAAAGTAATTTGCATAAGGCCACACTGATAATAGGAAATACAATAAATGCTTTAATAAATGTATACAAGGTCAATAATCTTACTGCTGTATTCAATAACTATATTCTAGGTGAGATAATCAACTGTGATGATGACAATAAATACCATATAATTTATGTTTCACAAAATTAAGGGTTTTTTTAGCACACTACAGAAGCATCTTAGACCTCAGGTAAGTTCTGGTCTGTATCTAAGAATAAATATAAATAGTAGCAGAAAGCCTAGGTTCATCATGCTAATGAGTACTTTCCAAGGTCAGCAGAGTTTGTTACTGTTCTTCTTATGGGAGATATGACCATATGAGAAAAAGTGTTGTCCCTTCAAAATGTAGCACAACCTAAAGAAGACCACAAAGCGCTGGCTTCCCCAACAAGTCTCTTACTTACTTCCTGCTTTACCTCATCTACTCAGGATGTATGATTGTTAACACAGTGCCCAGCTTAAGAAGCTGGTGGCTCCCCTCCTTCTATACTATATAAAGACACAAAAAGATGGCATGATGCCATGGAGTTTTAATATTAAGGGTAAATGAGTTACATCCATAAATATTTGCTATATCCAAAGACTGACTTATATAGGTCCAACCACTATTTGAACTCAATAAAGCCAGAAAGATTTTCAAGTGTTACTGTACTGTAGATTACAAAAGTGTTTGCCCTCATTGAAGAACAGAAATTCATTGCTGTAGCTTGACTAAAGAAGAGTGGACATTAGAAAAATGCTGAGCGAGTAAGAGAAACACTAAGAGAAATACTAAGCAATCAGTTAACAATGTTAAGTGTTTGTCTTTCCCCAAGCAACATTTAACCTTCCTATTCTTCCATGGCCTTTCAAATGTCCTCATCTTCTATGATGGGACGTCAGTTGCCTGATGTTCCTTATTGAACTCTGAGCTTCCCATCACTTGGGTGAGTGTTCTAATATGAAGAAGTTCATGAAGTCAAAACACTGAAATATGAATCATTTTAATGGTGAGAAATATATTTGCAAAGATGAAAAATAGAAAAACTCAAGACATTAAAAAGTCTATGAACTGGCTTGAAAATGAAAGCTACCAATAAATAGTTAAAAACAAATGAATGTTGAATGTCTACTTTGTATGCTTTAATTTTGTAACTTGAACAACTATATCCAAGAAGAAAATTTGTAATGTATCAAATAGTGATTTCTTACTGTTTATTTTTTTTTTGAAATTCTGTATTGTTTCTACCCTTTTTTCTGTTTTGCTTCCCCCCTCTTTAAATAAAATTTAAAAAAATATTTTAAAAAAATGAATGCTTTTCTTACACACATGATGTTAGAAGCCCAGAGTGTTTGAATATATGTAAAAATAAAATAAAATAATAATAAATAATAATAAATAATAAATGTACTTCTGCTGTTTCATTTTCCATTGTGGTAAGTTAGTAAGTTTTCTTTTTGCCTTATTTTTTAACCTGAGTATCAACACATTCTCTGATCACTGGTGAGAACATGTGTGGATGTAATTCTACTGAGAAATATGAGACAGCTAAGTAGTTTAAAACATATAATTGTAGCAATAATAACATTCCTAAGGCGTCATTCTATGTGATAATCAGAAATTTAATTAAAAGCATATATAAAATATTTCATATTATAATATTTTTTTAAATATGGCAAATCAAAATCAGTTCAAAAAAGTGAGAAAGTGGCACATTCATGTAAGAGAATATATATTTACATGTTTATTTACAAAAAATATTAATGTGAAGATATACTCATATTAAATATGCAGATGGTTTTTAAATTGTTATTAAATCATATCTCAATTCTGTATAATGTACTTCAGAGTATTGGCTGTGCTCTATGTTTATGGGAATTTTTTCTGCTTCTCTATACTTTTAAATCTCTTAAGGTCATCATTTGGCAACCTTATTTTTTCCTGAATGGCGAATCTTTTCTCCTTGACAACTCGAATAATTCACAATCAATACTAACATCTCTTTAGGGCAACAGATTAATTTCCAAATCTACATGTTTTGGGAAATACTCTCTTAGAGCATCCATTGCCTCGTTTTCTGTATTTTACATTTTACTACACTTTTTATCAACTAGTGCAAATTTTGTGACATTGTTTTGCAAAATTTTTAGTTCTATATTAAATTCTAGATTTACATAAAGAGCTTACAAGAGATAAAAATATAAGAATAATAAAAAGGAATATAGCAAAGGACATTATAGAAAACATAGAATTAACATACTGTGGGAAATAAATTTCAAAAATGTTTAACTCTTTAGCCATTTACCCACAGAAATGCCAACTGAAGCATTGTTATATGTTTCTCTGATCACTTACAAAATTGGAAGTATAACAATAACAAAATAAACTATGATGATAAAATTAGTGTTCTCTCATCAGACCTGAATAAATGTTTCTATTTAGATTGGTTGACTAACAGTCAAAACTGAACTTGGGGAAGAAATCAGACAAAGTTAGGGAAATGAAAAACATGGAAAAACCATCCAATTTCCTTAAAAAAACAATACATGTTTCAAGTGAAAGTTACCAATAAAAAAATTTAATGCATCTTAAAAGAAGAAAGGGAATACTTGAATACCTCCCTTTGGAGTTCTTTCTTAGTAGTAAAGTTTGCACAAGATTGAAACAACATGATATTTTCAATTCTTCTGGGAAAATACCCAGAAGGGGACTAGCTGGATGGAGTTGGACAGTTATATGTGCATCCATGTTTATAGCAGCATGATTTGTAATAGCTAAATCTTGAAAACAACCCAAATGCCCATCAACTTCGGAATGGATAAATAAGTTGTGGTATTTTCATGTAATGAAGTATTACTTAGCTATAAAGAAGGATAAACTTGAGGCTTTTATAGTTAAATGGATACAAATTGAGACCATACTCATAAAGTGAAATATATCAAACTCACATGTGTCAATATCATATTGTCTCCCTAGTGTAAAAAAAAATTAAAAGAGTAATAAGATCCAAAATGTTTAACAGCCATAGTGAAAATGAGAGGGAAAGGAAGTGCTCAAAAAGAGAGGACAGCTGAGATGGAGGATAGGAGAAGACGAAGAAGGGAAAAGATCACATGTAAATGGGATACATATAGGTGTGTGTATATATGTACATACACAGGATAGATAACTATACCACTAATCTCTGCAAGCTCATCCAAAAGAACAGTTTGTCCTTTTATTGTTTGATTGCTTGATAATTTTTTCATGCCTTAATCTTGTAATCTGAACAACTGTTTCTAAGATAACAATATGCCATATATTAACTACTGTTAATTTCCTATTTTTTTTGAAGTTCTGTATTGTTTCTATCTTTTTTTAAAAAAAACCACAGACTGAGAGCTATAAATTGGTAAAAGTAAATAAAATAATGCTTAATTTTTAATCTATGTGGTTTTCATATGTTGATTACTATTTTGTGGTCAGAACACTTACAAATCCACACAGCAATTTTAAACACATATGTTTATTACTTACATTTCATCATATATATCATGATGTAAACCATAAATATATACATCTTTATTTACTAATTTTTGAATAAATAAATAAATAAAATAACTAAAAAAATACTGAAAAGAAAGAAGTGACATACTTTTCCAGAATTCTATTTGTCTGACTTAATTGAAAACATCTGTATTTTTGCACCTTCTGTAGTAATCTATTGTGATATGTTTTGGGAAAAACATGAAGACAATCATACTAATGTGCTATTGGAAAGAAAAGAGTAATGTTAATAGGCTTTTGAAATAATTGTATCTTGAATACCATAACAAGTCTGAAATAAGTGGCAAACTCTTGAAGGTTGTTTGCAAATTCTATCAATGAATCGTTTTGTACTCTGATATTAAAAACCATTAAAATATTCTTAAAAAGTAAATGTTTCTCAGTGAAAATTCTCTTTTATTTTTAAATTTTATGTATGCATATTTATAGATTATCAGAAGAGGTAAAATATATTTCATTTGCAGAGTTATGGCAAAATAAAATGTTTCAAAATCACCATGCTAGAGAAATTCTTAAAAATATCCATTGGGATTCATAAAGAATGTCAATAGCATCACACTTTATAACAAAGAAAAGTGAAAATAATTTAATTTTTTGTCAAAATTTTATTATGATAGACCATAGAATGTCATGTTTTCCAAATCATTTTATCTTTCTACTGAGCAAATAGGAAAAGCATAGTTTCCAATAATTTTGCCATGTAAGTGGGGCCACATAAGTGAGTCCAAAATGTGGGAAAATTATGTAAACACTTTCATAATGGTTATAAATGCCTCATTGTTGTTCCCCTTCTCTTTTTCTTTCTTCCTCTCCTGATTCTCTTCACACTCTTCATCTCCTTTTCTTTTCTCTTCCCTGCCCTCTATTTTTTCTTCCTCACTGAGGTGTCTGTCTTCTCACAACAATCCATGCTGTAAGATGAAGGATGGAACAATGGAGAAGCCTTTTGGTCCTCTGCTTGGAAAATAGTCAGGTAGGAGAGTTGTCCAACAAAGTAAATCTGCATCAGACATTATGTTAACAAGAAATAAGCCACTAAACATTTTAGAATGATTTGTTACTGTATTTTATCCAGCTAAGTTATAGAAATAGATAAATGGTAGTTTAGTCCCGCTACACTTGTTACAGCATTATAAAAGTAAGTGATTTGTAGCCACAGTATAACTAATCTCGAGTGAATCTAAGCCTAAAAAATTACTTGAAGAAAATTGCAAGAATGTGATTTTTATATAAAATTTTAAAATATACATAATGAAGCTATAGACAGTTTAATCTTATTATATTGTGTGTTGAAACAAATAATAAATGAAAGAGAAAAACAAATACAAAAGTAAAGATGTTGGCCACCTTGAGAGTTATTAAGTTAGAATTCAAGAGCATATTCATTCACACAGAGCTTCATGTAATAAAAAGTTGTTTTCAGACTTGCATAATAGATACAAAGACATTTTTGGTGCATTTCTTTTTTATACCTTATCTATATTTTTAGTTTAAACTTTTTATATCTATTCCATATGTTGTATTTTTGTAGATGAATGACTGGAAGTCAGCCCAATTATTGCAAAAGAGGAAAAAAATAATTTCCAGTTAGCAATTCCTCCAAAGAATTTGGCAAGAACATCACCAGGCAGATGTTCAGAAGAATTAGACTATACAGTCAAAAGCAATTGCAACACATTTATTCCTAAGAAGCATAACATATTAATCAAAGGCCAATTGAAGCAATTAATTTAATTTTCAGTCCAGCTAAAATTGAGTAAGCCATAAAGATCTGGTCAATATCTGTGATAATTTTCTCCAATAAAGAATTACAAGCATAAGTTTACTGAGCTTGAAAGTTCCTATAAAGCATGTCTGCCTAAAAAACATTTTGAACAATATTTTTCTTTATAATTTCAAAATCAGCATGAGGAAGCATAACATTAGAATGCAGTGAGTTCTTTGAGATTCTGCAACAGTGGTTTGCAATCTTGTCTGCACACTATAATTACCTGGGGAGTTTTTTTTTTTAAGTCTCAATGCTATCAGAATATCTAGGCATTAACACTTTTAACATCCACCAGATCATTTCAATTCCAGCCAATTTTAGTACCAAGAAACTACAGCAACTCTTTTATTTCACAGTTTAAGGATCTGAGTTTGCAAGAGGAAGACCTCATTGTAAAAAGTCACACAGCTGCCTAATTATTGTCTTTACCTGTCTTCTGTCTTTAATCTTTTGTGTATTACTCTTTCCTCTATATTTTAGACATTTATTTACTCTCAGTTTCTTTCGTATTTTTCTGCCTCGTATTCTTGCCACCTAGCCTTATGGAGGTACAATCTGACAGTGAGTCATCCGTTCTTCCAAAGAGCTCTCTTACTGATGCTGGGGGTGGGGGTGGATCTTTTGGGAGTCTTCATATTCACAACTGTATGGCTTGAAAATGCTGGAAAACTTTTCTCCAATGGCTACTGGGTACTCAAAATCAATGGCTTTGATTTTTTTTCATTCTTTTACATTGCTAGTCTTGATTGGAATGATATATGCCTTTGTAACCAGATACTGGAGATTCAAGAATGTCTTCTATAACAGCGAAAAATTTCACAGTGCATCTTTGACCTGGTTCTCCCTCTCTCCTTGCTTATTTGATTTTTTTTTCTACTTCCTTAGGTCTCATTTTCAAATAAAGTATTTGAATGTAAACCTTTGTTTCAAGCTGTTACTCATGAAGAATTCCAGAGAAAACATCACTCCTCTCTTATCTGTAATCTTAATGTCATGGCTCATATCCAGTCTTCTTGGAAGTTATTAAAAACATCACTACCATGACCTACGTCTCTTCATGTAAATGTTCTAATAAAGTCTCAGTAGAGTTAGGGAGATGCATTTGCTACTTTGAGAACTTTTCATAACTTTTCGTTGGAAAAGGTGAAATAATAGTTGAGTATCAACAGGAAAGAAAAATATCATGAAAAAATAGGACATTAAAAAAAATGAGTAGTTCAAAGGTGCAAAGAAACTGAGAATAATACCAAGAACTTGAAATGAGAAAAGAATATTTGTAAATAAACTTTTTTCTATGCAAAGTACTCTAAATAACTTTTCATTGTCTCATGAAGAATATTGGTACAGCTATCATTAATATGTTCCAGTTTAGATCTGAAATTTCTCCTAAAGCCCTAAGGTTAAGGATTTTGTCTCTCACCTATGTCACTAGAGTGAAACTTTTTAGAGACTGAGCCTAGTGGAAGGAATTTGAAAGGGATATGGGGATGCTAGTTTTTTCCTCTTTCTCTTTGCTTTCTGACTGTCACAAGGTGAACAAATTTTTCTCCCAGGTACTCTTGCCACCTGAAACCACAAGGCAAAATAAATTCTTCCTCCTTACACTTTGATTATCTCGGCCATTTTTGTCTCAGTGATAGAAAGTTAATTAATACAACTATATCAAATCATGTAAGTTTTTCTACGCCAGTACATATTTCTAGTAATACATTCACAAAAATATTCACTGTACCTGAATATAGTTGCTAGAAACATTACTCATCCTAAAATGCACTTGCATTTACCTGTTTACATATTCTTAATATCTTTGAAACTCAGAAAATATAATTATTATAATTGGCAAATTAGTAATGAGTAATTATTGAATTTCCACCTGAGTTCCTAAGGCAATAAAGGGCAGGATACTAGATTAAATATCCCTGGCTACAAGTAAATAAGGGATATGCCGTTTACTTTTCCAATAAGTGACATACTTATATCTAGGCACCAAATCCTTACTTGTTCAGATTCTTGAGTAAGTCTCTCCCCAAGATTCATCACTAAGGGGTGTCTAAACATATTACCACATACCCTGGGCCCAGAAAATTCCAGCCATGACAGAGGATTTAATCTGTACACAACTTCTATATTTTCTGTATCTTCCTTACATCTTTCTTCCTTTTCTTATTAACCAGGTTTTTCCCTCAAAGGGACTTACTGACTTGTCCCAAAAGAAATGTTCAAGCTCTTCCAAATCTGTCATATTTTAATAAAGTTCCATCTTCACATAATGAAAGTCTCCAAAACTCTGCTAGTATATTAAAAGAAAGATAAACGTACTTAATATCCAAATATGTTGTGGATTCTTGGAGAGGGTGTTAGACAGTGTTGCTACAAGTTTTAAAAACTGAAGTAGCCTTCGAGACAGCTCAGCATCACTGTCACATGTTGAAAGTGAAGAACCACAATCCAGTTATGATGCCTATAATCAGGGGTAATGTTGGGAAAGAAAACATATATTTTTGTTTTCTTGTTTGTTTTTTTCTCTTGCATCATGGAGAATTATACCATAAAAAAGATCATAACAAATCTAAAGCGTCTTATGAAGCCCATTTTTCAGAATACCACAGTTCTGTTTGTCAAGTTTACCTGGAGGGAGACTCTGGTGTGAAGAGCCATCAATATGGAAACTGCAGAAGAGACAACACCTACATCGCTGGGACTAAAACTTTCCTAGGTGTGAGAAAACTACCAAAAACCAGTTAAAAGACATTCAAAGTATATGACAACTAAGTGATATCAATCCTTGGAGAAGAAAAGGATCCATTCATACTTTGCTTCCTCTACTTGTCTCCAAGAAATCCAGTCTCCCCCATTGGCCAATGACTTCAGCACCATACTGGTCAATGCCAAGTGCTTTCAAATTATCCTTTCTCCAAACTCACATTCCTATGCATTTAAACTACAGAAGAACAATATCCTATTCATCTAGTTCACATGAAGTGTGACAACATAATAATAGTGCTTGCATGGACAATGTTATGCTTTGCAATTCAATCATTACTGCAATAGAATGATGGTTTAAATAGTCTCTAGAAAAAGAATTTGGAAAAGAATGGTTTGTACTGATACTCTCATTTTAGAGGTGACTACCTCCTCTGACATGCATCAACCTAGAAAATGCAAACTATGGGAATGAGGTGATGCACTTTTCACAAACTAGATAAGGTGCTGATCAAATGCTGTGTGATAAGAAGAGCTGGTGCATGGCAGCTGTTCCAGTGCCCTAAGGCCCTTATTCGAATCTGACCTAATTGCAGCAAATACTGATGAATCCACAAAAGACTTCGTTTCTACCAGGTATTGCTCACCAAAACTGTCACTATAGGGTCACACAATTTCTTTACCATATATTAAGGGAAATGAATCTAAATTGACTTATCACATATTTGAAAGTTAGGGGATGTCATAAAAATGTGTGCTCTGAAAAGAGAGTAAGGTAGTAAAACAAGCAACAGTCCAATAAGTGAACATACAGGAAGAAAACAGTACAGAATCATAGAAAAAAGGTCCCATAGAAACAATTACAAAAGAGCTACTTAAATAGCAATCAGAAATATTCAAAACACATACTCAAAGAGGCAAAGACAGGAAATATACAGATGGATATATGTTTATGCATATATAGATCTGGAAGCATGAAGAAAAGATACACCTGAAGACACAGTGTATTCTGTCACTTGGGCCAGATTAAACTGCACTTTCCAGGTTTCCCTTCTCATTATGTTTTCAGCTGGGTTGTGCCAGAGAAAGACTTGTTAAAGATTAGGAAGATTTGGAAAATTTGAAAGATGGCGTAAAGCACCAGGCATTTTGTAGGTTACACCATTTACTTATGCTCTCATTCACTTTTTTGATGTGAAACACAATTTACAATTGCTCTATTTTTTTCTGGGTTCTTTTAATTCTCCTGCTTGTGCATGCATGTGTGTGTATCTGTGTATATACATGTGTGTGCATGTGTGTGTGTGTGTTTTCATGTGTGTGCTGAACTTCATGACTGACAAAAGTGCCTGACTGACTTGCAAGAAACTCACATCATCAAACTAAAAGAAAATAAGATTGATGTTTGTGTTTCCAACTTGTTTCTGCCAACACCTCACAAGGAATGTAATTATTACATAGTGCAAACATGGACTAATAAAAGATAAAAGCAGTAAAAATATATATTTGAACATTTTTACCACTAATCTTACCTTTAACTTAAAATGTATACTAAACTACATGTTCTGAAAGATGATATTGTAACTATGGATCGCATTCTAATTTACAGTCTCTTTTAAATATCACTGAGTCACCCAAATGAGCTTCTAACTTGAATAATTCTTATGCAAATATTGACATTATTTGAAATACACAGAATATAACTACAAATTATAGCCAGAATTATTGACTGTAAATATTTCTTCTTTATAAGTTTGATCAATAGCAATAAAACTCCTGCAGTCAACTAGTGTTAATCTCAATATAATTCATTATGGTTTGGCAAATTATCTTTATACTATGACCTTCTATGAAATGAATACCTCACTAATTCTTAGAATTGTCTTCAACTTTACTGTGAAGCAAAGAAAACTAAACTTTATTTGGTTCAGGTACATGGAATCTACAGTATCATGCATCAGAATCATATGAGTAACACTGATACTTTTTAGTGTTCTAGCAGAAACATTTTATAAGCTTAAAAATAAATCAAATTTATTTCAAGCATATATTATAACTGAATATGCCCGAAATAGTTTGTAATAAAGAGTCACATTTCAATTTTTTTCATATAAGATAAATCTTTGAGGATCCATGTGCATTTAAACTTTTAGCTTATCTCAAGACTAACCATGTTTAAAGAGTTTGATAAACAAGTGTAGCCAGTGATTTCCATTTGGGACAACGCAGTTTCAGTTAGTCTTTTGGCTAAAAGAAGATGGTTAGGGCAATCCTCTTGGGGTCCCTTCTTTCTTTCTCTCTCAGACAGAAGCTTCTTTCTCTCATTATATTCTGCTGTTAATCTCCATTGTTTCTAAAATTCATTCTTCAATTAGACATATAGTATGTTGGGAGTTTCATCTCCCTATATCATTTGAAGGTCTTCCATCAAGATTATTGGATGGAGATGGGCAACTCGGTGCCAAAGCTCCTTACTCCTTGGCAATGCATTCTTAAGCACTGGAAGATGCTCGACTTTTCCATGTTAAAAAAGAGCTGTTTGATATTTCTCTGTATGTGTGTGTGGCCTACCTACTCCTTAGAACAAAAATAGAATACAGAGGACTTAAGGCTATATGCCTACCCAAGATAAAAATGTCTGGGGTCTATCAAATGCCATTAGATAGAACTTCTGCAGACTATCCATGACTGCAGATCAATAACTATGTTCCCCTTCAGCCTGAAGAAGCCAGATCAGCCATCACCCATCACTCCTTCACAGAAGTTCGTGTTACAGGCAGTTGAGTTAGATAGAAATATTATAGGCAATCAGACAGAGATGGGTCCTCGAAGAACCCAGTGCAAAAGGCTGGATACCTTGCAACTGTGCTGGAGACAAACACCTTCCACTGCGGGCCAGGTCTCAAGACAAAAAAAAAAAAAAGAAAAGAAAAGAAATAAATGCACCCACATCCTAAATAGTTCTATCACCCTGAGGAAGCCAGGAGTCACCATCTCAACCCTGTGTGGGAAAAGTCACTGTTCTGTATGCATGCCACTTGCTACATGACTGGCTTCCCCATTTGTCCCCAATTTAACCTGAACAATTAATCTTATTGGTTGATCACAATTCTGTCCCACCTCATGCCCACCTGCCTTGAGAGTTACCATGTTTTCCCCACCTTAGACCTGCCTCACTTTGTGGTTTTACTCTATAAAATTCCCTAGAAAAGACAGAGCCTTTGGCAACCCACTTGGGACCCCTTCTGTCTCAGACAGAGGCTTTCTTTCTCTCAATAATATATTCTGCTCTTTAAAAAAAAAAAAAAGGCTGGTAAACTTGAATACTCTTACCATACTTATAGAGGTCCATTTTCTTCCCTTTATTGTGTTGTGGAAATTTATATTTGTAATCCATGGAAATGTTAGTGGAATCCTGGTAAACTGATTTTAATCTGCCACCTCCTGTGCAACCCATGGTGAGAATAAAGATACTAAGACAAATTTATAGTTAAGGGAAGTCAAGGGGTCCTGAATCTAGTTCAGATGGTTTCATGAAACAAAGGCCTCAACCCAGGCTTAACCTGGATTTTATTAATTCTTGAAGGAGGGAGTGGCAAGAGAATGAGTGACTGTAAGAACAGCAGGATTTATGTGACTACTGTGAGCTGGGCTAGCTAGGAGGCCAAAAAAGCACCTCTGTAATACACAAAGAGAAGGATATACAGAAAGACCAATCTGTGAGACACAATTGGGATAGCATTTAATGTCTAGAAGGCTGGTGGTGTAGTTCTAATGTGCAAACCTTTTCTGCCCCAGGAAGTCATAGCCTCTTACATCAAGGTTCAAACCCAGGAGTGTTGGCTCTGTATCTCCCTCGGCTCAACTGTTTAGGGAGACACTGAGGTGGGGAAATAACCATTGCCATCTGGTTTTAAAGATTACACTTTAATACTTCAGCCAGCCCTATTGCTTAGAGACAATTGAAGGGAAAAGGAAATAGCTTGACTAGCTCTGTACCTACCAGTACATGGAGATAGGGGCAGGTGTAGCCCAAGTGGAGGTAATTGCTCTGTTTTCAAGGAGAGCTGTCCAGGTGGTGTTCTACACATACTCCGGAAACAAAAGCACAAGAAAATTTCCATCCACCAGAGACTGTGTAATGATAAAGCCCAGAGAACTTTTCAAACTGGCAAGCTCCTCTTTTCCAAGAAGACAGTCCCCTAAGTAACCTGGATGGACTATACCTTGTCTCATTAGAGCATAACCAATGCAGAGAGCCTATCTGGGTCCAGAATATGTTAGCCCTTTTATAGGTACATTGTACAGTCACCTGCTTTGGTCTGTCTCTGACCATAGAACTCTATGTGTTGTTCAGTAGCTAAGACAGGACTCAGAGCTTTGCAAATGTATTTCTTTGTTTGTTTGTTTCTTTGTTTCTATTTCTGTTTTTATTTTTAGTACCAGGGGTTGAACTCAGGACCTCATGCTTGCCAGGCAGGCACTTATGCTGCTAAGCTAAATTCCCACCCCCCCCAGAGTACTTCTTGTTACAACTGGATCCAACTGACCGCTTGGCAGGAAATTGTATGGCTCACACTGGACATGTTTGATACTACTGGATATGGGTACCTGGGAAGACTCAATACTGGCAGAAATCAGATTCTTAAGAATAAATAGGCAAGGCCCAAGATTGGTTATGTTGGAAAAATCCAATATATCACACTGCAAATTTGTTTAACATGCTGGGAAATGGCACAAGAAGCAACTAGGCTGAGACATAGAAAAGCAAGAGTTCCTTTTTGGATCTCATTCATGTGGGAATATAGGTATTAAATCCACTCTAACAACAGCAATTGTGATACTGACCATGCCCCTGCCAATTAAAATTGCAAAAAAAAAAATACTATGGCCATAATTATAATAGCTTAAATTTTCTAGATGAACACTGAGTACCAGCCAACATGCCAAGTGCTCTTACAAATATTTTACTATATTCTACAACTCTGAGCCATTTTATTTCCACTTTAAAGACAAGATAGTGGAGATTCAAAAGTAACTTTTCCAATATCACATTACTAGAAAGTAGAAAAATGATATGAGAACTGTCTGTGATCTGAAACATGTGTATGCAAGTTGAGTAATATTAGATGCTGCAACATGCTGGGAATTTAGCTCAGTGGCATAAGCGCCTGCCTGGCAATCATGAAGTTGTGAGTTCAATCCCAGTACCGAGAAAAAAAAAAGTGAGAGAGATGTTGCAACATTATAAAAATAAAGGTGTTTTTACTTAGCCACTGAAGTTCCTATTAGCCTTTGTTTACTTTCAACAAATGGCAGGATTATCTTAGTCCAGTAAGGGATTTGTAAGAAAATACCATAAGCTAGTTCATTTATAAAAAATAGAAATTTATATTTCAAGGTCTAGAAGTTACAAAGCCCAAAAGCAAGGCACTGAGGTACTAGCAGAATGGTAACTGGTGAGAACCTACCCCCCAAATTCATAAAAAATGTTTTCCTGTTGCACCTTCACATAGGAGAAAACAAGTTCAGTCAACGATCAATTGATCCTGTTTTACAAGGCTACGGGGACCTTCAGGATTCAACCATCCACCACAAAACTCCATTTCCTGATATCAGTAGCTTTGATCATTAGGTTTCAGTATATGAATTGGAGGTGAGGCCACAAACATTCAAATCATAGCAAGAGGATTGTAGAGTTTCATAGCAATAAGTCATAGCTGAGGACTTATTGGGGTCATCTGACCAAGTGCAACGTTACATGAACCGAAATGGTCACTTCTTGCTTGGAGCCTTAAAAATGCTAGAATTTTAACACTTCAGGCATACCTATGATTTCTCTTTCTTTCTTTCTTTCTTTCTTTCTTTCTTTCTTTCTTTCTTTCTTTCTTTCTCTCTCTCTCTCTCTCTCTCTCTTTCTTTCTTTCTTTCTTTCTTTCTTTCTTTCTTTCTTTTTTTTTGTTTTGGTGATCAGAAGAATTTCTTGCATCATTCATGTTGTATAAGAGAGTTCATGTTGTATAACTTTGCAAGATTAATGTTATAATTTTCATTTTTAAAGATGGATCCATTTAAAGCTTAATATAAGAGAGATTATATTCACATTTTCTAACCTTCTCTTTTGGGCTTTTTTTGCTACTGCAGCTAATTTCAACCCTTTAACCCTAAAAGATGTAGAGAAAGCTGACACTGTCACGTTGGAGCTTTGCATGCAAGCATTGCAGAACAGGGAGCACCTTCTCACTAGGCTCTTGTATTTCAGCAGCATCACCAAACCAATACACAGCTTCTTTTCCAGTGAAGAACCACCTCAAAGACTTGGAACACAGATAATTTTTTGAAACTTTTATTGTGCTTTATATCAGTCAGTGGGTCTTAAAAGGAAGATTATGTCTATCACAAAGAGTTTTATAAATACTATCATACAAATAAACTATACAGAAAATCAGACAATTTGAATTCCATATTTATAAATAAATGTAGCAAAATACAGTACACCAAGCCATCTAGTAACACATTCAGCCCTCCATAACCACAGGTTTCTATATCCATGAATTAAACCAACTGCAGAACAAAAGTATTTTTTAAATATACCTATTGTAACAATGTACAGATGTCTTCCTTCTCATTAGTCTCTAAAAGACATGGTGTAGCAACTATTTGCATAGCATTTACAATGTCATAGGTATTATAGATAATCTAGAGGTTAAAATATACTGGAGAGTATGCATAAATATATGTAATTCTGTGCTGCCTTATATAAGAAACTTGAATATCCTCAAATTTTGGTGTCCACAGAGAATGTGCTGGTTAACCCTGATTGGGTTAACTTGGCTGGTTTAGGGCCCACAAAGGAATTGGTGGCATGCATCTTCATAGGTCATACAATGTTTAATTAAAACTCAAGGAATGATGGAGAGAAGTATGAACAAATGTAAGGAAAAGGGCATAGTATAATGCTGAATCAATTTTGGTTCAATCCAAAAATGAGTTTTAAAACTAATATCAGTTTTGATAAACCAAAAAAAAAGTGAGCCTGAAAATCATGTAATCTAAAACTTTTCTATAAAGAGGACCTACATAAAGTACAAATTATAAACATGGTAAGAGAATTTCATAGCTCCCATGCATTTTAGATCTTGTTTCTTTTTGGATTTTAAGCATACAAAATTTTAGCATTGTATTTTACTGCTCTGATCTACTTTGGCATATCATGACAACAATATTAAATGAAAAAGTAAAAATAAGATATTATTTAGTTGTAATTGATGAGATGTTTGTGTGTTTGCTGATTTGGAGAGAGTTAAAAAGTGACAAAGAAAAGAGAAAATGAAGGAAAGTATGGGAAATGTTGAGTGGAAATATGCAAAAATTTATGATTGTCTTCTTTCTAAACTGGGTTTGTGAGTGAAATATTCCTTTTATAATTATAGTTAACATTTAAAAGGTATTTTCCAAACAATGTGATCAAATGAAGAAAAAGTACAATTAGTTCTCTAACTCTTTGACTCTATACTAAACAAAGCTGGCAAAATAAATTAATGGAATTAAAGTCATTTTTCAGTTAATTACCTAGGTGTATGATGTATAACGACAGGTATATTAACAACCCTTGAATGATGTTATACCAGAGAAATTTCAATTTGCTTTCAAGCTTATGACTAATATTAAGTCTCTCTATTTTAAAACCATTTTATGGACAAAACAATTCAGAAAACAAAATAATCAGATTATCTTCAGCTGTGTTTAAGGCCTACAAGTTCAAAGTGGGGCCAAGTAGATTCATTTCTAGTTTGTCTCATTCTTGTACAATCCAAAGTCCCCACAAATTCTCTTGAAAATGTAGAACTTTAAACAGTGCTTAGAATTATGACCTCAAAAACATGTGGATGGTCTATTTCTTAAAACCAGAGAATTTTCTCTTGAAATGGTTCAGAGGTTGAAATGAATTTTGGAAGCACATGTTGTAAAGTGACAAATCATCTCAATTTTTCTTGTTGTTCAATGAAGTTCCAGTTGGAGGAGGAGACACTTGACATCTCAGTGTAGAAGAAAATAGACTGAATAGCATGTGTTTCTAAAACTTGCTGTGTATTTAGACAATGCAAATATACTTGCTACAGATTTTGGGAGAGCATGTTTTACTCCAAACACTTAAGCTGAAAGAATAAGAAAGTAAAATCATTTTTAAAAATCACTAAGTAGAATATAGAACTAAATACTAAGTTACATTAAAATTTTTGTGTTAAGAAGTTGCAAGCAGAAGTAAATAATTATGAACTAGGAAAGTCAGTTACAGCAATGAAAGAGTATGTTTGGGCCTTGAAAGATGATGATGAGGAAGAAGAGGTCAGTGAAGACAATGTTTACATGAACTGAGGAGATACTAAAATTTTGCACTGTGCTTTGCATACATTATTTCATTTAACCTTTACAGAAACTTAAAGGGTTTAAATATTATCTTCTTCATGCTATAGATGAAGAAAATGAAATACGAAACATTAAGTGACTTACCAAGTAGAAGTAATATTACAACCTAGAGAGAGTTTTCAGATTTCTGTGCCAATTTCCCACCCTGTTATTTTGAGTAATATCTTCTATGATTCTCTCTATCTCTATCTCTGCTTCTCTCTCTCTTATACACACACACACACACACACACACTAAATTGTTAAGAATCCCCTATCCTGATGCCTGCACTATTCTTTGTTCACTTGCTAGATGATTCAATTGATTATTCTAACATCATGTTTTTGTTGAATCATGAGTAAGATAGAGAAAAGTTTTGGAAATGCTGAAGAAGAATCTAACCACGTTTAAGAATAAGTCATGAGTTTGTTAAAATTATATATTCATAGACATACCAGCTCGGATTTTTTGTTTAATTTGTTTAGAGGTGTTCCTAATCTGCGATCTCAAAAAATATTGTCTTAATATAGAGTGTTTGGAAGAGCATTTGAAATCAATAACTTGTGCATTACCCATAAAGCAGTTGGGTCCAAGACTTAGCTAACTCTACTGACAAATTTCTCTCTCGTCAAAGCATCTCTGAGGCCACTGCATCATTCATTTAAGAAAAAATAATCTTTTAATCAAGACTATGACTCAGCCATTATGACAAATTTTTCAATTAAAATTTAAAAAATGGTCCCTTCCCTTAAGACATTCATTGTTGGCAGAGAAAGATACTGAGCTCAACAACCCAGTACAGTAGATATCAGAATTGTTTTCTGCCTGAATTCAGTGAGATCTCCCCAGAGGAGAACTGGAGTCTTCTGGCTACCATCCATTTTTCTGGTTCTTTTCAGTGTTTCTTGCCACACTATGTACTATGGGTTCCATTGACATCATTTCACTTAACTTTAACAAAGCCAATAAAGTAAACAATAGAGATTTGAAAGACAAGGAAACTGGGACTTTGAAAGACTTCAAAAATTATCAAAGGATGTATACCCACTGACCAAAAAGAGAATTTAAACCACAGATATGTGTCCCAAAGTCCAAAAGCACACTCTTCACATTTGGAAATCATCAAGTATTTGAAGAATGTTTATCTCAGAAAACGAATAGTACCGTGTATCCTTTGCACAAGGAAATTCCTCTGATTTTAATCTTTTTTTTGCCTATTTCCAATAAGTAACGTAATAGTTAAATAGAAAAACTCACATCTTGCTTGTTGAACAATGAGTTATTTTACAATGACTATAACAACGTTTCAAAGTCAAACACAACTACGTTTTGTTGGCTTATATTTGGTTTGGCTCCTGTCATGAATCAACAAAACACATGTTCCTTTCCCAGGAAATAATTTTTTTTCTCTTACTGGGATCTATGCTCATATCTTCTGCAAACTGTTGTTTATAAAGCATTTTGTTGTGGCTCAAGAAAATGAAATTGGAGATTAGCAGACTGAAATTGCACTCTATTCAAATAATTACTTTTTCTAGAATGCAACATATATGATATGATACTACTTAATCTTGTTAATAGTTCTTGTGGATAAAAATATTAGGATTTGACTTAATCATTCTGTCAGGTTCTACACTGGAAAAAATAATAAGTTGAATGTGTTAAGTAAATGAACAAATGTTTAAATTTAGTGTGAGAGGAAGTTTCTAAAGATTTATCTGAGAAAATTTAAAGTAGTAGCCAACCATTCAGAGCTAGAATTTCATCATTAGAATTTGGGCAAATATTGTATATAGAGGAGACATGATCTGGAGGATTATACTTTGAGTTCAAGTATTTACTATTCCTATTTGGTAAGAGTTCATGGGAGAACAGTTGTAAGACTGAAATGTAAATATTGATTAATAAGAGAGATAGATTGCATATGTGTATGGTTGCTTTATTTTTTCATCTGCCATTTTCATGTTTGTCTCCCTGTATTAATCTTTCCCTTTTATGAAACTTTCTCTTAGAATCAATTAGTGAATATACACACTACTGGCATAAGTGTTGGTGTGTATAATACATCTGAACATGTAGATAATTTAAAATATTTAAGTGTTTTTATTGATATTACAGTATATGTTTTCTTCTGTGCAAAAAAAATATTAATCAACATAGAAAAATTTCCCAGGTGTTTGAAAGATTCTGACTTCTTATGTATCACAGAAAAGTTCTAAAACTGAGCTGTTTTAGATTTTACTAGTAAAATCTAATAAACTATTTCTTAGTATTTAATATTTCAAGTATCAAAAAATGAGTTTTTCTCCCATTTTCCTGATAGATTAATTCACTTCAACTTCACTACTCAGAAATTCTGTGCTAAATAGTTTTTGCTTTCCTATGTTCCAGGATCTTAGGCATGAATTTTCTCCACCAGTTGTATTCAATTTCCCCAATAGTTTTATTCATTTTATCTGATAATAAAGTAATCCCATTCTTATCGTGAATAACCATATAAGTAATTCATTTCAAGGAACTTGAAATACAAATATTTTTAAAAGGATCATGTTTAGAGATATTTAAATATTCAATATAGATTGAAAGCCTTTCCTAATGCCCTTAATGATTAAATCAAGAACATTAAAAGCAAATACAAAACATGCAGTGATTAACAGAAATTGTCCACAATGCTATTGTTACCAGACTGTGAGAAATCAGGAAGTTATTATTGTAGAAGTTGGCTTTAATTTTTTACTAAATTTTAATTTTTACAAACATATCCAAGAAAAGACCAGGATTAAACAAACAGATTAGAAATGAAGACTGTGAGTTAGCAGAAAAAAATGGACAATCAAAGGAAATTGGAAAAATAAAACAGTGAATGTGAATTTAAGAAGATGAAGTTATTCTTGTCCTCTACAACATTTGTGCCAACCATAATCTATCATTTCTCAAAGTATATAATAATTCTTTAAATTTATTTTTTCTTTCTATGAAACTATGCATTATTCAAAGACAGAGATCTCATATTTTTATCTTTACATGTCTAAAATCTATCATAATTCCTCAAATAGAGAAATTTATGTCACTGAGTCAAAAAGTAAGTGAATGAATGAGTATCTCATTCATTGGATGAAGCGAGAGATTAACTGACAAAAAGAACGGTTGAAGTGATAATGTTGGGGAAGGAAGAGATGAACAGTTGCTGAAGGATGCTGAGATTAAAAATTTATACAAATAAGCTGTGCTTTGGGAACAAATAATATGGCTGGTTCAGGAGGCCCCATGCTGAAGTAGATGTAGATTGGAGGGTGAAGTCTGGTTTCAAAGTCTAAGCAATAACTTAAGTCAGAATTGAGTTAGTAGTTATGAACATGGGGTTAGAGAGAGGTCATAATCCAACAGAGTAACAGAAGTAATTGTGCTGCCTGACTTTGTTGCTCCATAGAACTTAAAGATCTGCTCCTTTCGGGCTTAGCTCTCATGATAGCCTTAAAGCAGTAAACGCAGGGACTGGCCATGAGTGGGATTTCTACTCTTGAAGCAGTGTGAGGGGGCCGGAGATATAGCTCAGAGGCACAGTACCTGCCTCAGTAAGTATGAGGTCATGAGTTCAATTCCTGGTACAAAACAACAACAACAACAAAACCTGTGTGAGGGTTTGAAATAGTCTGTATGGCTAGGCAAGATTTAGTCCTTTTGGATTTACGCACCTATTTGTATTTACTGTCATGGTGGGCCTGTGTAATTTCCCTTCTTCCTGGGCCCTTGATGCTCATAAATTTCCCAGTGACACTGGAGCTTAGGTTTCTATACCCTCCTAGTCATTTGCAGCCCTGCTTATATTCCCTGCTTCCAGTCAAAATAATTCCTTAGAAAATCTCTGTACATGTATCTTCTCATATCCTGGTGTGGATCACAATTGCCCATCTGATACCAATAAATGCTCCTATCTCAAAACATTCAAATTAAACCTTATTTTATTCTAGAAAGACAATATTTTATTATTACTCTTGACATAATGATTTGGAAAATTGATTATCCTGGCTTTTTCTTCTTTTTCTTTAAATCATTCTCTGTGCCACTAGGAAAGGTCATCTCTTATAGAGTTAGGCATAATTACTGAATCGCAATACATGACTAAATATAAAGTATTAAAATTTCTAGTTCAAAAGTAAATCTAAGGATTTTCACTTGCCTACATTATAAAATGACATTTTTTCATAACATAATAGAGTTTAGACAGGGACAATTTAGAAAAGAAGGCACATTTAGTTTGAGGCTTCATAAACATGTGATGCTAGTAGCATGAATAAGTCCAGTTGTAAAAGAACATTTACAACTAAAAAGAAAGGTTAATTTTTTTTTTGTACTGGGAATCAAACACAGCACCTTGTACTTGCCAGGCAGGTGCTATGTTGCTGAGCTAAATCTCTGACCAAAGGTCAGATCTAAAGATACATACTTCTAACTAAATAATGACTTCTAATAATGAATACTTCTGATTAAATCATGGAAAACAGAGAACAACAAAAATAGAAAAATTCAGAGAAAAATAAAGTGAATAGGGGGATTTTTTTTTTTTTGGTTAAATAGAGAATGTTGAAAGAGAAGAAAAAAGCTGAGAGATTTCTCAAATAATATTTTTAACTATAACAAATTCCCAAATAAATCAAGGTTGAAGATCATTTTGGAGATGCCTAGTTTTGGGTTGATAATTTGGGAACAGTTTAAGAAGTGTGCCTAGAGTGAAAGTTGAAGTGACCAGAGGCAGTCAGGTGGAGAAAGAAGTCTATGCACCAGTTTCAGAAGGTCTGATCCTGAGTGAAAATGGGAAGAGGAAAATACTATGAAGATGAATTAGATACGGGTGAAGAGTTTATTCTTTTGAATAAGAAAAATTTTACATGGATGAATGTAACTAAACCTATGTTTTGTTCTCCAAGTACATTACACTACTAATGTAGGACTGAAATATTTCAAAGATATATCAGAAACTACATGTGATGTTCTCAATCAGGAAGTGAATTCACTGGATAAGTTTTCATCGGAGAAAGAGTCAGCATATTTCTAAAATATTAGCTCTTTCCTTGTCCTTGAGGTACTATCTCTACATAGTTGCTAATTGTCTTTTATAATTCACACTGTGACATCCCTTGCATAAAATATGATGAGACTAAGGACTAAACAAACTCTCCTTCATAGCTGCAATCTGGGAGCCTGATGGCAGAGAATGACTCCCTGGCTTAACTATTTCATTCTTAGCATCAGCTCCCTAAAAGCTTCTCAGTCAGAAAGACCTTGTAGGAAGCAGCACATAAGGCAATTTCTGTGTTGACATGAAATAACCTCTGCCCATCTATTTGAAAGGGCTCTGCATTCCTAACAGTAAATACAGCATGAAACAAGGAAAGAAAAGCACCTTCAATAACAAACAAAAAGAGCTGATTGTGAAATGTCACTGCCTAAGTTTAAATTCCAACTCTCGCTTTTTTCTAGCTGTATGACCATAAGCAAGTTAGTTATCTCCCTACATCCTAAACACTTTAGGACTGCGTATGTTAAAAAGGAATAATGAGACCACCATGTGTAGAAAACAGTAACCAAAAATGCCAACAGAAGCACCTATCTAGACAAAGAGCCAAAGCCATGTACAAACTGTATAATTTAAGCACCAGGTAACTGAAACAACATTTTTGTAATGTGAACAGATTAGGAGTAACTTGTCCGTTGTACCCATTGGAAAGTGTAAGTAACCTCTTCACTACCAGAAACCTGTAAATCGATAAGGTAATTTTAAAGTGGACTCTGGTTTGTTTCCATGAATTTAACTTGAATTTCTAATATTTGCTCTGCCTGCCAAAGGTTTAATCTGCTTTGTTTCCATCCATCCAACTGTCTCTCCCGAATTTTTTTACCCCAGTGTACTCTGTTTACTTATCTTTACCCTCGGGTTTAGCAAAAATCTAGATCTTTTAAGATCTATGTTCTCCACTGCTTTGTTCCACAACAGTTCCTCCTGTGACACCTTGTGTAAGTACCCTGTGAGCCCACTTTGTATGATGGTCACGCCAAGTCTCTCATCCAGCTTCCTAAACTTCTGCTCCACCTATACCCTTCAAATGACCCGGTGCTCATGTTCACAACTGAACTTTTGTTTGCCCATTTAAGATTCCAGGCTTTCTTCATGTTAATCTTCAGATTGTTCGGCATTGTCAGAACTTGAAATGCTGGATTCCCATACATTGCCTGGTAACCTATTTCATATGAATGAAGACTACTGTTGTCATCTGGGAATTAACATAATTATCTGTATCTGGCTATCCTGTACACTGTAGGTCTGAGTGAAGTAGTAACTGCCATCTTGCAGTAGTACTGACTACCTAGGTATATGGAAAAGTTGGAATGAAAAAGTGTGTGTGTGGCCAATGAGCTTTGTATAATGTTTTATTAGACCACCTAATGATTGTTGCTTGTTGAGGTTGATTTAAAAACTAGAATAAGCATAGATTTTAGAGTCCATTCATATTTTAAAACTTGTTCAGAAGAGAGACCGGCAACTCCTTTGAAGGGTTAATGTGAGCTGTATTAATATCCTAGAACAGAAATAACAAATTACACACAAACTGAGTGACTTAGAAAAAAACAAACAAAAAATACTGTTACAGTTCTTGAAGCCTTGTGTCTAAAACCAAAGTTTCAACAAGATTGGCTCATCTGGGAAGTTCTGATGGTGAAAATCCCTCATGCCTCTCTCCTGCTTTCTGGTGGTGTCAGGCCAATTCTTGATGCTCCTTGTTTTATGGAGGGTTATCACTCAGACTTTTCTGTAACATTGCATGACATCTGTCCTGTGTGTCTGCATATCTCAGTGTCTGCTTAAGTTCATGTAAATATACTAATGCAACTAGATTGGGGTCTATTCTAATCCAATATGACCTTATCTTACCTTAATTATATCTGCAAAGACTCCATATCCCAAATAAGGTCACAAGTTGAATTTCTAGGTGGACATAAATTTGTGAAGATGCTATTCAACCCAACATATGAATGTCAGTGAGTGGGATTATCAAGTAGCTAGCTGCCTGGGACATAATTGGGAGTTAATAACCAGTTCATAGTAGTATTTGCAGTTTACTAAATTAACTAGTTAGCACTGAGAAATATTAGAGGGTGCAGAGCATAAACTGAAGATCCACAGCAATTCACCATTCGATATACCTTTTTCTTATATGTGTTTTTCTCTCTACTCTGGAAAGTTTAAGATTAATGCTGAAGGCAAGTAAATTCAGCCCTAAAAACAATTAGCCCGAGCTAGTTTCTTGCAAGCCCCATTAATTCTCCTAAAATTAGTAGAGTTTCCTGATATACTGAATCAAATTTTGTGTACAATGATTAAGTAAATTTCCAAAGTCACACAGTTAGTTGATTGTGTAGCATAATAGTGCATAGTAGATTGTAGTGCATAGTCTATGCTTCGCACTAATAATAAATTGTCCCATTGTTCATTAGGAAAAGGAGGCTCTATCACTGCTTCAAATTAAGCTGGTTTGGTTGTTGTTGTGGTGGTGGTTGTTGCTGCTGTTGTTGATTTGATGGTTTTATTTCTATATTCTTTTGTTCAGTCATTGTGGAGCCACTGGCGGCTACTACTCTGAGAATTTATCTGAATGTTGAAGTTAAAATTATGTAATTTCTCAGATATAGGGATTTTCATGGTGGAAAATGTTTTTTCCTAGAGAGTTAACTGTGATTTTACTGGACAATGGAAAACTGAGAATTGAGGAACCTGGAAAATCTCCCCAGCAAGATCTTCTTTCTCCTCTTGTCTTGCTGCCATTCTTTACCCCAAGCCAGTCCCTAATTTGTTCTCCATTTGTTTCAAATCAACCATTGATTTTTATTTTAATGTGAAAAGTCTCTTCACTGCTTGCTCTAATTTGAAATCCAGTCTACACTATTTTAATATCTGATGGACACTATTCAGAATTTTAAAAAGAAACCTTGTCATGTGTGACAAAACAGGTGAATTTGGAAGACACTATGTGAAGTGAAATAAACCAGGTGAAGAATAACAAACACTGCATGAACCTACATGCATAAGGTATGTAAAGTATTTGCTTTCATGCAAATAGAGGAGAATGTCAGGGCCTAGAATAGAGGAGAAGGAAATGAGGAATAACTGCTTAATGGATATCACATTTCAGTCATGCAAGGTTCTACAATCTAAGGATCTACTAAATAGCACTGTCCAAAACTAACAGTTTGGACATTTAGAGACAGTAGATATCAAGTTAAATGTTCTTAATTTTTATTTTTTATTTTAAAGGGAATAAGAACAATAAAACAAAACAGTGATAAGACAGTAGGAAATCCACAATAGTTACTATATCACATATTGTTATCCTCTAAATAGTTGCTCAGACTACTGACTTTGGGCTTGCAAAGTCAAACAATACAAAGTATTAGGTTGTTTCTTTAGATCAGTTGTGTGGTCTCAGCTGTGTTCCTCCAAATCAACTAGTTGCTTACAGGGGGTATTGGTGGGCATTTCTTCTCTCCCAGCTCACACACCAGCTGGCTTACCAGGAGCGGGTTGCATGGCTTTATTCCTGGTTCTCCTCAGTCAGAGGGGTTACTGCTGGCACACAGAGGGCTGTGTAGTTTCCTTTCTGGTTCTTCTTGGCCAGTAGGGCCACTGCTGGTGCACAGAGGCTGTGTACCTTCCATCCTGGTTCTCCCCAGCCAGCACAGACCCTGCTTGACATGGGGACTGTGTGGCTTTTTTCCTTGTTCTTCCTGGCTGTCACCGCCACTGCTGGCACATAGGATTTCCTTTCTGGTTCTCTCCACCTGGAGTGGTCACTGCTGGTACAAGAGAAGTGTTCTTCCTAAATAAAATTTCTAGCCTGAACTGGGTTGTTCATGAGATAAAGATGACTACAACACAAATATCCCTACAATGCAATCAGTAAAACAACTGTATAGCAACAAAATAGTTTTAAAAGATTTGTACTGCCGCATGTTACCATGTCTACTATAAATTACCTAATCTAATTCTCACAAGTGTTCTATAAATTAAATATTATTGCTATCCTCATATTTTTCAAGTGAAGAAATGAAAATGAATGATTAATTAAATTTCTAAAGTCACACAGCCAGTAAACTGTGTAGCTCCAGGAAATGTATGATAAGGTCAGAAAGAACAGAAGTTCAGAATATAGTATTAGGTTAAGAGAAAGAGTAAACTACAAAACAAAAAGTATGTTATTCTAGTTAATTGAAAATAAGTGGAAATAAATGGACTATGCTTTCAGGAAGTGCTCTGCAAAGTTCTACCCAGAATAGCTGAGCAGGTTAACTCTGAAAAATGAGAACAAAGAAATTTCAACTTTTTATTTGATACAGCACATTGTTCTGAATATTCCAAAATCAGTGTACTTCAGAATAAAGAGACAAAAATTGTTCTTGATACTTCCTTACTTTGATAAGGAAACACATTTGTTTTATCTTGTATGACCATAAGACATTTTGAGGCTAGTTAGAGGTGATATTTTTTTCTGCTCTATTCTTTCTATGAATCAAGACAAAACATGAAAAAATTGCATGTAAAATATTGTTTTCTTACATTTTGTACATTATTTTCACTCTCTCTTATTTTGATTTGATACCCTTAATTGCCTTTGAAGGACATTATAAGAAGTAGTTTCCTGAAACACTGTTCCCTGTTTACCAAAGAATGTTGTAGAAAACTCCTTTTAATACATTGTATAATAAATTATCTCCAAGGAAAAATGGAGAAAATATTTCTCTTGATTCGGTGTAGAGAAATATTTTGTTCTTCCAAATGATTATTTTGCTCTTACTGTATGGAAATTTTGAAATACTTAACCAATCATTACTGTGTTTTCATGGTCTTTCAGAAATGCTAGGATGTAACACTTCCCTATTTCTAGAAAAGAGGCATTGTCTTTGCAGTATATGCTCTATCTACTATTTACATTCTTGGTCTCATCTTAATTTCCTTATTTGATTTTTCTAGCTTTGTTAGCCTGCTTTTCAATGACCCTGCTTTTTTCTTTTTGTTTTACATTTATACATTTGGAAACCATTTTAAATCTATTCAGAACAAGGTATAATAAAACTAACACTATTGAAGTTAATGATATTTAATTTATACATGTTGATTTAAAGAAAATGCTGTTGATTTAGGCCTATTTAAATTTAAATGGCCTATTATTTCTAAGATGGTCATTAAAAAGAATTTAATTATGCACATTTTCAGTATGATGTGGAATTCAACTCAGTGTGGTATAAGCATCTTAAAATTAAAAAAAAGAGATGATACTGAAATATAAATCATGGTCATCTACAAAGTTTAGGACCTCATTTTGCTAACCCTCATAGACATTCTACAAAAAGAATCTTCTAGGAATCATTCCCTAGGAATTTAGATTAAAAATGGGCATAGTATATTCAAATCAAACAGTTTGGAATCCAAAAAACTAAATTTGTATCATTTGAAGAACCTAAAAAGCACATATAGTCTTACTGAAAACAGATTCAATTAAAAACATTTCCTTAAAGAAATTTGTGCTTCTTTGAGATAAACAAAAGACAGTTCCTAGGTGCCACTAGAGTGTAAGCAACTTTTGAATTATTCCAAATAGCATAAGAGGGACATTCCCAGAATGATCTTATAAAATAGTGTTTCTGTGTTTTCTTTTCTTTTTTTTTTTTTTTTGGAAGAGGGGCTTCATCAGTGGCATTTTTAATTTTGAGAAAGGGTCATACTAAGTTTCCAAGTTGTGTGAACTGGGTTCAAACTTGCAATCTTCCTGCCTCTGTCTCTTAAGTGCTAAGGTTATAGTCATGTTCCACCATGCTCTGCTAAAACATCTTTCTACTTACCTTGTTAATTTCTGCAGATATAAATTCACTAAAAGAAAATAATAACCTCTAAGATATAGTGAAAATACTTAGCAAGGCTGCAGCTTTAAATTTAAATACCTGAATATACACATCTGTTTTGCAAAAATGATTTACATTCTGAGTAGTTGCCTTATGAATGAAATTTGCCAAGCTGAAGCCCATGAGGAGAAAAATGATTACTCTATCACTCATCCTTTTCTCAACTTTAATGCCCAAGAAAATATTGTAATCATTTTGAGTTGTAGCTTATATAATCCTATGTAATTGTTATGGCATACCACAAAATGTAGATGAGTGTACTTTGGAATTATAATTTGCCAGCTGCCAAAACCATTAAAAATGAACCACATAAATTGTTGGTACCATAATGCCATTCTGGTTGTTACATTACTGTAAGTACTCAGACATAAAAGTTAGGACTACAAACCTTTGATCATCATCATCATCATTTCCAAAGAGTCAATGCAAGGAAATAGTATTTATTATAAAAGTGATAATTACAGATACCATTACTTCAAATTTACAACTTCAAGCAGAGCATTTATTTATTTTGACACAAAAATCAGAAATGCAAAAGGAGAAAATTAAACATTGAAATAGTGCTAATCTGATTGACAAACATAGCTGTTGAAATTTGAGAGACTTTATTCCAAGTAATTTCCACATGCTTTTTTGGATTAGCCATATATATGGTGAAATGGTCAGTTCCCAATTCAAAATCATTCAGATTATTTAGATAACTCAGTAATATTCTTATGAAGGCAGAGCTGACATTCAAGTCATTCATAATTTATATGAGTTTTACAGTAGAACTTGTACTTGGGAATCTGAATTTTATGTCTTGTCAAATTTCTACTGTAATTTTTAAGTAATCAACATAAAAAGTTGTTGATTTTTAACTATGATAATGTATTCTTAAAGTAACTTTTAAAATCTGCCTATAAGATATAAAATTTGCAAAATTGATATTTCCAGTCTGAATAAGATTAAAAAAAAAAGATTCAATACAATGACCAATCATCATTTTTCCACAGTTTACAACCTAAGCTAACACTATTTAACCTAGAAGAAATCTGAACGTTTTAGTTTTGGAAAATTGTATTTGAAATAAGCAAGGACTTTTTGGAAGTCATAATGATAGTTATCAAATGTTTGTGGTCCTAAATTTAGGTTTTTTAATCACAACAATATAACAGTCAAAATGGAAATATGGTAGCAACAGTTTGTATGGATAAGTTATAATGATCTTGGCAGCTGAAAAGTAATACTTCCAAAGTACATTTATTTGTCTATATTTTGAGGCATACTATAACAATTATATGGCATTTTGATTGATTGATTTTTATATAATCGGAGATACCTAGCCTTAAAACTTAAAATTATTTGTGCAGTTACTCCAAAATAAATACTAGATACTACAAGATTATATGAGTAGTTTTAAATAAGACAATCTTTTTTAATAAAATGTGTTATCAAACAGCACACTGCCTACACTACTAAAAAATAACACTCAATGATATAATTTGGTGACCAATAATATCTACACTCTCAGATTTTAGTAATCAGTGATTAATATTTTCCTCATTAGAATTCACTATATTCATTACTAATTTGAATTAGTATTGACCTTCTAATGTTTTATGATGGATAGGGATTAGTTATACTCTTTACATAATAGAATTTCAGACTGGCTCTTACTGAAGGCAGAAGTGGCTTTCTGTGTTCTATAAATTCAAATTCTTCTTCAGCAACTTTGGTTTGCATAACATGGAGGAAGGCCTATTGTTTCAACATGTTGACTTCCTTCTTTGAATAACTAGTATTGTTTTCCTTTTTACTGGTGTTTTATAATTTAAGTATAACCACTTGAATGCAGAGAAGTAATTTTAATAAGTAATTTACTGTTTTAAATATGTATTTCCAAGGATTCAATCTATATTTTCATGTACTCTGAATAATGTTAATAATTTGCATACCCACTAAGCATGCCCTAATGGAATACACTACAGGATAACTTTGTTTCTAACTGTAAAAAAAAAAAATGTAAATAAGTATTAAAGTGGTGATCATAAAATTGAAGATTTTGTGATTTTTTTTAAAGAAAGTGTTTTCTTAGGTGAAATCTGGAAGATACATAATAAAGTTTGATTTAATAAACAATTCTAAGTCTAAAAATCTTTAAACATGTCTGAGTCAAAAGATTTTGAGTAAATTTTGCAAATATTATATATTATTACTTTTATTTATTTTAACTTAAAATGTATGGACTGTGTGTAATGGTTGATATACTGTGTCAACTTGAGAAGTTTAGGTTAACTAAGTCCCTCAGCATAGGGCCAAGGTCCTCACTATTTAAACATCTCGAGCCTGTGCAAGAGGAGGACATTATGGTTTGAGTGCTACACTCACCCAAAGGTGAGGAGCCTGCAAGTAACATAAGAGAGGAAAAGAGGTTTGCTCTCCACCTTTTTTGTTCTTGTTGTTTTTGCTGTCTTCTGCTACCAGGAATGGTTGCTCCTCTGTTGTGCCATCCTGCCTTGAAGTCAGCTGATTACAGAGAGCTAAATAAATTTTTCCTTCTTAAATTTGGGTGTCAGGTATTTTGTCTCAGCAAAGTAATCAAGACACTATCATTTCTAGCATAGAATTACAAAGATGTGTGTATTAGTCTGCTTTTCACTGATGGGACAAAATACCTGATACCCATAAATCAAGAAGGGAAGGTTTATTTTGGGTCATGGTTTCAGAAGGTTCATTTCATGACCCAGTCACCTCTGCAGGACCCCCCTCCAAAGATTGCTGTCTGGGGATCAATCCCTCAATATATGAAATTTTGGGGGAAACAACACTATAACAAGGTCAGAATTGAACAATGTAGAAAGGAATGAAGAATTCATTCTCTTTGCTTCTTTGACCTGGGACATCAATTTTTTTTCTTCTGTTGGCTGGGGCTTATACCATTTGTTCCCTTCTCAGAATAATGCCATCAGCTGGGATCTTGCATCTCCAGCTTTCAGATGACAAATTGCAGAACTTTCTAGACTCCATAGTTAAATGTGCTGAATACATATACATATAATGCTTGGTTCTGTTCTTTTGGAGATCTTTGACTAACACAGAAGTTGGAAACAAGAACAGAAGTGGGATACTGTTGTAATGAATATCTAAAAATATGGAACATAGTGCTACACTCCCACCAACAGTGGAGAAGTATTCCTTTTTCCCCACAGCCTTGCCAACATTTGTTATCAGTTGATTTCTTGACAGCAGCCATTTTTCCAGAGTGAGATGAAATCTCAATGCTGTTTTAATTTGCATTTCTTGAATGACCAGTGATGGTGAACATTTCTTTATGTATTTATTTGCCATTTGTATACTGTCATCTGAGAAGTGTGTGTTCATCTCAAATGTCCATTTTTGGAGAGAGTTTTTGCATTTTGGGGGCTTGATTTTTTTTTTCAATTCTTTATATATTTTGAATATAAGTCCTTTGTCTGAGGGATTGTCAGCTAAAATTCTTTCCCATTCTGTGGTTTTCTTTTCACTTTGTTGGTGAGTTCTTTTGAAGTGCAAAGATTTTTTAATAAGATGAGATCCCAGTTGTTGATTCTTTGAAGTATTTTCTGTGCGGTTTGCATGTTGTTCATGAATTCTCTGCCTATCCCTATGTCTCCAAGACTTCTACCTACTTTGTCCTCCATTAGATTTAGTGTTTCTGTTTTAATATTTAGATCTTTGATCCATTTTGACTTTAGTGTATGGTGATAGGCATGGGTCTAGTTTGAGTCTTCAGCATGTGGAAAGCCAATTTTTATGCTTTGATTTTTTAATTTGAATACCTATTTCTAAGAGGACAATATGTAATTTATCAACTAGTGATTTCATACTGTTAATATTTTTTTGAAATTCTGTATTATTTATACTCTTTATTGTTTTGTCTTGTTTCTTTTTCTTTTTCTTTAAATAAAAACATATGGAACAGGCTTTGAAAATGAAAGACAAATAGAGACTGGAAAAACATCTGAAGCACATGTTAGAAAATGCCGATATTACCATGAAAAGAGTTTTGAGAGTGATACTGATGAGTGTTCTTGGGGAAAAAATACAGGAAAATGAGATATTTTTCCATATTTCAGAAAAAACATAATAATTTTGCATACAATGTTTGTAGAAACCTAGACAGCAAAGTCTGTTCTGCTGAGAGCACAGATTGCAATGAGGAACACACTACTGAGCAATGGGAAGGGACAGTCACCGCCATACAGCAGCAAACACCTTGGGCTAATTGTGCTCATCATTTTAGTGTCTGTGAAAGACAAAACTGTAAGGGTTAAGACCGGACATTGAACCGTGGGGAATTCTAAACAGAGTGGTAGAAACAGGGTGATTCTGCTTACTAATAGTAAAATGCAAGAAGAAAAAAGTAAATTAAAGACAGAATCATCAGCCAAAAAGGGCCAGAAATTAAAGTTTTGGAAAATGTTTAGCCTATTTATATGTTAGTAAGCACATTCCAAAGAAAACACTAGGGATGTGGTGGAGCGACTGCCTGATAAAGAGTTCAGGGTAAGAACCGCACTCGGCAAACACTTGGGTCAGGAGCTTTATGCAGGAGAGTACTGGGGAAAGGGTGGAGTTTCTATGAGCCACGAAGGCAAGATCTCCACTGCAGTGTTTGGAGAAGGTAGAATATCGAGCTACAGAGAATTGTTCTTAAATGAGAAGATTTCAGGGAGTTTGGTTTACTTGGCTTTGGACTGGCCTGGGACTCACATTTCTTCCTCACGTAATGGTTCATGCTGGTGAAAGATTTTGCTTCAGGATGAGTTATACCTTGAGTTTCACTTATATCTGATTTAGATGATGTTTGCAGATGACTTTAGAATTACTGAAATAAGATAAGTAGTTTGAGGACTGTTGAGATAAAATTAATGTATTGTGTGTGAGAGAAAAAAATGAATTTTAAGAGCCAAGGGTTGAATGTTACCGACCAAATTGTGTTCCACCAAGGCCCATAGAGCAAAAACCCTAACCAAAGGTGATAAAGTGTTAAAGGTGAGACTTTCGAGAGGTAACTAAATCATGAAGATGGAGTCCTTATGCATAGAATAAAAAGAAATACTAAAAATATGAACTTTCTCTCTCTACCATGTAGTACAGTATGAAGTTATTTATCTGAAGCCAAGAAAAGTCATCAAACAAATCAAACTGGCCAGAGCCTTCATCTCAGACTGCAGATTCTGCTGCTATCAAATACTTTTGTTGTTGTTGAAAATAACAAGTTAACAACATTTTTGTTATACCATTGTGAACTAAGGGTTTCACCTTAGCCTAGACTTCATGTGCCTGAATTTCTTTCTAGATAGGACTAGAAAGCTCTAAATTTTACAAAGTTCTTTATCTGACTCTGGAGGGTATATACAGGTTTGAAAGCTCCAATCTAAACAGTACTGACTGTTAGTGCTAAAATATGAGTTGGAAGAAGAGATTGTTCTGTAAGACCTACAACTCAATGTGGGTGTAGCAAGAGACAAAAGATGATTTCAGCATTACATGGAACATATAAATTAAAATAAGATTTTTCTCAAGTAGAGATTTGGGTGCAATAGTTATTATTAAAATATAATTGGATATAGATTAAATGATTAAGAAATAATGAAAAGCAACCAGATATGAAGAATTAATATATGAGAAAGTTCAAGTTATAAAAGTTAGAAGCTAAGAATCAAGTTGATGCCATTTTAACATTATAAATATATAGATTTATAGTTATTTTATACAAATGAAAAATTAAAAATAATCACATACCATTCTACATTATTTTTATGTTTATATTATTTTTACTCATAATACAATATAGTAATCTTTCTATTTTAATGATCTTTCATGATTCTGATGGAGAATTATTACTTCTTTATACTTTAATTTGTCTAAGTTAAACACCCAAAAGAAAAAAACAGAAAAAGCTTAAGAACAAGTACACCACCCACAGAACTCTTTTGGCCAATAAGTACATATAACAATATTCAAACTTTTTGAGAGTTTTAGTGAATACTCAAAAATATTGAGACATCATTTCTTATCAAGCAGATTGGTCAAATATCAAAATTATTTATGATTCTTTTAACTCTAACCTCCTGTATCCTAGTCTATCAACCTTAGTGTTTCTTAAATTCCTATCATAAAATGTGAGGAAAATTGGACCCATGATATGGTATCCATCTCTTCTTCATGATTTATGATGACATATTTTAGTGGTTTTTATATACTTTAAAATATATTTTATAATGATAAAGTGTACAATGTTCATATTATTTTCCTTAAGTAGAATTAATTATTTTATGTTATGTTGATCCTAAAGATAAATAACAAATGAAAAACATTTATAATGTCTTAGGTATATAACTTAATTTATATAAGAACTAAGTGATACAGCTAACTCAATAGAGAAATAAATGTAGTTATGTCACATCAGACCATGGTGTTCAAAGGTAAATATATGAAAGTCAAATGCATGGGTTTTTCTTGTGGCACAACAATTGCTCATGATTTCTTTATTACTTAGGGTTAAGCTTCAGTTAGGAAGATGATTTTGCTAACAGATTCTCTTGTTTGTTTTTCTACCTTGCAAAAAACTGCAGTACATAGGTTTAATGTACTGGAATTGGAGATATATGTATATCTCCAGATAGAAAGCATACATAATTATATTTGAGAGTACTGAGGTAAAGAAGCACTTTCTTTGCAACTTATTAACTA
This sequence comes from Hydrochoerus hydrochaeris, assembly GCA_004027455.1. Taxonomy (NCBI): domain Eukaryota; kingdom Metazoa; phylum Chordata; class Mammalia; order Rodentia; family Hydrochaeridae; genus Hydrochoerus; species Hydrochoerus hydrochaeris. Next base: position 56,803 of record PVLA01003624.1, on the reverse strand, counting down.
TTTCTTCCTTAACAACTAAAAGAGAAAAACAGAAAAATCATAGATTACCCAGATTTTACATGATTGTCCCTCAAATTTTCCACACAAAAACTTGATCTTCAACATCTTTACACTTTCATGATATTGCAAAAATTTTAATCTAAAAATAAATTACTGAAAGATTTAAAAAAACACAAAATAAACTGAGAGACTTTAATAATATTTTATGACAAGAAACTCATCACCATCATTAATAAGTTTTCTCTTCCTATGCCTGTGTAATACACATTAGCCCATTTCATGAATAACTGTCATTTATGTTTCCATTTTTGGGGAGAGTGGGGGTTCATCACATCTCAGTCTGTTCTATATTCAGATGCCTGATAGGAACTTTCTCTGCATGAGGTCCAAGAAGGGAGAAATAAGTTTTAACTTCTGGTTTACTGTAAGACTCCTTGGCTGGATGTGGTAGCACATGCCTATAATCACAACACTCGGGAGTCTGAGGCAGAAAGATCACTGCAAGTTTGATACCTGCCTGAGCTACAAAGTGAGCTCAAGACCAGCCTGAACTGCAGAGCAAGACCCTGTGTCAAAAAAAAAAAAAAGATTCCTTGATATAATTGAACCCATTGAATTCAATCTATTAATTTGTGAATACACCTCATCAAACTGTTTTTGACCCACTGTTTTCTCCTTGGCTAATTGCATTCTAGTGTAATAAAACTGGCTTCTCTGATTTTAACAGTCTGTTAAATCTACTTTATCCAGTATTCCATATCTCTATGTAGCAATTTGCTTCAACAGATGGCACTTAATTTTATAAAATGAATGCTTTATGAAATAATTATATAATTTTAATAAAATAATGTTAAACATTGGAAACTATTATCTGTTTTTAAAGAAAGTTTCAAAACTCTGTGTATCTAGGACAAGCACAAACTCTGCCTCTGTTTTCCAGACCCTTAATGAGATTTAAAACCTTCTTGTAAGTAGTGGATTCCCTGCTGACTACACTTCAGATCTGAGGAAGGCTTAAATCAGGAAAAATTTGCACAATAGTGGTATGACAAACAGAAATGTCCCAGGGCTTCTTAGTAATATGCACTTAGAGCTATCTAAGGAAAGTCAGGAAATCTCTGATGCAGAGAAATAGAACAGAACCATCTGATACCAAATATTATCTTTCATCTGTACAAAAGAGAACAGATCCACATATTATTCTCAGTAAGAACCTCTCTACTTGCACCTCTTAATATTTAGCCTCTGTTGAGAAAATTTTAGGCTACTTTGCCTTCCTCGGAGTCCTAAAATGAAAGTACTGAAACAAAGTGTTTCTGACCCTGCAGGCAACTTCCCCCTGTCGGAGGACCCTCGCATATGACATCCAAGATGATAGGTCTTTACTACCACTCTGTACTTTCTTCTCTTGGCCTCTTTATAGATTTCACTAGTCCTAGAGATTATGGAAGCCACTCATTTTTTAAAACTAATATTGAAAATTATTTTACTAGTAGGTAAAACTCATTAATATATGAGTACATAAGTTTTGTTAACACAAATATGCACGCAATACAAGTTAAGTAGCATAATTTCTAGAAAAATCTTAGAAGCAAAGACTGTAACTTTAAATTTTTATTTTATTTTATTAGTACATGATTGCTATATATTTGCATTCACCTTAGGGAGTAGGTACATGTATATGACACATCTTGATTATTTTTTATTTCCCTTTCCCTCCTTACCCACCTTCTTCCATCTCTAAATCCCCTGTATCCATTTTCATCATCATCATCATATTATTATTATTTTAGCTCATGTTTACAATGTACAATGTTTATATTCATTGTGGGTATTTGGTGCATTTACATTACACATATTAAATCTTTTTATTTCTCATTTCTTATTCCTCTCTCTTCCTTCTCTCAAGCTCAGTCTCCTGGATCCCTCCCTGTTTGCAAAATACCTTTCTTTCTGTTCCCTTTGTTTCTTTATTTATACATTGCCTTACTCAAATGAAGGATACCATGTGATATTTAAGCTTGTGTGTCTGTCTGATTTAACTCATCTCATATTATATTTTCCAGGTGCATCTATTTTCCTAAAAATGTTTCCAGTTTATGCTTCCTTATAGTCAAATAGTACACCATTATGTATAGATGCCACATTTTCTTTATCCAGCCTTTGTACAGGCTGCTTCGATGATTCGGCTATTATAAATTGGGGTTGCTATGAATATTAGCATGTAAGTATGTCTTTAATTTGATGTCTTTAACTCTTTTGGGATGATAGATAGAAGGAGAGTAGCTGGGCCAAATGGAATTTCTAAGTGCATTTTTGCAGTTAAAAATGATTAGCCCTTTAGCAGTTCCCAGTGCCACTGGTCTTGTTTTTGTTTTAACTCTTGAAGTACTTACTTACAAGATTTAAGGATTTGGATGGTTAACAGATGAACCATCTGTTATATCTACTTCTGAAAGGACTGTGTCATTGGATATCTATAGACAGCAAGTAAGATTGTGTAGAGAACTCCACTGCAGGATCCTATCTGTCCATACCAGACCAGGCTCTTCCTTGTATGAGATGGTAGAGCCTCCTCATCTGGTACCAAGACAGGGACCCACACAGCCTACCCATGCTGTGTCAGTATCAGGCACCCCACTGCTGCTTTTGGGGTAAAGGAAGCTAGTTTCACAGCTAGAAGAAAGAGGAATCTGCCTTATTTTAAGATCCCCTGCTCCTTTAGACCATGTGCATATAAATGAACATCTCTCCTTCAGGCAAGCCAGATTTCAAGGGCTGCATACTCATTACCCAATTTATACTACATTTTATATAACAAAAAAATCTTACACACACAGCATATACCTTTTTATGTGTTTTCTGTTTAAATCTTTGCAATAGTTCCCCCCCCAAAAAATATGTATATATATGCACAATTTCCCTTCTTTAGCTTTGTGACACTATACAATTTGATCCATTTCCCATCTTTAGCACCCCCCCCCCCTTAATCTCTCCCTTCTCTTTGCTTCTCCCAGGACACCATTCCCCTAACAGCCGTTGTTCTAGCATTGCTCTTTGATGGTAAAGATACAATTTCCTAGTTTTTGCCTGGTTGGCTTCTACTTTTCAAATGTTAAGTAACTGTCATCTACTACAACAATGTTCTCCCACCCTAAAAATCAATGTACATATTCTGACATTGATTATAACATTGTTTATTTTAATTGTTTGCATTGTGTAAATCATTATCCAATGCTTTTGTGGCTTGGTATTTTCATCTATTATTCATCAATTAATGTCTCCTCCACTGCAAACTTTTTGAAATCAGTCACCTTTTACAATAAGATTGTGTATTATTACAATAAGATTGTGTGTTTATCTGACATGTGGCAAGTGCTAAATATATATTTATTGAGTAAAAGAATAAAGAAATGAAATAATGAATATTTTAGTCTTTCCTGATACTGTGGCACAGCATGCCTGAGGATCTTATTTCCTACTGTCCACATCTATATTTGCCTTTATCTTCTCATCCCTGCTACTCTCTGCTACAGCTTTTGTGACCCCTACTTAAAGCTGATGTCAACAGTCCACATCCACTCCAAAGGACACAAGTCCTCATCTTCCTTAAGTTAGAAAAGCCAGTGCAGTTCAATCACAATGACAGACTCCAACTACTATGTTCTCACATAAATATCTCAAAAAGAAGTTTATGTGAAATTCCTAGAGTAACTGGTGGATTTGGCTCTGAAGTGATTTCTGCATAGAGCCTTATTTTAGATAATTGAAAGAAGAAAGGACTCAGGTGCTAGAGATGCTGTGCATTTTGCACATTTGAATTTTGTGGAAGAAATAGAATAGCCATTTTTTCCATATCATTGTATCATAAGAATAATAAAAGAGTAACATCTAAAATGTTCTGTTTCCAAAGCTAAAGATTGTCTTTCCCAGTCACTCACAATGCTCTGAATGATTGGTAGATTTTTAAAAGCAAAAACAAAAACAACACAAAAACTAAAATGGAACTTTGATAGAAATATAAGTCTTGGACATAATATTTAAGCAAGGTCTTCTGAATAGAAGTTCAGTAAATGTGACAAGCATAAATCCTTTTGTAATATAGATGTAATCCTTCAGCAATAAATATATAGTTTATTATAACTACACTGGTTTCCAACTATAAGACAATATTAATGAAAATTAGTCTTGAGCAAATTCTCTCAGGAAATAAAATGGACTTAACTTTATTTAGGAATGATAATATATAAGTGCTATATCCAATGAAAGGAAGATCTGTTTCATATTTTCCTGTGCTCATTTATGTACAGGATGGAATGTATAAATTTTAGATGAATAATTTTAATATTCAAAGATCAAAATGACAGTCCAGGAGAAGTGGAAGACAAATTGAATGGTTAGTAATATTAAACATTAGTACCAATCTTTACTCAAACATAAATTTTATTTTACTTTAGAGGTTATAAAAGTAAATCACGTGTTTCATACTGTAAGTCTCAATAAATTAAATGAGATTTAAATTAAGACTATTACATATACTTGTAGATCATCAAAAAATTGATTTTATTATGGTTGGGGTATGTACCTTTTTGATGTCTCTAGCCTGCATCTAGATGCAAGAAAATAAAAAAATGAATATGACTGAATTCTTATTCAGTTTTGATGAGATAGATGGTTAAATAATTTCAATTAAATGGAATAAATGCTTGGTTGGAGGTTATCAAATCTATTAATTGACAGAACAAGAAAGTGAACATATTTCTGTGTAAAGTGGTATATCATTATGTAAATGAATCATATTATATACTATGTAACATTTATTTTTTCAAAATCTGATATGACCTATATTCTGAAGAACATGACTTCATGGAACGAGGACTTTCATGCAGAAGAGAAGTCTCATATTAACAATAAGGGGATTAAACCTGTCTCAGTTCCAGGTTCTCACAATCAGATAAAGTGAAGGTAGCATCACCAATCATGCTGATTTGCCTGATGCTGACACTGAAAGAGTCAAAAGAACAGGAATTTCATTGATAAAACTTAGAATATTCTGGGAAAATTGGGAAAAGTAAATCAAAGTTAAACATCACATAGTAAGGTTGTCACATCCAGAAGCATTTTTAAATGCACTCAGTGCCATGACTTATTTATCTCTGTCTTGGATTGAATTAGAGGGGTCAATAAAGAGAATCAACTGCATTAAAATATTACATTATCTCCAGTGCATTTATGATTTATGGAACTTGGTGTCTCTAGCTTTATAAATTTCCCCATGTGAATTTCTAACACAGACAAGGGCAGGCATGTATCTCTATTTTAGAGAGAAAGAAGGCAAGTTAGAGATATAAATTTAGTCAATGCCATAAAATTCATTGGTGCCAAGAAATCCTTGAGGTCAAGATTATAGAAGATTCCTATATTATTTTAACCTCTAGTAATGAAATGCAATTGAGTGTATAATAGCCTGACTCACTCAGTCAAAAACATTCTTGAGTATTAGCATGTTAAGATTGTGTTAAAAGCATACTCCTCAATAGAAAAAACAAAAAAGGCAATTTATCCAAAAGGCTTGTGCATACCTAACCTCTCTGAATTGCTGTCCTACATAATAATTGTTCATTTATGCTGTTAAATAGCAACCTCAGATGGTGCTTTGGAAATCACAGAGTCCTCTATAGATATAACTGTTTACGGTTATTTTTAAATTAATGTATATCAGGTAAAAAATTCCAGTATTGAGTTCTTTATTTCTCTTAGGCTGAAGTAAAAATCTTTTTTTAAAAATTTATTTAAAGAGAAAAAAAAGCATGTAAAGGGTAGAGATAATATAGAATTCCAATAAAGATAAACAATAAGAAATCACTAGTTAATAAATTGTATATTGTCCTCTTAGAAATAGTTGTTCAAGTTACAAAATTAAAGCATGCAAAGTAGATAGTCAAACAGTGAGAGTGTAAACAGCTACACATGCATGAATCTCTGCATGATTTCTATACTTTCTGTATTAGAGGGAAAAAGAAAACTTAGCAAGACAAAACAAAACAAATTCCTATAAAAACATGAAACCAAAAAGTCATATAAAACCACAGTACAAGGTGATCTACAATGATTACTGTGTTGTTTCTTATTATCTTCAATAGAATGTCTATATCATCAGGCATAATTGAATATAGCAGTATAATTGAGTACAGCAGTAAATAACAATATTAGTAAAATAAAACTTTGTAAACAGTATAAAACTTCAAAGGCAGGTAATAATCAAACCATAGTAGATATTCTGGTGGATCTTGTCATGTTAAGCACAGTTGCCTATACTCTCAGACTTGATACTATCAACCATAACAGCTTTGAATAAAATCTATCAATACAAAACAGCGATCCAACAAACCAGATTCGATTATGATCAGTCATGGTAAAACAGTGTAGGTTTTACAGAGCTTTAGATTAAGTTAATAGGAAATTAATGATGATTACCATACTATATCTTGTTATTTTCATATCTAGTACAGGTAGAATGGCTGGAAAAGAATATAACACATCTAAGCAGAGCAGTGTGAGTAATGTGGGTTTTAAATCCTGGTGCACTATTAACAATATAGTGTATCAAGGCCATCTATGTTAGAGTTTCAAGTTATCCTTCTCTGCCTCATTTCTGCTGTGCTACTTTTCTGCCTTTGTCTAGTTTTCTCCTTCATTCTACTGCCTGCCCCACTCATTGAGGCCTTTCTGCCACTGTTGCTAAAATCCTGGTATTTTTTTTTCTCTCTCTCTCTAGAATGTCCTTCAGTATTCTCTGTAGGGTTGGATTGGTGGTCACAAACTCACCCAGGTCCTCTTTGTCATGGAAGCATCTTGTTTCTCTATTAATTTCTAGTGAGAGTTTTTCAGGGTCCATCAATCTGGGCTGGAGGTTATTTTCTTTCAGGGCTTGGAATACTTCACTCCAAGCTCTTCTTGATCTGATGGTCTGTGTTGAGAAGTCAGCCGTGATTCTGATGGGCTTACCTTTATAGGTAATCTGTTTCTTTTCTCTGATGGCTTTTAATATTCTGTTCTTATATTGAATTTCTGGTATCTGGATTATTATATGCCTGGGTGTAGATCTGTTTTGATTGTAGGTGGCTGGAGTTCTATATGACTCACACAACCGAATGTTGTTTTCTTTTCCATGCTTGGGAAGTTTTCCTTAATTATTTCCGTTAATAGACTTTGTAATTCGCTTGTATGCATTGCTGCTTCTTTGTTTATGTTTCTTCTTAAATTGTAGATTCTCTTGTCATCTTCTAGCCTTTGTATTGTTACTACCTGTTTCCTTGTTATTTTTAAGAGATCTCTCCTTTCATGATCACACATTGCAAACTTGTCTTCAAGTTTTGATAGTCTATTCTTAGTTTCTTTTAAGGCATTTTGCCAGCTTTCAATGGACGTTTTAATTTCCTGGTAGTCTCTTTGAACCTGCTTCATGTATTCTATATTTTCTTTATATTCTTTATCTAATGTTTCTCTCCTTTTTTTGTGTTCCTCCCTTCTTCCATCTGTATCATCCTGAGAGATGCTTCCTGAGAGCATTTCTTTTATTACTGTACTTATATCCTGCTTTACCTGATTTAATATTTCATTTTGAGCTCATCTACAAGTTCCTGAAGATATCTCTTAATGTCCATTGAAGCCGTGTTTAATGTTGTGTGTTTGCTGCCCTCTGTCTCCCTTGTTTTTCCTTCTCCTGGATCAATGTTCTCAGGGTTCTGGGCTAGGGGCCTCATCCTGCCTCTCTCTCCTGTCATGGCCCTGGCTTCCTCCACACAGGTTACAGTGCAGGTCCCAGCCCCCTTCCTTATTGGCCAGGTTTCCTCTGAAGCACGCTGGGGAAGGACTTTTGCACTCTCCTGCCTGGTCTTGTCACTGAGGTGTAAGCAGCGGCTGCATATGCCTGCCCCTCCCCACTGGGCCAGCCAAACTTCAGGGGCCTTCACCCGGTTAGTGTGTGCTAAGTGCAGAGAATTGATTTGGGACGGCTCATTGGGTCCCGGCCAGGGATGTGGCCCATTCCAAGCAAATACCACAAATCTGCTCTAGCGAGGGAGGAACCAACTGAAGTCACTGTCTCTCCCAGTTCAGGCTCTTCCTGCCCGATTCCAACATGTCGTCCATTTGTTCGCTCCCTTCCCATGGGTGGGGGGTCTCACTCGCAGTACTGACCGTAGATCAATGAAGGTGCCTTCACCAGCTCCACTCTCCATTGGGCTCACCAATCCCCCGCGCTGCTGTGCTTCCTGTGAGTGGTGGGGGGAACGAGTTTGGGCGGCTCTGCCTACCAGCGTGGATTCAAGCTGGTGCAAACTTGGCAGATCACTGTGAAAATGCTGTGTCCCATAATTTTTAGCTGTTTCAGTTATAGTCCCAAAGTATTTGATGAGCTTTTTTATATTTTAATTTCTTCCTGTGTCAAGAGGATCCATCTCCCTCTGTCTGGGTCTCTCCAGGGTGTTTTATTCTGGCAAATGAGTTGTTTCTCCAGTGAGGCTTTGTATTCCATTGCTCACTGATTGGCCATCTTGTCTTCTTTAAAGTAGAAATCTTAATTAGTCTCATGCCTGTGAATGGATGAGGCAAATATTACTGTTCTCAAGGTGTCTGGGGCTAACCTTATATTTTCCAGTCACTCAGTGTTCAGGGTCACAATGTGAAATCATTTCTCCTGCTTTAATAGTTCTCCCACCTTCTTATCTGATCTCTTGTCCTATTTTAGGCAGATCAAACATGCATCTGTGGTATTTTCTGTTATAAATTTTAACCATAAAATTTTTTCACATTATAAATTTTAACATAAAAACTTCATGCTGACCAGTAAGGTTTTAAAAGAAATAAAAATAAAATACCTCAGAGACTTTTGTATTTCTAATTCCTTTATTTTATTTAAAAGAGAATAAAACAAAAGGACAGACCTAAGCAGATCAGAAGAATGTAAGCAACACAGCACATCACAAGACAATTTGATATTAACAGTAGTTATCATAATGTCTCTTTCTTTGAAATAGTTGAGCTTAGCTTTACACACAATAATGTCAAACATAACAAAATAGAATAAAACTACTCAAGAGAATAAAAGTATTGCAAGACATTCTGAACCAAATAACCGAAGATGAACAATGGCAGCTATATTATCTCATTTTCCATAAAAATTTTGTTTATACTGTCGTACATATTAAAATCCAATAAGGCACAATGTGAAAGAACCAATGGTAATAGAAAAGCAAGAGCATGGTAGGACTTCAGAGCAAGATGATATTAAATCAACAATGGCTGCCATATTGTCTTGCCTTCAAAGTAACTATTCATACGATCACGTATATTAAGATCAAAGCAAACAGAATAAAACCATTCGAACAAATGAATGAAAGCATAAGACTTCAAAGCAGTATAATGGTGAACCATGATTTCCATAAAATCTTCTGTACACTTACCATTTCTTACACTAGGGAGACTGTACAGTATTTATACATGTGAGTTTATTTCACTTATGAGTATAGATTCAAGTTGCATCCATTTATTTATAAATATCTCAATGTGATCATTCTTTATAGCTGAGTAGTACTCCATTGTATAAAAGTACCACAATTTTTTTATCCATTCCTCAGTTGATGGGCAATTAGGTTGTTTCCAAGATCTGGCTATTACAAATTGTGCCGCTATAAACATGGGTGCACATATATCACTGTGGTAAGATATTTTCAGATCTTCTGGGAGTATGTCTAATAGTGGAACAGCTGGGTCAAATGGGACCTCCAACCCCAGATCTTTGAGGAATCTCCAGATTGACCTCCACAGTGGTTGCACCAGTCTACACTCCCACCAACAGTGCAGAAGAGTTTCTTTTTCCCCACAGCCTCTCCAGCATTTGTTGTTGATAGTTTTCTTGATCCTGGCCATTCTTTCTGGAGTGAGATGGAATCTCAGCATGGTTTTAATTTGCATTTCTGTAATGACCAATGATGATGAACATTTTTTCATGTATTTATTTTCCATTCATATTTCTTCATCTGAGAACTGTGTGTTCATCTCAGATGCCCATTTTTGGAGAGGGCCTTTGAATTTTGAGGCTTGATGTTTTTCAATTCTTTATATTTTGTGGATATAAGTACTTGTCTGAGGTGTTGCTGGATATTTTATTTATTTTATTTCCTTTTATTTCTCTCTCTTGTCTAATTGCTCTGGCTAGTATTTCCAGTACTATATTGAATAGGAGTGGTGATAAGGGACATCCTTGCCTTGTGCCTGATTTCAAGGTAAAGGCTTTCAGTTTTTGGCCATTTAATATGACACTGGCTGTTGGTTTGTCATAGATGACCTTTATTATATTGACCATTATATTATAAAGACCATCTATTCCTTTTCTCTGTAAGGTTCTTATCATGAATGAGTTTTGGATCTTATCAAAAGCTTTTTTTTTGCATCTATAGAAATGATCATGTGATTCTTGCTTTTGGCTCTATTGATATGGTGGATTACATTTATTGATTTGTGTATGTTGAACCATCCTGGCATGCCTTGGTCATAGTATATAATCTTGTATCCCTGAATCCCACTTGGTCATAGTATATAATCTTCTTGATGATTTGCTGCATCCTGTTTGCCAACATTTTATTGACAATTTTTGCATCTATGTTCATTAGGGATATTGGCCTGCAGTTCTCTTTTTTGGGTGGGTCTTTCTCAGGTTTTGGTACTAGAGTGATATTTGCTTCCAGGAATGACTTAGGGAGAATTGCTTCCCTTTCAATTTCATTGAAGAGTTTGAGGAGTGTTGGCATTAAGTCTTCTTTGTATTTCTTGTAGAATTCCACAGTGAATCCGTCTGGACCTGGACTCTTCTTTGTTCATAGGGACTTGATTACATTTTCACTTTCATTAATAGAAATTGGGTTATTCAGGAGTTTTACACCTTCTTGATACAGCTTTGGTGGTTTGTATGTTTCTAGGAATCTGTCCATTTCTTCTGTGTTATCCAACCCATGAGAGTAGAGATTTTCGAAATAGTTGATGATCTTCTGTATTTCCACAAGGGTTGGTAGTGATTTCTCCTTTTTCATTCTGTATTGCATGAATTTGAGTCTTTTCTTTCCTTTTTAAAATTAGATTGGCTAGGGGTTTGTCAATTTTATTTATTCTTTCAAAGAACCAACTCTTTGTTCCATTGATTTTTTGAATTGTTTTCTTAGTCTCTATTGCATTAATTTCTTCTCTGATCTTTATAATTCCCTCCCTTATTTTGGCTGAGCTTGGCTTGCTCTTCTTTTTCTAGATGTTTCAGGTGTAATATCAGGTTGTTTATTTGTGTTCATTCTGTGTTCTTAATGTGGGAACTCAATGCAATAAATTTTTCTCTGAGGATCACTATCATTGCATCCCACAGGTTCTGGTAGGTTGTATTTGTATTGTAGTTTGCTTGTAGATATTGTTTAATTTCTTCTTTAATTTCCTCTGTGACTCACTGATTGCTCAAGCATGTATTATTTAATTTCCATGTGTTTGTGCGGTTTTTGCAGTTACTTTTATCATTAATTTCTAGTATCATGGTGCTATGATCCAATAACATGCATGGGATAATTTCAATTATTTTGCATTTACTTAAATATGTTCTGTGGGTTAGTATATGGTCTATTTTAGTGAATGTCCTATGTACTGCTGAGAAAAATGTATACTCTGCTGTTGTTGGATGGAACACTCTGTATACATCTATCAAATCCATTTGTTCACAGGTGTGATTCAGTTGTGTTATTTCTTTGCTGATTTTCTGTCTAATTGATCTATCCCTTTGTGTCAATGGTGTGTTCAGTTTTCCTGCTATAATTGTGTTATTGCCTATTTGATTTTTCATTTCTGTTAATACTTGCTTTGTGTAGTTGGGTGCTCTGGAATTTTGTTCATATATATTTAAGATTGTTATCTCTTTGTCTTGATGTTTTCCCCTAACTAGTATGTAGTGACCCTCTTTATCTCTTTGGACCATGCTTAATTTGAAGTTCACATGGTCTGCAAAGAGAATAGCTACCCCCACTTTTTTTTTTTTTGAGTTCCTGTTGCATGGAGTATTGTTTTCCATCCTTTGACTTTCAGTCTATGAGTTTCCTTTTGGGTTAGATGGGTTTCTTGTAGATAGCTTGTGGTTGGACATTGTTTCTTGATCCATTCTGCCAGTCTGTTTCTTTTAATTGGTGAATCGAGGCCATTCACATTAATGGTTATAACTGTGATATATTGGTTTATTGTTGACATGTTATCTTTCTGATGTATCTTAACTTTCCATTCTGTTTTATTGTCTATCTTGCTTAGCGTTTTTTTCCTATGTGTATCTAGAATGTCTTTCAGTATTCTTTGTAGGTTTGGTTTGGTGATCATGAAGTTCTTCAGCTGTTCTTTGTCATGGAAGTATCTTATTTCTCCATCCATTTTGAAGGACAGTTTTACAGGGTACATCAGTCTGGGTTGCAAGTTGTTTTCTTTAAAGATCTGAATGACTTCACTCCATGCTCTTCTTGACTTCATTGTTTGTGTTGAGAAGTCTGCTGTGATTCTGATAGGTTTTCCTTTATAGGTGACCTGTCTTTTCTCTCTAACAGCTTTTAATATTCTGTTCTTCTGTTGGATTTCTGAGATGGTGATTATTATATGTCTGGTTGTAGTTTTGTTTTGGTTATGACTATTTGGAGTTCCATATGCCTCACCAGTCCATATGTCAGTTTCCATACTCATGTTTGGGAAGTTTTCAGCTATTACTTCTGTAAATAGTCTCTTGATATCATTTGTGTTTTCCCCTTCTTTTTCTTTTATCTCTATTAATCTTATATTGTTTTTCTTTGCATCATTTTTTTTTTTTGTCTTTTTGAGACAGGGTCTCGCTATGCAGATCAGGCTGGCCTTGAGCCCACTTTGTAGCCCAGGCTGATCTTGAACTTGCATCAATCCTCCTGCCTCAGCCTCCCGAGTGCTGGGATTACAGGTGTGAGCCACCATGTCCGGCTTCTTTGCATCATCTTGCAGCTGTTGAATTGTTATTTCCTGATTTCTTTTTATTTGTTAGAAGATCTTTCCTTTCCTATTCACTAACTGCAATCTTATCTTCAGTGTCTGAGATTCTGTCTTCACTTTCATTGAGGCAGTTGTTGCAAATTTCATTAGATTTTTTGATTTCCTGTATATCCTTTTGAATCTACTTAATGCATTCTGTTTGTCTCTTAAACTGTTTATTCAGGGATTCTATCATTTTGCTTTGTTCCTCTCATTTTTTAGCTGTGTCTTCATTGAATGCATTCAGTATTTCTTTCACTACTTTTATCATTTCTTCTTTTACCAGGGAGAATATTTCTGATTTGAGTTCCCTCATAGCTTCTCATACTTTCTTCTTTATTTCAGTTTATATCATTTCATGCATTTCAGATGTATATGTAGTATTTTCTATGTACATGGCTCCTAGGTTTTCTTGGGAGAGGCTGGAGGTTTGAGATTGCATTTTGGTCTTTTGTTTTGTCATTTTCCTATATTTCGTTGTTTCCAGAAATTTTCCCAAGCTTTCCCTGGATGTGTTGGAAATTACCTCCTGAGCATTCTGCTATTCAGACTCACTATGCTTTGGCTTCACTTATGTGGTGGGCCTGGCTCCCCTGGTTAAATAAAGATCCCTGGCACAGTCCACTCAAGCCTGCAGAACCTCTGGAGCCTAGTCCAATGACCTAAGGGGGCTGAGTAGGCACCCAGCCACCAGGATTTATGGTCCCAAACTTTTCCGGGCCTGCCCTGGTGAGCTGCAACTCACCTCGTGGTGTGGTGCCACCTTGGCTCCCCCTTTGGCAGGCCTGGCTCCCCTGGTTGAATGCTGTACATTCAATTCTGTCTCACTTCCTGTTACAATTGAATAGTGGTGTGCAGTGGGAAAGGTAATTGCTAATGTCTATTTAAGAGTGTTCACTACATATACTTTATTAGAAGTTAGGATCTGACTGCAAAATTGGTTATTCAATAAACCAGATAAATTATCAAGGATACTATCCCCAAGCAAGACAAGACATTCTAACTATTAATCTCCCATCTATCAAGGAATTTTTTTCTTTTATAAAAATATCATATAAATGCTGTGATTATTAAAATTTCATTTCCAAAAAAGTTACATTTAAAAAAAATTTAAGTTAATAATCAATCTGCATTTGAAAATTGTATATAGTTGCCCAGAGGATAAAATATAGTTAAGTATATATTTTGATCAATAATTAAGAGTTATTAATTCATCAAATGTGGAAATTATGTTAGTTACCCACAAAAACTATATTTTTCTTCCATTTTTTAGCACATGGTACTTGTTGCTGAAAGCCAGCTTTTCAAGCAATGAGAACATTTCCTGGGAACTCCTTGCATGTGACTAATTCGCTTGAACAGAATAATGTATGTTGCTTCTGAGTATGGCTTTTTAAAAACAGGATACCTTCTTCATTATGCCTTCCTCTACTTCATTGGATGATGGTGACACGAAATAGAAAGACTGAAAGTCCCTCATACCTTATGGAAGGCCCTCACCCTCAGTAACATATTCAATGAACTAGTACAATTCCATGATGGTAAAATAAATTTTTCAAAAGATAAAACATTGAAATTTTTGTTTTATCATTTAATAACTAGCAGCATTGCTGTAATAGAACACTAGAATAGGCAAATAAATTTGTATCATTGGAGCCCATTTTTTGTTCTTTTCAGAAAAATATAACGCTTGAAAAAGTCACATCAACTCTAGATCGTACTGATGCCTGATTAACTGCTTCGTACTTTTTTCGGCAAAGTAGCATTGATATAAGCTCCCCTTATGCTAGAACACACTGTTATCTACCTATACATGCTTTAATTTATCTAGTCCTACTTGTCTTTCATATTTACTTGAAATATTAATCCTTTGGAGAAGTTTCCATCACTTTCCACCTAAGTCAATTTCCCTTTTTAGTGGCTTTCAAAGTACAAATATAACTTTACATTTACTTGTTACAATTATGTGAGTATTTCTGCTTTCCTCACTACATTTTGAGCTTTTCAGTTGTAGAAATGATGTTTGGTATATATTCCAACACTTAGCACCCTCTATATAAATGTTTCTTAAATGAATACAATGAATAAATATTTCAGTGTGATTTTATGACACTTGAAATCTTAAGAATGTAAACAATTAATGTACTTATGAAATTCACATTTTCTTTTTTCTTCAAACTAATTACTGTTATTTTAGTGTCTTAATAAAGAAAACAGTGAATCAACCACAGACAAACTGACATTAAATGGAAAGCATATGAATGCACAACAATAAATGTATCACTTTATTCTTTCCCTTATTAAGGTGCCAAAATATCATACTGGCTTATAATGTTCTAAATGTTGTGTCCTCCCAAAGTCCAAATGTTGAAGCCTAATTCCCAGTGTGACAGCAGAGATGCTCTTCAGGAAATGATGAGGCTATAAAATGCAGCCCTCATGAATGGGGTCTTTTTGGAAGAGAACCAATGAGGCTACCTTGTCCCATCCACCACGTGAGGACAGAGCAAGAAAGGACCATCTGCAAGACAGTGGCCTTCAACAGACACTCAAAATGCTAGGGCCTCCCAGCTTTCTCTGCTGAGAGAAAGCAATGTTTTTGGCTGAAAAAGAACCTAGTTAATGATGTCGTGTTACACCAGACAAAATGAACCAAGGCACACAGTAACATGTGCTGATACCATGATATGCAAATTCTTCCCATTGCGTGAAAAAATATGACCTTATTTTTACCCATTCTTGAGGTGGCTTTCCTTTATCTGAGGCTTCTACAAAGGCATATGATTTCCCTGAGAGTGAGACTGAAAGAATACCCTGCAAATATACAATTCCCCTTTTCCTCTCCCTCTTTGGATTCTTCTTACCAAGAAGTAGAATACATGGTATATTTCCTGCTTCTAAAATGTAGGCACCTCAGGGTCAGTATTATGGAGCTATGTTTTTGGCTTGCCTTGCATCTTCCCTCTGCTAGTCTTATAGAAATTTTATAGGTACAAAGCAGGGATAAGAACATGCTACCTCCTTAGGAAAAGACACTTGTCTTTCTACACCTTTCCTGCTTTATTGATTATAGTTAGTGCTTAGCTTACTTCAAATCTGAGTTACATTATTACTTCTTTGGATGAAGTTTCTTACATGAGTTTTCCTAGGTCTCTTTTTTGGTATATTAGTTATACATTGTTGCACAACAAATTATCTTATAACTTAACAGCTTAAAACAAAAAAAAAATATTATCACTTAGAACTTTAAAGTTCCAGAACTTGAGCTTGGCCTAACAGGCTCATTTTTCATGAGGTTACATTTGAGATGTTGGTCAGGTTTGTGTTCGTTCTCAGCTTGACTTAGGAATGAACTTCATAGGAGTTCAGTTGATGTGAGAGAAATATTGTTAATCTGATAGGTGTTAGAATAACCAATTACTGCACTAAATCAAAAATGAAGGAGATCACTTACTGGGATGGGATAAGCAAGAGGTTAAATCCAGAGGAGACTCTGACTCCCACTGCTCTGTAGAAGGGCACGCTGGTCACAGGTCAGCAGGATCAGCACAGACATAGGGATTCTGTCATCACTGAGGAAACCCCAAACAAAGGGCTCAAGCAGTTTTTGAACCTTGGGGTCAGATAAAGGGTGAAAGAAAGGCTTAGAGTAGAAAAGTACTGAGCACTAAGCCAGAGTGGGAAAAAGGTTTACTTCACCACCATACGAGAAAGGAGGCTTCAGCAGAGGTATCAAAAGACTTCTGACCATACTGTAGGAAAAATTATGCCAACCTGTATCAGGATGTAAACATGTGAAGGGTGTGACCAGCCAGGGACTCCATGTCCTCAAATGTAACTTCTGTTGGAAACTGCAATGGATTGGCAGACTCTCAATTTCGGTGTGGGGAGGATAGATTTCCCCTAGGAGGATTATCAAGTAAACCTCTGCACTTGATCATGATTAAGCTAGCAAAATCACACATAGATTTCTAGTGAGGAGTCAGACTGCTAAGAAGTGGTATCTCCCTCACTGAGTTGTTGGGGGAAGCCTATTTCCTGTCCACCATCTCTCCATCTGTCCAGAGATCAGCTGAGTTTCTTAATGATATGCCAGCTGCTTTCTGTAAGACTGGATGATCAAATATAAAGAGCAAGAAAGAAACCACAATGCTTTTTATGACTCCATATCAATTATCATATTCATATATACCTTCAGCCACATTTTCCTGCTTAGAAGCAAATCATTGGATCTTTCCACACTTAAGGACAGGGAAGTAGATTCCACTTTTTGAAGGGAAGGTTGTAAAAGGAATGAATCCTGTTTTAAAACAGCCACACTTGAGGAAATTATCCTAAATTTTAGACTAAGAAAAAGGTAAAAAAAAATTCTTCTTATGGTCATACATTTAAGTCACTTAGCCCAGGTGCTATTTTCACTTTCCTTGTTCTTGCTTTGTTGCCAAACTTGGAAAGAAAACTAAGGTATGAGGGAGTATCGCTGTTAAATCCAATGATCCTTATTCTAAATACAAATTATTTACGCTGTTAACAGATTTCACTTCACCTGTAAATTCACTTAACCAATCTACTCAGTGGTAGAAAACAAATCAAATGATTGATGCAATCAATAATTAACTGACTAAGATTCTGGTAGACTCAAGATTGTGTTAGAATCCTAACTCTAAAACAATCAATATGAAGTATCCACCAGAAAGAGCAACACGATGATTCTAATAAAGATGAAAAGTCATAATGTAAAACATCAGGGTAAGAAATATATGAGCACTAGAATCTTTTTCAATCACTTTTACAAATGTCAGGAGAAAGAAGTGAAATGAAAGAACATACTTTTCTCACTGGAGTTCCAGAAAATGAGCAAGCGGAGGTTATTTATTACTGAAGCAGAGATGGCAAAAACAATCTTTTAGGATTTGGAGTTTTGTTTTATTTAATGTTAAGAAATTCTGGGGAGCCAGCAAATTACCCCTACTGTGGCAGCAAATTTACTGGAAGAAAAATCTAGTTTGTAAATGCTGCTTAGGAAATAAAGCAACTTTACATTGATGATGACATTACTTTTTACATGTGCTTGCCTGATAATATTATGCAACATATTTTTACTGGAGCTCCTCTTCCTGTATTATTACAGCAACTAATCCAAATAGAATTCGGCAAATCCCCTGCAGATTAAGGGAAACTGTTGGCCTATGGAATCTCAAAAGCATGCTTCCAACATGCTGCCTTTCCCTGAACTTTCCCTAATAATTCTTTAAAAAATATTTTTCTTTTATTTGTGTAAAAATTAAAACAATTAGAAAGTGAAAATAATTCTGAAGAGCAAAATCACCATTAATCTTTGTGATTATCCCATGCAGAAGATCTCTGTGATTACCAAATATAAATTCCATCAAAGAAAGACTGTCCAGTTTGTAGAATACTGTCTCCCCCTTACCTTACTTTGAATTCTGGGCTGACTGTAATGAATAATTGTGAGAGAAATTATTAAATGCTACATTTCAGAACTAAATTATTAATTTACCATGAAGAGACAGAGGGTGGATTTTTACAATAGCTTCTCACTTATGTGTGGGATGAATCTATCTTGAAGATGAAAATCTCAAATCAAGGCCTAAAGAGAGAACAACCACATTTTGACTATATATAATTTGTAGCTTCTTCGATTTTCAGAGCTGTTTTGATGATTATCTAATTAGAAACTTCAAAGGTGGCTTTTATCTGAAAATGCAAACTTTCAAGTATACATTGAACTTAAAAATTTGCAAGGAAGGAAAAATGCACACATATGCAGTTATTTGGTGAGCGCTGGGGAAATGGTGATGAACAATGTAGATACAAACGCTGCCCTCTAAGAATTTACATTCCAGTAATAGATAGAGCTATTAAAACAATTTAGTGCTCAGTTATTTATTCACTCATAATGTGATAGAAGAGATCAGAAGAAAACAAAGTGGCTCTGAGACTGCATAACAGACACGTTGAACCGGGGGTAGGCTGGCGAAGGTCAAAGAAGCCTGCCTTGAGGAATTAATAGTTGAGCTGAGCAGTAAGGTGAAAAGGAATTAATGGTCAGGAAATGTAGTGCTGGGAATCGAAGATGGGAAATAGTAGAGAAAAAGGGAAAGTAGTCCAAAACAGAGAGACAAGCCATGTTAGAAATACAGGCCCATTTTCTTCTCTTTTACTATGAAATAGCTTAGAGAAGAGCATACTCCTGAACAAATTCAATTGTCCTGCATCATATGACGCCCAGACAAATGCTGCAAGTAGACAGGAAATGTCCATGGTGCATCCTGAGATGAGTCTGAACTTTTAAGTAGCACCAAAATGGCTCTGTTATTGTTTTCCAGGTCCTTTAAAAATTCTTACTTGGTTTAAGAAAAACAAGATAAAATAGGACTTTATTGGATTATGAAAGTTATTCTGGAACGATTTTAAGTATTTGGTAGACTTCATTTCACAAATTAGGCAACCTTATAAAAACTCACATACAGAAATAATCTAATAAGAATATGTTGATACTACAAAGAACTTAAAATATTATGATTTGTATCTAGCTACTTAAATAAGATTTGTCATTATACTCTGCTACATGTGCATCAGTAGCATGTAGCATGTACCAGCTTCATGGTAGTTTTCAAGTTTAAGTGTTTACTGCATTTCAGTCTTACAGTTACTATGCTAAATTATTTATATAACATTTTGTTTAATCACCAAATGTGCATATTTGATTATGTGAATTTTTAATTTGCTATACAAATTATACAAGGAAGCCATTGTGATACTAACTTTTTCTAGTTCTCCTAACTAATTAAATGTCCAAATGGGGATTCAAATCCACATGTCTGATATCTCAACTATTAGATCATGTTACCTTTCCAAGTGGAGTATTTTTCTTCATTGCTCTTGTAACTTTGGAAGAAAGATAACAACAGGAGATAAAAGTAAACTGTGTACACAGATAAGATATATCTCAAACCTGAACATGTGATTCATCTCTTCTGTTTGAGCAAATAAAAGAATTACAATGTGAAGTTCAAAGACTGTAAGAATAAAGTGTGGAAATAAAAGCCTTTTATGGATGTGGTTATTCTGAGTTGAAAAAGGAGGAGCTGAAGACCAGGATGGTGATCAGTCAGAACCTGAGGCTTTCACTCAGAAAAGGACCCCCAACAGATTTCCAAGGACCACATGCAAGGAAGACTGAGGGCTTGGCTAAATTGGCCTTTTCTAACTAGATTTGACTCTCATACCATTGGAAAAGTGATCATCTTCATGTCAGATGTACTAAGTCATGGCTAGTGCAGCAATGATAACTATAGAATAAATAGGGAAAACATGCTGTACTTATTTAGTTTAAGTCATGGAAACATAATTCTTCCACATCTTCACTATTCTTGGACAAGGAAAAATAAGCTAATTTTGAGTCTGTAGAAACTATATATTGTTTGTTTGTTTGTTTGTACTAGGGGTTGAATTCATGACCTGGCACTTGCCAAGCAGGTGCTTGTGCCACTGACCTACCCTGCCCTCTGAAAGTTTTAAGAAAGAAAATAATAAGATTTTTTTCCTTATAATTGATTTTAACTACAGACACAATTTTTTAAATCCTCAGAAATAAACATCTCACTTTTTCTTGCTATCTTAACAGATCATATTTCAAAATACATACTTGATAGCAAACTTTTATACCAGAGTCCAAATGGGAAAACACAAAGCAGTTATTCACATTGGGGGATACTTCTTACAGCAGATTATTTATATAAGTAATGAAAGACTGAGGCTACCCAGAAAGCTTAGTAGAAGAAGGAAATTGTCAACACCCTCAAAATGGGAGTTCAAAGTGATAAGATGGTATCTCATGAGCCAGAATCACTTAGTAGAATCTGAAACCCACTGGCTCTGTTTATAGAGATACACAGCAAAATGCTGAATAAGCAAAACAGCAGGAAAAAGTATTCTCGTTTTTTCTTTGTTCACAATAAAACAATGTACCTGTTATATCTGCTGGGCAGTTACACTCAGAAATCAAGTGCTATGGGAACTTGGAATTGCAATTCTGCAAAGATATTTTTCTTGGAATACTAAAGAGATGAGAAGAAGATATAATAGGAGAGACATACCCCAACATATAGGAGACAATTTAACATAATATTTTCTCTAATACATAAGTCATACAGATCAAAAAGTTAACAAAGAAACATCAGAGTTAAACTCCACTACATACCAAATGGGCTTAACAAATATTTACAGAATACTCCATGAATAACTGGAGAACACACTTTTTTTCAGTATTTTGTGGAATTTCTCCAAATTGACTGTATTTTAGGTCATCAAGCAAGTCTTATATACAAAAATTCTTATATCTTATTTTTATATCTAATTTCTTATATCTTATCAGATCATAATCATCATCAAGACAAGCTAGAGAAATACATGAAGAATAAATAATTTTGAAAAAACATTTTGAACAATTAGTAGGACATTAAAGAAATCAGAAGGAGAGTTATAAATTCCCAGAATTAAATGAAAATGTGAGCACAGCAAAAAACAGTATACCATAATCTATGGGAAATGGTTAAGGTAGTCCTAAGGGGAATATCTTTAGCTATAACATCATTCAATTAAAAAGTCAAAGAGATCCCAAATAGATAACCTAGTAGTGTATATCAAGAGAATTTAGAACAACCCCAAAACTGAAGACAGTAGAAGGTAAGAAATATTGAAGATCAGAGTGGAAATTAATGATAAAGAGTAAAAGAACAATGCAAAGGATCAATAAAGCAAAAAGTTAGTTCTTGGGAAGGAGAAAACAATATTGATAAACTCTTAGCCAACTTATCCAAAAAGACATACAAGATCCAAATTAATAAAATTATAGATGAAAAGGAATATTACAATAGATACATTGAACTAGAGGTATCAGACACTGTTTTGAAAACATACATATGAATAAATTGAAACATACAGAGAAATAATAATTTCCAGACACATATAGCCTACCAAAATTGAACCAAAAAGATAAACCAGTAATAAATGATGACACGGAAACAGTCACAAAAAGGAAATGTCAAGACTGGATAGATTCATTACTGAATTTTACCAGACCTTTAATAAAGAACAGTTAACACTAATGCTTCTCAAATTATTCCATAAAATAGAGGAGAAGAAAACTTTCTAATTTATTCTACAAAACTAGTATCACTCTGATAGCAAAACCAAGTAAAGACATAACAAAGAAAATAAACCATGGATGAATACACTTTATGAAATAAGGACAAAAACTACTCAAAAATATCTGTAAACCAAATTCACCATAATATTGAAAAACTTATAGAAAATTATAAAGTTTTTTGTTTCAGATATGCAAGGATGGCAGATGTAATACATAAATGATGTACAACACATTAATAAAATGCAGGATAAAAATTACTTGATCATCTCAATAGATACAGAAAAAACCCTTAGATGAAGTTTAACCTCACATCATAATGAAAGCCCTGAGGAAACTAGTAGTGGAATTGTTCCTCAAAATAATGAAGGTTATCAACAGCAAACCCATAAGCAACATAATTCTGAACGAGAAGAAACTGAAAACTGTCCCTCTAATGTCAGAAATGAAACAAGTGTGCCCTCTCCCATCATTCTTATTCAAAAATTTTAGCCAGTGCAATTGGTCAAGAGAAAAAAATAAAAAGGGACATAGATAGTAAAGAAATAAGTCAAATTATCACTGTTTGCATATGTTATAATTTTATTTTTATGAGGTCTAAGCACTCTACCATAAAACTGTTAGATATAATAAATAAATTCAGCAAAGAAAGTAGCAGGACACAGAATTAACGTATAAAAATCAGTACTTCTATGTACCAAAAAAAAAAATATATATATAGTGAGAAAGAAATCAGGAAAACAATTCTACTCACAGTATTAAATAAATAAATAAATAAATAAATAAATGCCTAAGAATAAACTGAATTAAAAAGTAAAAGATCTCTACAAGGAAAATTATTAAACACATTAAAAAGAAGAAGAAGTTACTAAAAGATGGAAAGACTCCCCATGTTCATGGGTTGACACAAAATTATTAAAATGGATATATTATCAAAAGCAACCTATATATCCAATCTGAGTCTCATCAAACTACCAATACAATTTTTTCATAGAATTAGAAAAAAATCTTAAAAAATTCAAATGGAAAAGATCCTGAATCACTAAAGAATCCTAAGGAAAAAAAGCAATGCTAATGACATCATAATACTCAATTTGAAAATATATTCCTGAGCTATAGTGCCGAAACAACATGCATGGCATTTTAATCTAAATAGACCCATAAGTCAACAGAATAGAATAAGCCCACATTGTTACAGTCATCTGATTCTTAACAAAGGTGCCAAAAACATTTATTGGTGACAAGACAACCTTTTTAAGAAATAGTTCTAGCAAAACTGTATATTCACAAGTAGAAGACTGTACTAGATACTTACCTCTTCCCCAGTACAATGTCAACTCAAAATATATCAGATACAAGGCCTGAAAACTTTTAAGTTGTTGAAAGAAAATATAGTGGAAAATTTAAGTCATAGGCACAAGCAAAGACTTTCTGAAGGGCTCCAGTGGCTCAGAAAATGATACCAAAAAATGATAACTGAGAGTACAGCAAATTATAAAACCTGCATAGAAAGGGAAACAGCACAGTGAAATGACAGCCTATGGAATGGGAGAAAAATGCTGGCCACCTCAGCTTGCAGTTCGTCTGAGAGGGGATTAATGTCAAGAATATATAAAGGGTTCCAAAAGCTTAACCCCAAGAATAGATAATCAAATCAATATATGGGCAAGTAAACTGAAAACTTACAAATATTCACAGCCCTCAGGTTAAACACAATCAAATTACACAGATACTAGGTTACCCCAGCCAAAATAGGCATCATCTGGAATATAAAAAATAACAAAGCTTGCAAGGAAGACAGAGAGGATAGCACTTTTACACTGTGGGTGGGAATATAAATTAGTACAGCCACTATAGAAATCACTAAACTCATAAAACAAATCATCTTATAACTGAATAAGTGAATAAGGAAAATGGGACATATCCTCCAATGGACTAGTGCTCAGCCACAAAGAATGAAATGATTTCATTTGCAGGAAAATGGGTGAAATTAGGGACCATCAGGTTAAGCAAAATAAGCTAGATTCAGATGAATAAGCATTTTATATTTTCTATCATCTGTGGAATGCAGAGCAGAGAGACAACATGAAAGCAGTAGGGAGACCATTAGACAAGAAGATTGCCAGGAGAAGGGGTAAAGGAGGGAAATGGGGCACTGGAAGATGAATATAATCAAAATATATTATATTACATGAAATCTAATAGTCTGCATAACTAATATATAATAATAAACAGAAGAAAATTATATATGAAGTATTGCATAGTTAAATATGTGCCACGATAATTTTCAGTGACTGCATAGCTTGTCATTGTGTGAATATGCTGCCGTTTAATGAAATCACTGTTATAGTTTATTCCAGATTTTTATAACAATATGATAAGCATCTGTCATCTCGCACTTATGATTTCCTGTTAAATTTTTGCTTAAAATTAATTCCTAGAGTTATAATTACTAAGTCAAAGAAGATTTAGTAATCTGTGAAGTCTACGGTTTTCAAACAACTTAAAAGTTATCAGTGGTTTGAGTTTCTTTCTTTCTTTCTTTCTTTCTTTCTTTCTTTCTTTCTTTCTCTCTCTCTTTCTCTCTCTTTCTTTCTTTCTTTCTTTCTTTCTTTCTTTCTTTCTTTCTTTCTTTCTTTCTTTCTTTCTTTCTTTCTTTCTTTCTTTTTTATCGGTACCAGGGATCAAACTCACAACCACCTGCTTGTAAGGCAGGTGCTTATGCCACTGAGCTAAATCCCCAGCCCCTGAGTTTATTTCTTGTTTACACAGATCGATGATTGCCTCTGCCTGTATCTTACAGAGAGAAGAGATTAACAACTGTAAGATGGTTATAGTCAGAGGTATCTCTTAATCAATTTATTTTACATTTTATTGTGCAGATTGAGTTTTGTGGTTAGTTTTTCATTCAGAAGGACAGAAGAAATCTTCAGTATGGAATGGTCCTACACAGAATTTTTCCAGGAGTGTGCATCAAATACTCCCAAGAAAAAACTAAGGTTCATATTTTTGTTGTTGTTGTTGTTTCAAAACACACCATTGCTATTATTGGGGGAAAAAAAGGTGGAGTATGGTTTCCTATTGGTCTTTACAGGAAACAAGAGATTCCAGAATAGATAAAGAAAACCTCATATCCAAATCAACCCCCAACAGATAACTTGAAGCTACAGTCTAGATAGCTAATATGAAAGAAAGACCTTGAAGATTCAAGTAACTCCAAATAATAACATGCATTTCCACTTGGCAAACAAACTCAGCTAAAACTTGATCCTTACATGTTTTCAGTCCTGACTACTTAATAATCACAGCCAGTTTCCACCCCAAAGGGCTGCATCTCCAAATTTGTTCAGGAAAATTGTATTGTATATCATTGAATTTAACAGTGAAACAAGAGGCATTTTGTCAAAATTAAGAAGTTACCAATTTATTGATATGTTTGGATTTATCTTCAAGATACTTTTATATTTCTGGCAATATTGGCAATAACATCAGAGTAAACTAGTTAAAGTTATTCAGATCATTGACAAGTGATAGCCTCACTGAGATGAATATAGAGATTATTAGGCCATCAGTCTAACCACTTGAGGGAAAAGAAAATTCTTACATTTGAAAGGCAAACATAGAAAACAAGACTCAATGTAAGGAACACATGGAGACATATGGAAGCATATTAACAATTTGATTTCTAATCTTGGGTTTTTGCAGTTGTAACTGACAATAGAAGGCTGCATAAGTCATGACCAATAAGAAACTATGAAGTCTTTATACAGCTATAGATAAACAGAAAGAGTTCTAGGTATCTGTGAAGTTTTATTCTAAGAAGTTGTTATTCCAGAACAGGTGTGTGGGTACCTAATTTGTTGTATCCTCTATTTTCAAGTGATGACTATTAGAGGTCAAATACGGAAGTCAAACATACTAGGCCTCATTCCAGTCTGAGTATCATTCTGCTTGACTATTAGAAGTAGCCTGGTGTGTGTGTCCATGTGTATAAAATCGAGAAATGAGAAATAAAAAAGGTAAGAGTAAAAAATAAAGTTAAGGAACCAGAGGAATTTTTTTTTAAATTCTTGAAAAAATGATGGGATTGAAGGGAACCAGAATTTTAACCACTGTATGATCAAAAATAGAGTAAATGTTTAATTTTCTTTAAAAAAATTACAACAAAAAACATTGCCTAAATCCCCATAAAGATACTCTCCCTCACTTTGAAGTCACTTACTCCACTGATCTTGCCACTGTCTGAAGCAGCTTTGGAAATTCACTTTCCTGTCTTCAGTTGTGTGGCTGTAACTGCCTCAGGAACCTGAAGAGATTGAAAATGCTTGCTACCTTTCATGGTAATTTGACTTTGGGGAAAAGCTGTGCCAGAATAAAGTTTATAAGGATGTACTGTGGTGTCTTTGGAGCCTTCCCTTCTGTTGAATGGTACTTGGCAGAGGCATTCACTGTATTTTTGATTAAACAAATGCACTCAGTTCCAGAACTTCTTTAGATGGTGACAAGGATGAAGGGATAAATGTGTTCACAGTGAAGGGAGTATTTTGAAAAGGATTAGTAGTAATGTGTATTTACTGTAATAAAACTCTATAAATTTAAGTATTCACTTGATATTCAATTATTTCTGGTAATTCTTCATGAGATTAGTGAGGTGATTTCCTTCAGACATGGAGAATAAGCTCTCCTAAAGTTGTAAATATAGAACTACTTTATTCTTATATGAAGAAGACATTGTACTAGAAAAATATTCAGTGAGCATTTAAAGGCATTATTTCACAGTAAGAATTTGGTAGAAGTGCTTCCAGTATTTTTGTTGTATATATAAATGGCACCTGATCGTATTTTCATTTCTGTGTCTGAATCCAAAGAAAGGTGAGGGAAAGTAAAATTTTAACAGTCAACCAGCCGTATCTAACAGGCTGTTGAACAATCATTGGAAGAGGCAGAGACTGGAAATTGCAAATATTCTTTGGAAAAGGGAATAATAATGGAGTTACTTGCGAATCTCAGTTACAATTAAAATATTTAGACGGAAAAAAACAACCCTCTGTGTTCCATGATAATTAACAAATGATACAGTTGTTGGTTCTTTGATACTTTAATTGAAAGAGTCTTAAAATGATGGTATTCTAGATATGAAAACTTTTGGGAGAACAAAATGGAAAAGCACACAATGAGTAAAGAATGGTCTCATGGCAAGAGGACAACATTGTTCAACCAATGATTCTAATCTCAAACTGGCATTAGAAGTTGGAATTCATATGAACCATATAATTCACCACCAAATGTAACCCTCTGAAAGAAGACAGGTGGCTTATTATTGTGTAAAACCAGAGAATCATTTTAAAAATCAGTGCTAACACTCGAAGTGATAAGCTGTTCTCTTGGTTGTTGTGGCAGTCTACTTCTTTGCACCATTACTAACCTCTTGATAAAGACTGTCTACTTAGAAATATATTGGTTAACTCTTTTACACAACACCCACCATCTTTTCCCTTGTCATTGGATGTTTGCTAAAACTGAGATGGAAAATGAAGATAATTCAGCATGAATTTACTAAATATTACAGAATATATGCTCCTCTGTTGGATCCTTTGATGGATACTGACATATAAGGAATATTCTTGCTCATAATGAACATATGTAGCCATTAGTATATGTACTGCTCAGCACTCTGAGTTCAGAAATCCACACATTGCTGTAATTTAGGTCATGGTTCTGCTTTCTACTACTTGTTAAGCTAGTGTCCTGATTTTCTTCTCTCTGAAACTGGAAATTAAACATAGCCACATAAAATAGTCATTGTACAGATTAAAAGGGAATTCATTGCTTAGCTTTAAAACTATGCTAATACCTGGAAACTAAATGTAATGATGACATGATAATTTTCTTTTCTGGATTATTGTAATCTCAAAGGGAGAGATGCTGCCTTATTTAATTTTGTGTTCTAGGATGAAGGCTGATATCTAACAAGCCATCAGTTCACCATAGATTTTTTTTAAAGGAATGGATAATTTATGAACAAATACATACTGTATAGATGACAAAAAGAAATGAATTTATTTAAAATGTGAAAAAACAGCTTTTTCCATATTATTCACTTTAATCAATCCAATTGCTAATTTTTATGAACTATGCTTAATTTAATTACACAAAAACTTGAAGAGAAATACAAGTCAGCCGTATCTAAACATAGGGATTGATTTCAACACATCAACCTCATTCATCACATGAATACCCAGATCCACAGATGCTCAACTTCCTTAAATTGACCCTCCCTATACAAAGGTTCCACATCTTCAGATTCAAACAACAGTGAATGGAAAACTACCCATTTTCAATCTGTGGCTGGTTAAATGCTTGGATGTAAAACCTGTGGATATGAACAGTGAACTCACAGTCATTCCAATTCTACAGGTAGAACATCTGATTCCAAGAATACACACAGACATATACCGACATATCTACACACAGTAGAGGTTAAAAATTAGCCTCTAAAAATATTCTGTCTTCCTTTAATTCTAAGAAGATATTAACACTATATAGCAAAAGAGTTAATATTACTTTATACAGATAAGAAACATGATTAAACCAGGCACACTGAGATTTGGAGCTTATCTTACACTGTTGTGGATGCTAAATGCTACTCCAATATCCTTGCAAGCAGAGTACAGAAGATTAAACATGCACAGAGGAGAAGACAATGTGAAGATAACACAGGAATTAGAGAAATGGATCCACAAGGCAAGAAATGATAGGCATTTGCCAGAAGCTAGCAGAGGCAGGAATGGATTCTTACCCATCAACTATACAGAATATCACCTTGCCAATACCTTAATATTAGATACCTGTCTTCCAGAAGTATGAGTGAGTAAATTTCTGTTCTTCTTAACCAAAAAACTAATGATAAGTTGTTGATCAACACTAAAATATTAATATATACATATGCACTGATTCATAAAGTCTACGGTTTATGACAGACATACAAAATTTGTCAATAAAGAAATACAAAGTTTCTTAAAAATTGAAAAAGTAAGAGGGTTTTATATAGGCATAGAAGAAAAATCTGGAACCAATTTTCTTAATATAGTGGTTCTTTTCACTTAAGTCAATAGTAGAGATTTTTTAAATTACAGGCTTATTCTTAGAGTCACTGCGGTAGGAGGCACAGAGGCAGGAGGCAGGCTAGAACAGAAGCTACTCCTTTGACTGTTGGACATAGCTGTCTTTCTGGTTGCCTTTCAGAATTATGACAGAAAAAGACATAGTGTATCATGACATTTCTGTGGCATGATGTCTACCTGTATTTGTAAACCAAGCTCAAGCACAGAATATTCCATTAGTTAACTCAGACAAAGCTGCTTTATGGTTTTTACCCTAGTTTTATAAAGTACTATATGACTTTCTGACCATATAATATGAAGTGAATTTTTGGTTAACTGAGAAAAAAACAGAAAAGTAGAAGTAACTTTAATTTATTACAAAAGCCTCCTAACTCTAATTAGACCAAATAAGTTTCCATTTTTGTTTTATTCATTATACAAATTTAGAAGAACAAATTTGTTCTGTCCTTACCATGTTCTATTTTAAATCAACTGGCTCCTGAGAGTCTTTAGTGTAGGAATTTAAACAAACTAATAACACAGTATGATCTCACTCTCCCATCCCCCTAACAATGAATTTGACAATGTAATAACTATCTTGAGAAAAATGTCATATACTGAGAATATACCTGTGTACAGTAGTGTGACATAGATGCTGTAAGTATGGACTTTAAAGTTAGACAAAACTGACTATTCACATGATAGCCTACCCATATTATAGACAGATAAGATTCAAGAAGTAACTGATGTATCTATGCCTTACCTTCTACATAAAATAGTTTATGAAATCTCTTTTATTGAGTGTCGATGGAGATAAAGAACTTTGTTTTACAGTAAACAAAGTTCATGTTCTCGCTATAACAGAAGTCATCACCCCCTCTAGAGACAAGAAGTGAGAAGATCATCAGACATGAAATTCCAGAACTTATAAAAACTAATTGAAACACACTATTGGAAGTGCTCAGGTCACAGTG
Organism: Hydrochoerus hydrochaeris; assembly: GCA_004027455.1. NCBI lineage: Eukaryota > Metazoa > Chordata > Mammalia > Rodentia > Hydrochaeridae > Hydrochoerus > Hydrochoerus hydrochaeris. The sequence continues at coordinate 26,483 of PVLA01003624.1, read as the reverse complement.
TCAAACAAAATGCACATTTGGTTAGGAATCAGACTCCACTGGGCATAAAACTACTATCCGTCTTTCTTTCTTCTTGGAGACTATCTCTGTCTTCTTCCAAGGCTATCTCTAAGTGAGTGCTTTATAGCCTGTAGCAAAAAAAAAAAATCATAGAGCTATAAAGTTATTAGTGACCAAAAGTTTAAAAACAAAGTCATATAAGCATTCTAATACTGCTGATAAAGGATGTGAAGCGAGATACACAGATCAATTGCTCTTCCCGCTTTGCTTCTTTTTCAATTTTGATTTTGACACATTTTTGTGTTTTTATTTTGTTGCTTATGCTTTCAGGATCTTATCTAACAAACACTGTAAAAACTGACGTCATGAAGCTTTTAAAAAACTGAAATCATAACTGCAAATTCACATTTATTTTTCATGCTCAGCTTCCCTTTCCATAAGAAATGTGACTTGTTGAAAGGCTTATTTTAGGTTCAGTATTTGATGACTAGTCATTACTTGACCAAATATCAGACATGGTTAAAGAGAATACCTGATTTCTAAAAATGGAAATTAGATTTAGAAGTCCAACAAAGATTAGCTTTTTACTAGTCACAAATGATGATAACACATCACCCTTTGAAAGTCACACTACAGCAAAGAAGTTCTTTATTTTTATATGTATTTACTTAGTGTGTTCTTTATTTGAATAATATTTTACATGATTAAGCAGTTTTACTTTATAAATGACCCATAGCTAATTGTTTTGGGTAGACCTTGTCCTTCTCTGACATGAATATAATCCTCTTCTCTCTCACTCTTACAGCCAAGTTTCATTTTAATTTTGTAAATCACTTCAAAGTGACTTTGCGATATTTCTCTGTCATTGTCAATGTTGTCAGTAAGATCACTATTATCCTTTAATCTTTTTCGTATAAAGAAGACAATGACTGGACTTGTCTAATAGTAAAACTTTACTAAGAAATTTGCACATAAAATTTAGAAAACAAAGTAGTCCCAAATAATCTTAATAGGTTTTTACTAGTGCAGAAAATCGAATAAAGAGGCTCCTTTTTTCCCTTTTTCAAACCTGAAGATAACTCTGCAAAAAGTGCTTTTCCATGTAACAAAATTGCAAGATGTCCAGCATCCAAAGTATGCAAAACACATTTTTTTGATAGAATACTTGCTACCCAGTAAATAAATGTGTTACAGAGTGTTTTTGCATGAGATTAACTTATTTTTGATCTACAGTAGCAGAATTCCCGCTGTCTGTCTGTCTGTCTGCCTCTGTCACACAGACACAGACAGAAACATATACAAATAGTAGCAGAAGAATCTCTGGTCAATACATTAACTAGATTTGCTCTATCTCATAATATTTTTTGAAATTAGATAACTCAGTATGAAATTCTATTCTTAAATTCTGTTATCATATGCCCTAAAGTGTCTCAGTGTGAATATATGTACTTAAAGCAGAGGACATGGGCCATGGTCCAGTTCCATCCTTGTTTCTCGTTTCTTTTAGTTCTCTAATTGCTGTATTCCACATTTGCATTTTTGGGTTTTCCTTATCCTCTTGTCAAATGCAATCATATAAGTTCGGAGAACTTATAGCTGTGGGTAACAGAAACCTGGAGCTCTAGGAGATAGCAAGCAGCCAGGTCACAGATAGTCATATCTGGTTCAGCTTCTAAAACTCATGTTTTCTGTACTCAACATAATCTTCTGATTTAGATTGCTTATGATTGTTTGATAGCTCAAAAATAAGTAATGGCCTCAGTGAATGCAGAATTGTTTGCAGGATGAACTACACTCAAATAGATACAATGTGAGCGAGGGTGATTAATATCAAAAAGATTTACTAAAAAGAACAATATATTCAGATTACCTAAAATATGCCAGGACTATGGAAGTTGGGAATACAAACATTGTTTCATTTAATCTTCATATTAAAAATGTATTTATTTTACAGTTCTTTTATTTAAAAAAAAAAAAAGCCCTGGCACTCAGAGAAGATCTCTGTTCTCTTCAAGGCTATGAAATTCACAGGCAGAGTCAGGGTTTGACTTGAGTTCTGACTGGACCAAACATGCAATCTCTGAGGCTGATGTAGAGATGGACTGGGACACAGGTAGGGGAGATGGTAGCCAGAAAGATGGTGGCCACAGAGACACTGGAAATTAAATATGACTTGGAAAATGTGTCAAGTGCTGTAGAAAAGTATGGTGCAAGAGATAAAATCATGAGCACATGCTTTGGGGAAAGCACAAATTAGTTTCACTTGCGTAGCTCAAACAAAAGAGATGACCTCAGAAAGTTAAGGTCTGACTAAATTATGCTTTCATTATCAGCCAAAGAACTCAGTGTTTTTTTTAAAGTCCAGATACACAATGGGAAAATTACATCTTCATAATGGTATTTTGAAAAGTAACTCTGGCAGCACTGTGATAGGAGATATTTGTAAAGAGCATTGTTGAGAGGAGGCAGGGAGATGAGGCCTTGATCAGTGTTTCTGACATAAGAAAGTGAGTCTAAGCTGTGATGACAATGGCCTAAAATGACCAGATAGGTGAAAAGGGTTCCATGTGCAGAGATCCACAGCTGCATGCGGCAATCAGTTGAAGAAGAGAGGTAAACAAGGCAAATGCTTCTCAACAAGTTAATCATTCTTTGATGGCAGCAAGGGTGATTCGGTTATCTGATCTAAGGGAGCAAAGGAAAGGAATCAGTATGGAGTAGGAGTGTGGCTGGTTTTGCAATATCATTTTGTCATTGGAACACTCGCCTGCAAAACATATTAAATGTAGGAACAAAAGAATGATCAGGAGTAGCTAACCTTACCTTGGCATCTTAAAAGCTAAAGTTACTCTGTGGTCAAGGACATCTAGAAAGACATTATTTCAAGTGTATAAATAATTTGTTTATGTCTTTTTCTTCAAGTTAGAAAAAGACAGAAGATGCCAGGGAAACTGCTTTTAGGCTTTCTGATCCCTCTAAAGGTTGAGGTTTCTGATTATTCTACCTGCAGAACTCAATTTGATAAGAAGATATTTCTCAGATAAATTCCAAGAATTCAACAGTGAAAGATGGAAAAACAGTTAAGGATGGAAAAGTCCAAGACACCTGAAAATTCAATGGAAGCAGAGATGAATTTATCTAAATTGTCATCTGAAAATCAACAAAGAGAAGTTAGAAAAATGCCCAAAATTCCTATCAAAGACTCTATGGCACAATTCTGATCTCAGACTTGATACAAGAACCACAATAAAAAAAAAAAACAAATAAATGAATATACTATCTGTAACCATTTCTGTTTTGAGAATCAGAGACACATTACTGTCAATGGTATTCCCTAAAAAGGATCAAGGACAGGTTACAGAAACTAAAAGACCCAGAAAATGACACAGAGTAGAAGGGGAAAAATACATGACTGTATCATCACCCACACTTTGTGCAAAGGAAGAAATTATTATTGGAGAGCTCAGATGAAGTTTTAAAAAATTACACTGGAGGAAGTACACATAGTAAAAAACAAACATCCAAAAGGTTTAATATTGAATTAAATTAGGTGGAAAAATAAATTCATTTGGAGTATGTCATATTTTCTTTTTTGATTAGTTGAAATTTAAACATAGTAACTTTAATGTCCAAAAGTTCAAATCAAGGTTTTTAAATGTGGTACAGCTGAGGAGCCTTGCAAAATTCTTCCCCATGTTATTCCCTTATCTGCCTACCACTGACTTAGAGATTTCATTGTTTACCTTAAAAGAATTCCTGAAAGATTTCTTTTCAAACTGAAAACTTTGAAGGTGGCTTACATAATACTTATCAACCATTCACTCTACAGAGAGAAAAGGGGTTTTCCAAGGAACAGCTACACCAAAGACATGAGGTTTGGTAAATGTCTAATAACCTGGGAACAGTATATATAGATAAAAAAAATGTGAATGAAACAAGAAAGGAAACCCAGAAAACTGTAGCCAGGACACATGACTTTATTACTGCATAAAAGTCAGTTTCCACTTGTAACTTTCATTTAGCACAACCCTCTCTTGCCTATTCTCTGTTTTTCTACTACAAAAATTTTTTTAACTGGCACTCCATCTTCTTGGCAAGAAAGGGGTACTAAAGCATCATTCTTTTCTTTTTTTATTTTCTTTTCCTCTTTCTTTTCTCTTTTCTTTTCTTTTTTTCTTTTTGTACCTGGGATCAAACTCATGACCTTGTACTTATCAGGCAAGTGCTTGAATCACTGAGCTAATTCCCCAGACTTAAAGTATAATTTTCTTATAGTTTCTTATGCCTTATGATGACTTCTCAAATTCTGTTTGTGTCTGCTTTTTGTTCTTGTTTGTTTGTTGGTTTGTTTTTACCATGAATAACTTCTGGGTAAACTGCACCCTAAGGATGTTACAGAATGTTGGATGGCCTTATCTTCATCAGAACACCAACAAGGGTAAAGCCACATTTATTTTTAGAATTGATAATCAGTCTGGTGCAATCTCATAATTGATCTCAGCAAACCCCAAGCAACTGTTTTCAGTTCTGTACCAACTGTCTAAGGCCTCAATACTTTCCACAGATATAATCCATTGTCAAATATGGAATCAGGGGGAAATTACAGATAAGCACCAGGCCTCTGCTGTCTCACAGAATTTCTTGTTATTTTACTTACTACCCTCTTCTATTTTGCATAAAAGAGGGAAAAAATAAACTAATATCTGTGAAAAACTTCTGTGAAAGTCATTCTCCTCCTTGTCATCCTCCTGAATTAATTACATTTAAAATAAAATTGCTTTGATCTGTTTTCCCTTCCATAAATTATTAAGGAAACTTAATTGTTACTGTAGTCCTAGAATTTGGAGGATAAAATATCATTCTAGTATTCTTTTGGGTTCAGTTATATAATTTTATAAAACACTAGTAAGCATGTCTGCAGAGAGAAAACTGAACCAATAAACAGAACTAAAAGCATTATTTCAACTCCTCTTCCTGCACAGTTCTGACTTTTCTTTCACAGATCAGCTTTGCTGAAAGAGACCAGCATGAAACAGGGTATATATAGAGCTGAGAAAGAATGATACATCACCATGGTCAATTTTAATTAACTTTAATTCTCTCCTTTCATTTCCAAGAACTGGAAGAGAACTTTTAAACAAAACAAAACATATAAGTACACGAAAGTTCATGAATTGGAAATTTGGTGAAGAATGTCCTTTCTATGTAATTTCTGGGTTTAATCAAACTAACATGAGATTAAAGTAGAAATACCCCAAAACCTCACAGAGGGTAGTGCCCCAGCCTTTCCACCCTGCCTGCAATCTTTTCTATCATATTCTTGTATTTTTAGATACTGCATTAAGAGCTCTTCATAAATCATGTGATTTTAATACTTTAACCTCCAAAGTAACAATTTATACTTTACAAACATACACAGTTTCTGGAATTTCTGGAAAATAGTTCATATTCAAGTTTCCTATAAAAATAATTGGCTGAGGACCGGGGACATACCTCAGCAGCATAGCACCTGCCTGGCAAGAGCAAGGTCCTGAGTTTGATTCCTGGTACCAATAAATAAATAAATAAATAAAATAATTGGCTGATAACAATGGTTTTCAATTGTTTACATCAGAACTTCTGTGTCAACAAGAAGCGTCTCCATTTATATTGACCTGGGGTATGCTGAATCTGGATCCAATCTGCTCTGATCTACTTGTATGAGATTTATATGTACGTGTCTCTTCTAAACTTCTAATTTGATGATATCACATTTGTGTCATTATATAGTCCATGGTGCAAATATTCACTGTGGAAATCAACAAATACTTCACATTCCAATTTGCATGATAGAAAAGAAAATGCAGATGTCCTGTTTAATAGTCACACCATGCTCCCACTAAAAGATAACTGGCCAACACCATTTCCCCTATTTCTGAAGATGTGTTAATATCTCTTACCTTGTAAAGTTGAAAATTCAGTAACACCATAGCCCAGAACTTGTGAATCAGAATGGCTAGGTAGAGGCCCAACATGAAAGCATACCAGTGGGTAAGAACTGTGGTCCACCCTTATGGGAAGTTCCTGAGGTGTAGTTCAGTGGGCGGGGGCTGTGTGGTGTGTGTGTGTGTGTGTGTGTGTGTACTTGTGTGTATTTTGAGTGGACAGCAAAGATCAAAGTGTATTAATTAGGATTTGATTCTAAAATAGGAGAGATACAATCATACGCCAAGGTTTACTTGTGGTCTGTTTTTAATATTGAAAAGATCTAAATGAATGGGAAAGACAGCAATAAGGCAAAGAGAGATTCCTTAACACAGTAGGAGATAGGACACAAAATACAGGCAATGAAATTATCTTGGCACAAAAATAAAGGCATATTTCCACTTTCAAGCAAGACATTAAATCTTAGCTTTTCAGAAACTTATTCCTTCTCCATCATGACTCATAATTTTAAACAGCTTAAAAAAGAATTTGCAACATATATTGTGACCTGTGAATGTCTAGTTTGTCAAATGGTCAGATCTCATTAAAAGATAGATTTGCAATGGAGTTACTGTTTTCTGTCACAGGCATAACCAAGAAAATTAATATTATATGGCATCTCTTTGTCATTTGATTAGAATAAAATTTTAAATGAACAAATATGGACCTTGGATAAAGACCATCATTTATGGACTACTCATTATGAGCTGGGTCATATTTTGCACATTATTTTGTATTTTTAAAGAATAATATTTGTATAAGGCAGTTCCTATTACCTATATTTTTTCCATTTATTTTTTGTTGTTTTGTTTTTTGAGACAGGTTCCTACTTTTTAGTGCAGAGTGGCCTTAAATTCTCTATGTAGCCCAGGCTGGCCTCAAACACATTGCAATCCTCCTGTTTCATCTTCCAAAGTTCTAGGATTATATATGTGTTGTACCATGCCTGGATATCTGCATTTTCTAGATTGATTGGAGTTTAGAACTATTTAAGTTTATTCCTCAAAACACCTGAATTAACCCATTGCCTGTGACTGTCTCACAGCTATACCTGAGCATAATGAATGCTCAAGTTTACACATTTTTTACGTTTTTATTTACATTGCTGGCAGAATTGACTATATTAAGGAAATATCTCAAAATAAATTTTTAAGTTAACAGAATACAGCCAATATGAAAAAATGTTAAGGAAGACATATACACAATTATTTCTCATGGAAATAATTATAGGACTCCAGAAACCTCCTAAGGCATCACAAATAACTTTCAATTACATAAATGAAGATGTTTTTATATTCATATTTCTTAGAAACAAAAAGAAATCAAAATTCATATCTTACCAGAATTTTTAAAACTATTTGGTTTAGGGTAAGCATTTTTCAATACAAATCATCAGGGATTTCAGCAGCCTTGATGTTAAACTGAGGCCCTTGTTATATGCACAGATCAGAAATGTCCAAGACTCCTTATAGAAATACTTACAGATATCTCAGTTTTAGTTTCTTATTGGTTTTCATAATTTGTGCCCATGGGGTTTTCTTAAAATTATGAGGTTAAACCATTAATGATCACAAAGCAAGGTCACTACATGAGCCACTTCTGTGTGACACCAAAACTTATAAACATATAGAAGTGTCCTGCTTTTTCCGTATCTGCATATGGTTTACACTTGAGAGATATCAGGCAGAATAGACCAAGTATCATCTCTGGTCAAAGCTTTGCCAACATTCTAGGAAATAATTTTTCCTCTCCTTTTTTGGAAGCTGATTTTTCACACTGCAATCATAAGTTGTATTAAAGGAGTATATCCTGGACTTCAGAATGTGACCTTGGTCTTATGAATACTTTGTTCAGCAGGGTAGAACCAAGTAGAACCACTCAATTTCAAATGCATTTTTTTATCTTGGTGGCCTTCAATGCATGAAAAGTGCAAAAAATATTTCCATCTAACTGTGATTTTACCATATGCATTAAACATGGACTGCTTTTCTGGAGCTCATTGAACCTTGCAATGAGATCCAAATTAGTACAAGACATTTAGTCACTTTCTCCCCTGTTACTGCCTTGAGCAGTTTTCCCTTATTTAAAGCTTCTCCTTTAACTGATCACTTCTAAAGAATAAAGGTCCAAAAACTCAGTATTACAGCAAAAAATCTTATCTACATCCCTTCTCCCGTTTGATGTCATTTGAATTTTCTATTAACCTAAAAAATGTAGTATTATATCATTGTAGAACAATTACACACTAATTATATATATATATATATATATCCCATTTCATGAAAACTGTCAACTAAGCAACATTCATCAAGGTCATATATTAATATTGCCCAAGTGAGAAAATAACGCGTGCATCTGTATTCAGATATGTGTCTACAAATACAATCAGTGACAACTTCTATGAATGAAAGCTATAAACTGGGCTTGGTGGTGAATGCCTGTAATCCCAGCATGAATCGGGAAGTTCAGGTATGAGGATTTTTCATTTGAGTCTTGCCTGGGCAATTTGTTGAGATGCTTTCTCAAAATATAGCTCAGATATAAGGTTCTGGGTTCAATCGCCAGTGGCAAAAAAGGGGGAAATAGAGTTTTTTACAAATAAGAAAAAATTTTTTTGTTAATATTATAATTTACTGCCATAATTTTCTAAGATGAAATTATGTACTTAATATTTTTCTAAACACTTCAAGTGTATTTTGCAAAAAAGACTTATTTTTAATACACATAATACAAATAAATGAGAAAAATTGATATAGTTAGAACAAATCAACCTTAAAAGGTCATAAAGTTATCCTGTTTCTAGTTTGTATCAATGGAGATCCTAGCCAATATAATATGACTTTAAAATTCTGTTCAATATACAGCATTTCATCTTACAAAAGCGAAGAGGAACCACTTATCTTTAGAGGAATGAACTTGCTTGGCTTATGCTACAACTTTCAGTGGTATTTTGCTTTTGGAGAGAATAAATATGCTAGAATGATTCTATGTTTCCAGAGTACATGTGTGTACTGGGGTAATCTGCATGGAGTATCTTAATAAATAGAACTAAAAATGTTGTCATTTTTATTATAAGCAATTTTTTTCTACACACAAAATGGTAAGATATTATAGCCTCTGAGAAAATCTTCTTTCCTTGTCCTTGAGGGCCTTCTAGGATTTGGGCTTTTCAGCTACACGCGCAAGTAGCAGAACTTTTCTCTTGTATTTTTAATAAAATCCAAGATCACTAAGAAATTGAACGGAAAATCTTCAGCACAAAAAAGTGTTCATTTGTTAATATAAATTGTACCAGGTAATTGAGCCAAATTCTTACCTTTTAGGTGTTCCAGAATTCTAATTATTAAGAATTATCTATTTATTTTTCATTGGAGTGGAAAAGGTAGGACCTGGAGAGAAGAGGGCAAATATGTCTCTGGGTTTGTATGTGTACAGAATTTCTCTTTTGTGTGTGTTTTTTGACCAGTCATTTAAATGAGACAAGTTGAGATGGGAAAAATAGCAGGAAATACATGCAGCTATCACATTCTCAACTTTGGGAGCAAAATTGTGACATCTGTAAAATACAGGCATCAATAGACAGCTGATTGTATAGCATCACACACATGAAACTCAGTCTGATATACAACAATGGAGTTCCGGAAATGTATACACTACAAAAGAGTTTGCTGTTGAGGATATTTTCAATGGAGTATGTGGTAAGATATACAAATGCCAGTTTCTCTGAGAAGAGCAGGCGTTTTCCATTGTTAATATTTAGAGAAAAAAATATAGCAATAGAAAATAAGGTATTAGAAGAGGTGCCTGCCTATGCTTAGGTTAAAAGGAAATATTTTATTCTTTCTAGATCTGGATTTTAAAATTTAAGTGTTCAGAATACAATCAGTAATTTTTTATTACTACAAAGTAATCTGGCAAATACACTTATTCAGTAATATATTACTATGAAAATATCTAACTGTTTTATATAATGAATTTTTATTATATAAGCAAAAGCTGCCTCATTATCTTGTACTCTGAAACATCTTCTAAGAGAACAGTAAACCAAGTTGAGTGAGAAAATTATTATTCATAACAAAATAACTTTTAATCAGGGTAAAGAATTTTGTGATGGTTAAACAAACATTACTTAATATTTAATATAATATATTCAAGTAAAATGTCAAATAAAAATATATGCACTGGACATTAGCTTTAGTTTTTTGCTAAAATAAAGGTATTTGATACTGCAATACTATGAAATATTATTTTTTTTCTCCTAAGACAACAATTTAGTACCATAAATACCTACCTACAATAGTAATTAGAATCTGAATAATAATGAGGCTGGCTTATATTTCAGAATCAAAGCATAATGGAACATGATTAACTTTGATTTGAAATTAAAAAATATTAAATATAAGCTACTCTACTTCTAAGCTAAGCTACTCTACTCTTCTGGTTCAGAAAGAAAACTAAAAAAAAAAAAATGAAGATGCCTAATGAACCTATTTAAAGTGAATATTTGAATATATATGAGCTATCAATAGTATTAACAGAGTTTATTATGAGAATAATTTTAAGAAAATGACCACAATAACGTCAGTCACTTAATGTATCAGTATTTATGATCCCGGTTACTTTGCAATAACAAATTATTATCAGCTTTGCTTTAATCGACCCCTAAATTCTTTTCACAATTTCAGGTAAATTTCAGATTTCTGCATTCTTAATTTTAATATGTAACTCAAGTGCTAATTATGTACTTAATACCTTTGGACTTTCAACACAGATCAATGTGATGGTCCCCATGGCATGGTATAATGCTAAACAAAGTCTGCTCTCACCTGTACAATAATAGTTGGGGTTCTGCTCCTTGATCATCTTTTTTCTACAATAAGTTATGAAGCAATTCTTAGGCAAAACTATTTCTCGTCCAAAATACTGTGAGTCTTCAATATTTTGTATTCATTTTTTTATTTGCAAGGAAAATACAAGATTGAAACTGTCTAGTAAGTATTGTGAAACCATCAACAACATAAAATAAGATTTACACAAATTTGTTCAAATTAAATCAAAATTAATACAGTATTTAAACTTTGCTCACACTAGCTTAGTATTTTTTTCCATTGTGGTTTCTTTGGGTAATATCCATCATTCAAGAAACTAGGCATACAAAAAATATGACCTGTATGCCAGCACCTATTTTTGTAAGTCTATCAGAACACATATGTGCTCATTCAGTATTGTCATAGCTATGATTCTCTGCGACAAAAAGAGATAATTGTAGTTACACAGTCTGAATGGTCCATCATCATGGAATATTCACTACTTTACCTTTAAGAAAAAGTTTGCCTACCCTTACAATAGACAATAAATCGGGATGCCTTTGGACAATCATGTGAGCAAAATGTAAAAATAAAACTGTGTCAGTTTTTCCTCAGAATCCTTTGCATGAGAAATATTTTCCAGTCAAGCTAATGGTGATTTTACAGTTAGTGGGAGGAGCAGTACAGCTACCACCAATTCTCTGTACTGTTCAGTCAAACTGGGACCGGAAGAGCAAAACTACATTTCCAGGATTCATTTTTCCCGAACTTCCTGTTTAGTTCTGGCTAATGGAAGGCATTGGCAAGAGAACAATGGTGAAAGAAGTGAAGCTTCCAGTTTCTAACACTGTGACTGCAGGAAGCAGGAATAGGGCAAGATAGATGGCCGGAATCTTCTAGGGCCCAAGCGGCAGCGGAAACTCCTGAGGATCTGGGGAAGGACAGAATAAATAAAGATAGATTTAGTAGCCTCATGGGCTTGTCAACAGGTGTTCTTTGTTTTTTCATCTTAGGGTACCACCCCTTCATGTTTCTCTATTGCAGTTTAACTGTTTTATTCCTCTAGCCTTTCCAGAACTTTGAAACATAGATTTTTCTATAAGTTCCAGGTTCAGAAACATCTCGCTACCCTTCCGTTTACCTGACTTGCCTCAGATTCAGTGTCTCATGGTGGATAGCTTCCTGTTTTCTTCCTCCCTCTGGATAACCACAGATTTATCAGCCCTCCCTGTACTCAATTTATCTACCTTAGACCTCAGAATCCATCTTGCTTGGCTCTGCATTCTGGCTATAAATTTGGATAAACACTATTACTGCTTGAGCTTCAAACTGATCCAATGAACAGAGACAAAATAGGCAGCCTGAGCCAGTAAAGACCAGGATGATGATGCTTCAGTGATTTTTGGAATTATAAAAATACATTCGCTTTTGCCTTTCCTTTCAACTATATTGGAATCTTGCCTAGTTCTAAATTTAGAAGAGAACACTCTGGGTTTGTATAAATAAAAACTACAAAATAAATGATCAAAGCAGTAATAATGAAATTGAACAAAATACACCCCTGTCACCATAACCACAAAGCTAACAGCATATAATTCTAATTTAGTAAACTGTAGTTGATGGTCCCTATATTCAAAATACTACTATATTTTGATTTTTAAGTCATCACTAAAAACTAAGATGCTTTGGCCCCCGTGTTTTTTGCATTACTTGGGCATTCTAAGCACACTTTCAAGACACAAGTCTGACCTTGGGTAAATTATTACTCATGTTCCCCATTTGCCTTCAGGAAGGATTTAGAGATCAATACAATTATTACGATATATTAACAAAGTCAAAAAAGAATGCATACTCTACCACATTACATTCTTAGACTGAAAATAATACACATTTTATTCCTTTGTGGTGATGTCTTTTTTCTATATAAGCTGTTCAGCATACCCTCATGAACAATATTTTATTGATTTGCTTGGCTACTGTTTAAACTTATTTAATGCAAAAATATGGAAGGCACAGTCTCTCTGAGTTTCCGTAAAGTTTGTGTTTTAAAACAATCCATCAGTACTTCCCTGCCCACGAGACAAGAGATAGCTTTTACAACTCCCCCTCCGCATTGTGATTCAGGCAACATGAAGGATTCTAATCAGTGTGGGAAAAGAGTCCTATTAAACAGAAAACAATTCCAGGACTATAAATAATAACAGGATCTGTTTTTATTTTGTTTTCTTGTATGATGCTATTTCCCCTACGACATACTAGAATGCAGCAATATCCGTAAAAACAAAAATCACCATGTATCATTTTTATAGCTATGCATTTCACACTTCTCTGCTCAATGGATTCTATTTCACTTTTCATGTTGGTAGAATGTTGAACATATGCTCTCTGGAGTCAGGTCAACATTGGTGCAATGAAACTCTTGCTTTGAGCTGTTCTTTCTGTAATCTGGGGCAGGGTATTGAACATCTTGCTGTCAGTGTTATCAGCAAAATGAAGAGAGTACTCTTAACCAACTAAGTACCTTGCCTGCTCTAAGGTCTCTGTAAGTGAAACCTAAGTATTCCTAAATGTCTGTTATTTGAGAATTTTAGTTTCTCAAGAAACAAAGAAGAAGAAACACAAGGAATACCTCTAGTGCAATGGAAAATCATTAGGCCAAAGAGGGAGCATGGTTCTAATCTTGAACCATGGGAAATAGAACTAAGACCTGGGTTGCTGTTAGGCTTGTAAGACCTAAGTTGAATAGAATAACCACAAAGCACTCTTCCAGATGTAAAGTTCTTTGATCATGACTAACTTATAATGACAGAAAAATTGTTTCATATATCTTTGGTCCATCAAATGTAACCAGGCTTACCTTTTATGCTACAGATGTTATTTCTGACTTTTTGCAGATTTTCCAGGTTGAAAATGTTCCAAAGAAGCATTTTTAAGCCCAGTTCCCCAGTGTTAAATGTGATATTTTCTCATTTCAATATCTTACATTTTTTCCATCTAGGAACCAAAACAGAGTATTAGCACTTTATTCTTGTGACACTTGTAATCAAATTAATCATCTCTCTAGTAGATTTAGTACAAGCACATGAACTTGGCTTCCAGGAATACATCTTGAGTATAGAGTGTTTTCAACAAGTGTTAATGAGACATTGCACAGTTCAATATACAGCTCTGACTTGAACTAGTTCCAACATTCTTGGTCTAAATATTGATCCAACCCTGAGATAGGGACAAAGAAATATTTAAGAGAAATGGGAAACCATGTAAATTTACCATTCTTAGGAAATCTTGACATCTTAACCATTTGAATTATTTACCAATAAATAAACCCAATTAGAGACATTATGAAAATAAAATAGTACTAGACTAGACTCAATTCAATTTATTTCCTTCCTACTCATCCTTCAAAGGGTTTGAAAGCCTCCATAAATCTTATTTAAGACTGAAGGCATGCGATTATCATATCAGATACTGCTAACCCCCTACCAGAACATGTGGTAAATAAATAAATCCTATTTAACTCATCCTATTTTCCTGAATGAAAATCTCAGGTCTTTTCCAATGAGATATCTGAACTTTCATCTTAATAGCATCACAATTGTATGCATGGTATTCAGTTATGAACTTTATGTTTCAATAGTCACAATGGATTAATCTAAATGAGGTGCAATGGGACTTCTTACTTGGATTGGTTCTCACTGACTTAATTAAATATTCAATAATGGCTGTGGAGATTAACTCAACTTTCATGAATTCAACTTGGCAGCACTTGGGTTTTTTTTTAATCATTCATTAGAATACTATCAATGTAGATTAACTCCACTCTCATCACCACCAATCGTCATGCACAATACTAAAGGTTGTGCTTGAATAGATTTTTAATTTTTAAAAACTTTATTAGTATATTTTTACAGTACATAATGATTGCACTCAACATGGACAGTTGGTATGTGAACATAGCACACCTTCTTTATTTCCGTTTTCCTTCTTCTCTCTCCCAGTCCTTATGTCTATATTTCTATCCAGTCTCACACTGAACCCATCAAGTTCTGACTTTGTCCTGTTTAATGGCCCAAGCTTTGCTTTTTCATAAGAATACTAGTTAGAGTGTTTCTTTGTCATCAGTCATAAACTCAGCTCAGCAAAAATGTGACCGTAATTTTTCCTAATTTATGAATCCATTTCTATCTAATAGCATTGAAAAATGTTCTCTAGATCCTTCAAGGAAATAATAAATTCAAAGATTTTTCATTCATTTCAAACTTCAACTTAAAACTAGATTCCCTCTCAGATCTTCTGCATCCCTTGAAAAATTTCAGTCTCTGGAGTTTTAAAGGCCTGCAGCATTGAAAAGAGAATAAGCTACTTCTTAGTCTCTATATATTATCTGCTAGTGCTTCTGAGAGGTAAGAGAACTTTCATGGATTTAGCCATTTGGCATGCCTAAAACAGTGCTGTCCAATAAGAATATAATCTGCAGCTATAATTTTAAATTTTTTAAGAGTCACATTAGAACAAGAACGAAGTCTATGAAGGTTATTGTGCATTTGCACATACAGTATCCCTTAATTTAAGACTATGTACATTTCAGCTGTGTTACTGAGTAAAATACTGAAAAGTACAGTGCTGTACTAAAGTCACTGATGACACATTCATTCATTCATCATGTTTGCTGAGACTACTGTCTGAGACTGGAGAAAATGGACCAGTCATAGGGTTTTAAGTGCTTGGAGTCCCAGTCATAGTCCAAGAATTATAGGTCATTTATCTTTTCAGTTTGGAAAACAAGTTGCTAGTAGAGGATTCAGATTGTGAGAAATCTTTCTGTGGTCTTCAAGACTCTGCCAGGATGTTATTTAGAGGAGAACAATTAGTATGAGATATACATCTCCTTTCAAATATCTCCTTTGTCTCCATCTATGAGAGCCCTGAGGCCATACTGGGTTTTTCCAATAGCCCAATCCCACCCATAGTCATTCAAGTGCAAAGTGCACATGCTATGGTTCTGGGAATGTAATCAGAGAGTACTGTACTCATTTCCTCTACTCCTACTTTTAAAGGCTAGTGCTTTACCTCCAATCCTTTGGAGAAAATTCAGATCCAAGGGATAATGGACATGGCTCACACTATCCTACTCAGTTTCATTGTCTTCCCCTTCCAAGTCCAGAGGATTCTATGTAAAAGGATGGAAGGTCGCAATCCAAATTGTATTTGGCACTTAGGTTTCTGACCAGGTAGACAAGGAACCAAGTTGGACAATTCAAATCATGAGGATTATTACTGAGAGACTGTCTGTGAGGTTCAGGATCCTAGCTATGAAGATTACATTTTTGAGCAGGTAAATAAAATAAACAAGGAGTGGCAGAGTGGCTGTGGGGCTGAATTTTAGCACTTGGCTCTTGTTGTAGGTAAAGACTGGAGAAACTAGAATTTAAGAGTAAGCTCTCCATCAAGTGGAATCAATCAACAAACGGAGATGGCATTTGGGGGTGATAATTAGAAACAAAGACCTAGTATAGAAAAAATGACTACATAGAAAAGGAGTTAATGAATGTCATAGATCAAGGGAGCAACACAGTACTCTAAGTCACAATGCTAAGACAGGTATTTCTTCCAAAGGCATCAAACTAAGTACTACTTTCCAGTACTTCAATTTTATTAGTAAGAGATAGAGTTTTACTAAAACAAATTGTGTCAACTTTTTAATTGAGACTTTTGTTTATTTGACTGTCTTTTAGCAAGTAAGCATGCTATTTTGATTAAGTAAACATTCTTCATAAACATCTTTCACAGTCTTTATTTTAATGGCCCAGGAAGACTGCAAAATTAATGCTTTGAGGAAACTGTATATAAATCCTGTTGCTTTAACTTAAGATAATTCTAAAAACTCTGACTTAATTTCCAAGATAGCAAAATAGGTTCTGCTTTGGAAATACAATCAGGCACATTTAGAGTCAATTAGCTGGACCAGTCATACAGAAGCAAAATTAACAGTAAGACAATTTGATTAAAGTGCTTATTTGCACTCTCCCCTTCCTTTTTAAAAAGATTTGTATTATTTTAAAAGTAGTAAAATACAACAGAATAAGACAGAACAAAGCCAACTGAGACAATGCAATGAAATTGGTACAGAACATCACAACAGGTTCCTGGGATAACAATAACCCGTACCATAGTATATCTTGTTATCTTCACAATAATTGTTCTTTCAATCAGGTATAGCAAAATCATACCAAATACAGAACATTATAGAACTTATCAAAACAGAATATTCAATAGAGCAATACAATTAATCAGAACAAAGCAAAACGGTGATAACAATATTTGACTTCAAAGAGATGGTAGAAGGAGATCCCCCATATTTGCTATATTGCATATGGTCAACCTCCCAAGAGATGATCAGACCTCCGGCTCTGATTTGCTAATGGGGGTTGGGAGGAAGGATGGGATGTTTGATTTTCAGCCCACATGCTGGTAGGCTCATGGCTGTTTACCAGGGAGGCGAGTGGGTTGCTTTCTTTCCCAGTGACCTAAGTTCCAACATGGAACAGATCTCAGGAGACCCTGACTTGTTCTCTCCCTGGGGTGCCCACTGCTTGCTCGAGCCACGGCTGCTTACCAGGGAGGTAAGCAGATTGTTTTCTTTCCCAACACCCTAAGTCTCTCCCGTTACTTTTTAAAAAGACAATTTACTTTCAAATTTTTGGGAAAAAGTTGAACTCATACCAAACACTGAAAACACTGACCTGAAAACAATTTTAAGGTAAATCTGCTTATGAGAATAAAATATCAATAACAAAAAAATTTGTCAATGATGCAAGGCACTTCATGACCTTGTACAGAGGAAGACAGGATTTTCTTTCTATACCAGTCATACCTCTCAGAGATAAGCAAAGAACTATGGTTGTTCTCAGAAAAATAAATCATTTGGTTTTCTGTTTTGTTTACTGAAATTCTTTTGCATTCATCTTTTAAGAGAAAGGTGTTATATGAGATTCATTGAAAATATGAATCAAGTACCTTTTCTTTATTTTAACGAATCTCACTCATAGTGTAATAGTATTACAGAAAGCTATTAAGGCAAAATCAAGGGGTAGATATCACTAGATAATTAAAAGATAAAAATATTGACATTTTAAACAGATCTGTTTGAACTCTCATTGCTTTAGTGTCCACTTTGTGTGCTTTAATCCTGTAACTTGAATAACTATTTCTAAAAGAACAATACGTAATGTATCAACTAGTGATTTCTTACTGTTTATCTTCTTTTCTTGAAATTCTGTAATATTTGCACCTTTTTCCTGTTTTTTTCTCTTTAAATTAAAAAAAAATACTATGAAAAAAATATTGACATTTTAGACATTAGATGAACTAAGAAATCTTATTTTATGAATGGGTCATGGACACTACGACAGTGACTACTTGTTTAAGGTAATTATTGGTTAACACCGATTAGTAAAATTTCTTTTGAGATGATGAACCTATCTGCAAATTTCACTCACTTTGTCTAGTTTGTTTCCAAAATATATTTTATATATGTGTATCTGTAAGCACAAAATTTAGTTGTGGCGTGGACTGAATGCTTCTGTCCCTCCACCCCAAAATATACATGTTGAAGCATTATCCTCAATAGGATGGTGTTTGGAGGTAGAGTGTTTGTAGGAGTGATAAGGCATTAAGGTAGGACCCACGTGAGTGGGACTAGTGAGCACATGAGAGGCAACACAGAACACAGTCATTCTTTCTACAGCATAAAGGTAAAAAAGAAAAAATACAACCTTCTGTGAACCAGGATGTGGCCCTCAGTGTACATTGTCTGCCCATGCCTTGATCTTGATCTCTTCAGCCTCCAGAACTGTGTGTGAAATAAATTTCTGTTGGTAATAAGCCACCTAATGGATTGTATTTTCTTACCGCATCCTGAATAAAGACATCTGTTTTTCTATATATATAATAAAATGACATGGAGCATCTTTGCCAATATCAACAGGCTTGGCAAAAGATCAAAATATTTTCTTATTACTTACAAGTGGTTAACTCTTGTTTTGTAGCTTGCTGGTGTTCTGAGAGTCTTACTGTTAAAATTTTTCATTCCTCAAAAATTGGTAATATAAAACTGCATGCATATTTAAATGCTATTAATCTTTACAAATGTTTATTATTTCTTAGGAAATAGAAGTCTTAAATTATCAAATCTTCCAGTCTCATAAATACATAGGATTAGGAAACTAGAAAAATTACTTACCCGTCTTACCTTAGCCTTCTAGAGGTCTTAGTAGGTGAATGTGTATGTGTATATCCCCAACATATACACATCCTTAGATCTGATATTGAAAGGCATACACTCACCCTAAGGTGTTAACACAGAACCCAAGGGAAAATCAAAAACTTCCATTAGTTTTTTATTCAGTTGAGTCAGAGCCGGGGAGTGTATGGGTGAAGATAAAATAACTTCAGACAGGGAGCCCCAGGGAAGGAACCAGACAGCATCTCCCGAGATCTATGCCATGTTGCCACTTAGGGCACTGGGAAACAAAGCAACCTGCTTTATTCACCAAGTGAAAAATGGGCCAGGGTGGTGACTACTCTTGCCACTTTCAAAACGATTGAGAGACAACTGAATTTAGCCTTGAAATACAAATGCAGAGATCCAACTACACTAATATTAGCCACACTATTCCACTTAATACTTATTTTCAGTCATAAATGGTAATCTTATTATATATTACAAGACCATATTTCCAGGTGCTGTTTTTAGAATCTATTACAGAATGACCATATGAATATGACTTTCCTTGAGTCTTACCTTAGATGAATCTGGCCTCAGAACCCACAAGTCAGAGTTTTCTGACAAAATTATCTTTATAGGATAATAATTTTGTTTTGTATATCCTTTTTTAAGACACAGTATAAAATTAATGCCCAGTCATTGGATCTCCTTATAAAAACCATAAAGCGATTGGACATACAAGTTCTTCTCTACAACACTTGCAGGTGATCTATGGGAAACCAAATAAATGATGCAACGGAATCAGGGAATGAGTAATAGTAATGTTAACAGTGTATATATAAGATCTGATTAGAGCAAGGTCTGATCTCTTCATGACTAAATCTCTTGATTTAAAAATAGAGACTGGACTAAGAGAATATTACTTTCTCTTTTCCTGAACAGAAATGAACCAGATAAGCATTAGGTGACTATACTTCTTGGTCTATTTTTATTTCCAAGAAATAGTTTCCCTTTCAGTGAATAATTTTTATAATCATTCTGATAAAAACAGCTACATTATTTCAGTTTTTGCAACATTTTCCTCTGCCATGTATGTATTCTGAAGATTATGGAGTAAGAGTCCATAGATACTATGTAAAATGGGTTTTTAAAAATGGAAACAAAGCTTTTATAAACAAGGAGGGGAAGAAGGGTTCAAAGTAGAATAAGGGAGTGGGAAAAAAAAGAGAGTTAAGTCATGTACAAGTGCAAAGTTCCTATGGTGAAACTGATTGTATGTATATTTAAAATGTATCAGTAAACTGGATCAGCAAAATAGTTCTGGAATGTCATTTGCCTAAAAGAATGAGATAACATAACACAAGGATCACAAAACTGAAAAAAAGAAGTTGCCCCTTGTCATCAGCATCCTTAAAATGTTAAATATGGGGCCTGGGATTTAGCTCAGCGGCATAAGCACTTGCTTGGCAAGTGTGAGGTCATGAGTTTGACCCCTGGTACCAAAAAAAAAAAAAAAAGTTAAATGTGGCAAATTAAGGTTTCTTGTCACAGAATTTTCTCTTATTTTAACTTTTATTTATACTTTTGATTTCTATTTAACATCTATATGTCTAGGCTAGAGAACATAAACTGAAAAAATCTTGACTGCTAATGAAGGCATTACCAAGGATATAAGATTTATACAGTTTTCATAGCTCCTTAGAAAACTTGTGTTCTGAAGTTCCCAGATGCATGCCTAATGTAAGATATCTTGCAGATTCAGCCATTACCTCAATGCTTATTTGAATGGAGTTCCTCATAACTTGAATAAATTACTACATTATCAATACAACTTTAAGAAAAGGTTGGAATAACTCACTACAACCTATCATCTTCAGAAAAATAAAACACTCCAATACCTTCAAATATAATACAATGAAAAGAGATTGTTTCATGGACTCTGTGTGAACTTCTAAGGCAAATATTGCAAGGCTGATCTTTACTTACTAGCCTTTATCATCCAGTAGAGCTATAATTCTATGGATAGGATAAGAAAAAGACTTTCTTGCATCAAATAATTAAGTAAATGACATATAGGCATATATCCTATATGTTAATCCTAAAATTATATGTATTGAAAAATGTAAGTTCACTGAAGTTATTTTATGAGTAATTCCTTTACTTTATAAAGATTCAATATAATAGATAGGGGCTGGGGATTTAGCTTAGTGGCATAAGTGCCTGCCTTTCAAGTGCTAAGGTCATGAGTTCAATCCCCAGCACTAAATAAATAAATAAATAATAATAGATAGCTGACATCTCATTTTGTAGTCTTTTCTAGTTTTTCACCAAATATTTATGATAACAGGAAAAAAATGTACAATGATACACCATTATGTATACAGGAAAATGAAAGAGAAAATGAAAGAGCATTTATCTGACTTCTTTTCTAAGATTTTGGTAGATTCTCCCAATGAAGATACAAGAATCTAGATGTTTTCTTGTGGAAATTTTAAGTTTATAAAACTTCGTTCTTATAAAAACTATAGGCCCATTCAGATTTTTTTTTTTTGTTTTAAAGCCAGGTTTTGTAATGAGTCAACAAATTTCTCCATTTTATGAAAGTTGTCAGATTTATTAGCACAACGTCTGCAGTCATCTTCCACTTCTGCCAAACAAGTGATCAAAATCGTAGTAATGTGAAACCACACACATGTTGGCTGGAAACCTGGCAGAGTCTTCACCTCAGGGTCTCACAAGGCTGCATCTAAACATTGTGTAAGGCTGAACTGCTTTCCGGAGTTCAGAGACATGGTTATTGGGATATATCTATCCCTGACTTATTCATTTTCTTGCTGTGAGACAGCTGGAGACCTCACTCCAGCAACAGGTCACCTGCAGTTACTTTCAGCTTTTCTAGAATCATGGTAATTTACTTCCCCAGGGTCAGCATGAGACTTTTACTCCAGTCTGATAAGACAGAGTCTTACATATTGTAACCATGGAATAATTCCATCATATTTAATCATATGTATAGTCTCTGTTACACTTAAAGCAAGATAATTACACAGTGCAGGTACTCAGAGACGTGGGAATTTTAGAAGACATTTTGTTCACAGATTCCCTTATTAGCTTTCCAACTTCATCAAGATCGGTAATTATTTCTCTTCTTTCAATCTATTTGTTGATATCTACTGATTTCTTTAGATATATTCTATAAAGTTTAAATGTCATGTTATCCTTTAGATTAAGGTCAAGTGTTTAATGAACTTATGATTTCTCTCTTTATTCCTACCTTGTCTAGAAAGTGTTATTTAATACCCAAATATTTTAGGATTTCAAGATATCATTTAATTATTGATTTCTAATTTGATTCAGTTTTAATCAAAGGAAATGTAAATCTGTAAAATTTTAATTCTTTAAAATTTTGTTTGTTTTCTAGTCGAGACTGCAGTCTATCTTGATGATTATTTCATATGCACTTGAAAAGAATGAGGATTGTGCTGTTGGCAGAACGTTATAAAAGTGATATTTCCAACTGCTGTGCTTCAGCTATCATTTTTTATTGAGGGGCAGAATTAAAATCTTGACAGCCACAACTATTGATTTATCTGTGCCTCTTTTTGAGTTCTGTAGGTTTTGTTGACATGTTTAAAAACCTGTTATTTGATATAATGTTTTTAAGACAGTTTTCTCTTCCTCAGAAATAGAATCTTGTTATTGGGGATTATATCTTTTTATGTATCATTCTTTAACTTGTCATGATGTCTCTAATTGTCCCTACAGGTTTCCTGTGATTAAGATTTGCAAAGTATTTTATTTTCTGTCATTTATTTTTTATACTTATCTGTCTTTAAAAACATATTTCTTATAGACTGTGTATAGAAAAGTACATTTTCACCCTTCTGACATTCTCTACTTGTTGGGATAGCTAAAGCATTTACATTTGGTATAACTATTAATATGGTTGAATTTGAACATACTATTTTAAATGTATCATTTTCTATTTCTTCCTACTATTGTTTTCTTTCCTTACCTTTGTAGATTTTCTGTTTTTCTAATGACTTACTATTGTACATCTGCTTTATGTTTTCAAAGCGTGTCCTAGGGCAACCATGTGAAATGGAAATGTAATGAAATTACCCAGAAACCATATAAAATAAAATCATTTAATGTTAGCTAAAGATTTTAAACAAATGCATTCCAAATATCTCATCAACATGCAATTAATGTAATCAATACTGAGATGAGCTGTATTATGTTTCTCCTAATATGATGCTCTGAAAATATATCATTTATGTGGTTTTCTATCAAATATGAATAATCTGAATCTTATCATGAGTAAACAGTCTTACAAAAATTGAGGGCAATTACCAAAACAACTGACCCTTACATTTCAATAAAGCATCATCATAAGAGACAGAAACAGACGAACCTGTGTGGGTTAAGGAAACTAAGGAAATATTATTATACGATGCAACATGAGATCACTGATTGGATACAGGATCAGGAAAAATAAAATTGTTAAAGATGTTGTTTTTAAAAATTGACTGTAGGTTAGATGATAGTGTTATACAAATAGACTGTAGGTTAGATGGTAGTGTTATGCAAATATTAATTATACATACTTTGTAATTTAACTGTTTTTGTAAAACAAAAATGGTCTCATTTTTAAGACACACGTCTAAGAGTATCTAGGAATAGATGTTCTGAATATAGCTTACTCTTAGATAAGTAAGCAGTTATGATAATGATGGATGTTAAATCATAGTAGACAAAATGATTTAAAACATGATAACATCTTAACACTTGGTGAAGAATGTTTAAGAATATATTGTAGTATTCTTGTAACTTCTTTGTAAGTTTTCAGTATTCCCAAAATAAAGAGCTTAAATTAATGAACTTAGAAGTTATAAGATATACAATCTATTAAGATACCAAATCCATTCTGTTTCAATATATTAAGCACAATCTGCTATAAAATGTTAAATATTTATGAATATGTTTAAATGTAAAGATAACCAAATCCCTACATTGGAAAAATTACAAAACATCAAAGAGAGACATAAAAGAAGTACAAGGTCAAGGATGTATCATCTTCATGGATTAAAACACTATTCATTCCTCATCAATCAGTACTTTCAGCTTTATGTAGACAAATATCAAAGTTGTTTATTACCAAGCATTATCTTCCATTATAATATATCATATACTCAGTAGGTTTATTTTCAAATTGCAACTCTCAGTTGCAAATGGGGGAACAAATGTTTTTCTGCTTTGTTTCTTGAAGTCACACAACTCTGTGAAGACAAAATAAGCATTTAAAGATTTTTTTATGTGTTACATTGAATTAAATCAGCTACATTATCAAGAACTTGAAGAAATAGATAGACCCTTTCCCAAGTCATGAACCTTCCTTCTTCTAGAAGAGAATTTTATATAACACAAAGTGGAGCAAAGAATCTGTTATGGTTTTTATCTTGATATCACCCCAAAGACTCAGGCCCTCACAGGCATGAGAGGTCACTGGGGCGAGACCTGGAAAGGTGAAGCTCTCTTCCCAGCTCCTCTCTTTACTCTCCACTTCCTGGTTTCCATAAGCTAACAATGTTTCCTCCTCTATTCCCCACTGCCATGATGTTCTACCCTAGAGCCAGCGGATAGCAGACTGAAACTTCTAGAAACTGAAGCAAAATAAAGCTCTCCACCTCTTAGTTGCATATGTCTCTGTGATAAGGAAAATGGCTAAGACAGAACCCTATGTAGAATTTACTGTCACAAGCTTACACTTTCAGTCTTGTCCTGCAATTGTGAATCCCTGAATGACTACATATTCTTGTGTACACACATGCACAGGCACACACACCTATCTATCTATCTATCTATCTATCTATCTATCTATCTATCTAAAATTCTAGTTTCCAGTGAAATAGCTCATTTATATGAAATATATGAAATGGTTAAAGTGAATTAAAGCATACTGCATGCAGAGAATAATCCCTAGAAATTAACTGCATTTAATTACAATGAAGTTTCTTTCTTTTCTATTCTCTTTCTGGTTTTTAAGTTCTCCTACTAGCTTTTGAAACATCAGCACTGGGAGCTAAAGATGGCCAGTCTGTGAGCAACAAAATACAAAGCCTCCTGGGAGAAATAACTCATATGCTAGAAAAAAAATGCCCTGGAAAGACCCAGACAAAGGGAATTGGATCCTCTTGACACAGGGAGAAATTAAAATATAAAAAAGCTCTTCAAACATGCAGTCTCAGGCCTACAATTGGAACAGCTAAAATTACCAGACAAGACATTTTCCCTGTGACCCACCAAGTTTGTGCCAGCCTGAATTCGCAAATTCGCGCCAGCTGACAGAGCCGCCCAAACTCATTCCCTCTGACATTCACAGGAGCCACAGCCATGCTGAAGTCAGGGGTTGGTAAGCTCAACAGAGAGTGGAGCCAGCAAAGGGACCTTCAGTAATCCACAGTCAGTGCTGGCAATGAGACGCGACCCACGGGAAGGGTGCAACTAAATGGGTGATGTGTTGGAATTGGGCAGGAGGAGCCTGAACTGGGAGTGACAGTGACTTCAGTTGGTTGCTCCATCCCCAGAGCAGATTCATGGCAGTTGCTTGGACTGGGTTGCACCCCTGGCCAGGATCCAGTGAGCCATCCCAAATCGATTCCCTGCACCTAGCACGCACTAAACTGGTGAAGGCCCTGAAGTTTGGCTGGCCCAGTGGGGAGGGGCTGGCATAAACAAGAGCAAGCAGGAGAGCATGAAGGTCCCTTGCCAGCATGCTTCAGAGGAATTGTGGCAGACAGGGAAGGGGACTGGGACCTTCACTGTATGCTTGTGTGGAGGAAGCCCGGACCATGACAGGAGAGAGAGGTGAGGAGGCCCCCAACCCAGAACCCCGAGAGCACTGATCCAGGAGAGGGAAAATCAAGGGACACTGAGGACGGCAAGCATGCAACATTAGACATGGCATCAATAGACATTAAGAGATATTTTTGGGACCTTGTAGATGAGCTCAAAACTGAAATATTAAATCAGGAAAAGCAGAATATGAGTAGAGTAATAAAAGAAATGCTCTCAGCAAGCATCTCTCAGGATGATACAGATGGAAGAAGGGAGGAACACAAATAAAGGAGAGAAACATTCAATAAAGAACATAAAGAAAATATAGAATACATGAAGCAGATTCAAAGAGATTATCAGGAAATTAAAAACTCCATTGAAAGCTGGCAAAATGCCTTAAAAGAAACTAAGGATAGATTATCAAAACTTGAAGACAAGTTTGCAATGTGTGATCATGAAAGGAAAGATCTCTTAAAAATAACAAGGAAACAGGCAGTAACAATGCAAAGGCTAGAAGATGACAAGAGAATCTGCAATTTAGGAATAAGAAATGTGAATGAAGAAGCAGGAACACATACAGGTGAATTACAAAGGCTATTCATGGAAATAATTAAGGAAAACTTCCCAAGCATGGGAAAAGAAAATGA